>OX388323.1:21583472-22144077 GCA_947579605.1 Athripsodes cinereus | reverse complement strand
AACGTTTTGTTGTACCGACATAAACCTCGCCGCAACTACAAGGTACCTTGTATACACCGGCGGTACTCAGCGGGTCTCTTTTATCTTTGGCGGACCTTAGTGATTGTTGCACCTTTTTTGTAGGAATATAAATCGGTGTCATGAATGATGGACACCGTATTCTTTTTGACAGTACAGAGGTATTGGCGACAACTTCTAATTACTATGCCAGATTACATAGAGAAGCGATTGAAATCTATAAACATAAACATAATTTCAACAAAAAAGAAGAAGGTTTGCGCCTCAATAGAATATGGACGCCTACACTCAGCCGCATATACAACACCGCGCATGCCGACGCGCATAACTCCGCCCATGCGCCTGCAGCGCCACCACCCGCTACGAACGGCGAATCAACGACGTGTGACAGATCAGTTTGCTGCGAACCGCCGACGGGCTCGCACGTTACGAGGAACCTGCGCCCGCTTGCACATAGAGTTGCCAGCTATAATAGTGAAAGTGTTTCGAATGTGACAGACAACTCGCCTGCACCTACCCCCTGAAGATGCCCGCCACAGTTGTGGGTGAAACGTTGGGTCACAGACTACCCTACAGACCACGGCCACTAAGCCCGGAAATGAATATTCTTACTAGTGACGCCGGCCGTGAAAGCCTAAGATCAATCATTACTAAGTTTATCACAGTTTTTTGTCACAGCTGTTCTGTTTTCCAGATAACTTCTGATCAATCTCAATGCGCTACCTCTAAAGCCCAAATTATACAAAGAATGTAGTAATATCTTGTGATCTACCGTATCAAATGCCTTTGATAAGTCAACAAATACTGGCACGACATACTTCCCTTTATCTAATTCCATATTAATGTATTCCATGACGTCAATCAGTGCTGTTGTTGTATTGCATTCAGATTGAAAGCCATATTGTTGTGGGTCAAATTGTACATTCTTTTTTATGAATTCAACAAATCTTTTATGTAATATTTTTTCAAAAATTTTACTTAGAGAACTTAAAAGACTTATGGGGCGGTAATTTCCGGGATCATTTTTCTGTCCTCCTTTATGTATAGGCACAATCTTGGCTGTTTTAAGGCAATCTGGAAATATTCCAGTCTGTATACAACTGTTAATTAGAGTCACAAGCGGTCCCGATATAGTATCACATATGGACTTTAAGTCTCTTGACGTGATACCATCGCACCCACATGCATTACTATTTTTAAGATTTTTAATTGTTGCTGACACTTCACTCTTGTCTGTTGGACTCAAGAATATACTATTCATTGGAGTTATTGGTTGTTTGTTTCTTTCATTAGAATAATTATTGCTCAGTTTTAGCTTATCAGAAAGATTTTTACCAATATTACAAAAGTATTGGTTCATACTCTCTGCTATTGCTTGAGAATCAAACAAAGTACCACTGGAAGTTATCATTTCTTTTATCTCTCCGCATTTATTGTTACTAGTGCGCTTTCCAAGACCCTCATTGATTATTTTCCAGAATTTCTTCTTGTCCCCGTTAGCATTTTCAAACTTTCTTTTAAAATATTGTATTCTTGTATTTCTGATTTCATGTGTTACCATATTTTTAAATCGTGTATATTGGGCTTTGAGGTCTGGTTGTAATTTTTGAAGATGATACAATTTGTTTCGCTGTTTAATCATAGCCATTATTCTTTCTGTTATCCAGTCATTGTTTTTTCTAATACGATAACGTTTAACTGTTGTAGCTTCTGTTTTTGAATCATTAATTATCTTTATCATATCTTCAATGTTATTGATTTTTATTTCATTAACAAATTTCTCGAAAAGAATTTCATTTATTACTTTTCTTTCAATATATTCAAATTTTTGTTTCTTTTTGCTCAGAATTGTTACTTGTATGTAAAGTAACTTGTGATCGAGCTCTGCCCAGTCGTGTAGACTCATTGTGATCATATTGTCAATGCTATTATCTAAAACGTGATCAATTAAGCTTTTTGAAACACCAGTAACTCTAGTTGCATTTGATGTTATTTCATCATTTATAATCTTATAATTATTAGATTCAATCACAAACTTATATTCGTTACTGACATTATTCTTTACGAGTAGGTCAATGTTTGTATCTGCCACTAAAATCATGTTCTTGAATCTTGACAATAGTTCATCAAGATCTTCTATAAATAATGGAACACTCTTGTCAGGAGCTCTATATAATACACAAATATTTTTGCGACGATTTTGCTTCATAACATTTATAACTAATATATTATATTCTTCGGATTCAAAAAATACAAGTTTATATTCTAAAGATTCTCTTATATATATGGCTGTTCCTCCACCTCTAGTTTCAGATTTTCTACAATTAAAAATAGCATTGAATCCTTTTATGTTGTAATAATCTATATCGCAAGACTGCAGCCAAGTCTCACAAAACACACAAATGTCCACTTCATGAAACATTTCAATCATTGTTTCCACTTCATGAAATTTGTTTCTGATGCTTCTTAAATTTGCATATACTATGTTGATATTCATGTCGTTTTGCGGTTCTGCTGCTCTGACTTTGCTCTTTACATCTCTATTATCATCTTTAGCACCGGTAGTTCGTGGTTTCTTTAATTATTCTTTCATAATACATTCTAATTGGGCACTTCTTGTCAAAGGCTGAGTGCTTACAATCATGCTTCTTGCTTTGTTTGCAGTTTATGCAGTTTCATTCTGTCGTTATACTACTACATTGGCGAGAGTCGTGGTCACCAGCACAATATGCGCAACATTGTTTAGCGCTTGTACATTGCATGTGCATGTGGCCAAAGGCCATGCATTTATAGCACTGCACTATCGGGCTCATATCCTCTACAGTTATGTATTGATATCCAATATGTACTCTACCGATTTCTGTAAATTGTTTCCACATTTTAGGAGTTACCTGACATATAAAATTAGCCAAAAGACTATTTCTATTTTTCTTTTTAAATTTTATTTTCAATGGTTCATCCAGTGTGATATTACGATTCTGCTGGGATATTGATTCGTTTAGTTCTGCTTCTGTTACACCTTTTATAACTCCCTTAAAGACTATGAGAGGATCTTTTTTGTGTCCATCCACAGCACTTAGATCTTTTACTTTTTCCACTTCTCGTTTCATCTTATCTCTATCCTCTTTCGAACCAAATTTTACAACCACTGTATGCTTGGGTGTTTTCTTGAAACTATTAACTCCTATTCCTAATGATTTTAAATTCACACTTCTTTTAATTAAACCTTCTACATCTTCAGGTTTTTTTGCAGAGTCATTGGTTTTAATAATCAATGAGTGCACTTCTTGTCTTTCACTCAAAAGCATATAGAGATAATATCTGAAACCAGTTGATCATAATATATAACATTTTCATTTTCATATTCTTATCATACCATATTATTATACGAGAACAGTGACACATTCCGTATAAGAGTCGGTGTTACATGAAAAAAAAATTAAATGAAGATACTTAACTGTACATTATACTTTATGTGAATACAGTGCAGTTCAAGACGATATCTCCTATTAATATTCCCATGAAGTCCTAGAGTCCTGACTTTAGCAAATGACAACGTGAAGTTTGTTGCTTATTAAAGTGGTGAGATTTTGATCAACAGAAATCTATTTTTTCCCCTCTAATAATGTAATAAGAACGATGAACTGTGGAGGAGGTTATTAAGATAAATAAAAATTAAGTTCACAAAAAAATACAAGTAAGAATAGAAATTTAAGTATGTTCTAATAATTTTTGATTTTCTAAAATATACATCTTTGGTGCATATTACATTTTTGAAGATTTTCATATTTTATTTAAAGCAATGTAATAAAACTATACATTTTGTTATTACCATTTCAAGCACTGGCATTGCATTGACACATAACATGTTACGGACCTGTGTTCCTTGCTACAATTTAATAGCATGACATGGCTAAAACAACGGTTAGCAAACTATTTCACTGATATATTTTTAAAATATTTAATATTTTAATTCTGTGAGATATAAATGCGTTTTCAGAAAAAAAAATAATATCATTCTTTTCTTCACAGTTTTGCGTGTTTGAGTCTTAGAGTAACAAAAAAAAGAGTTTTTATGTTACCAAGTAGAAAGTGGGGGACAATCATTATAATATAAAATGTCGATCCAACACTGGCAAGAACTATAACCATCCTTTACACGAGCCTTGTCTCTTTAGGGAGGATGTTAAGATTTAAGTTTTTATAAAATGTGTTCAATAAAAGTTATTGATTATCAATTAACCATTTTAAATTTTAGATGTTTCTTTCAAAAGTGACGTCACAATCGCTTGCTACCGGGTAAAATAAATAGATAAAAATTCGCACAAAAATTAACTTTAAAAAAAGTTTCTGGCCAAAGTTTGGTTAAATTCAAATCTTTTTAAGTTTCAAAAAGTTGTGAAAACATTAAGTATGTATGTTGGATGATTTAATTGGCGCCATTTAATGGAGCATCCATCTCAAGGGCGCGGACAACTATATTGGAAGAGCGATGTCTTCAACTTGTGTGTTGAAATATTGAAAATTCATAACGCCTTCTAGATTCTATGATGGAATGACATTAAGGATGTGCGGTATAATGCAATTTGTATTTTGTAAATTCATAACTGGTGCCTACCTAATATTTAAAATCACTGTTCTTTTTGTTAATGGCAAATAACAGAGTGATACATAAAGCTGCATACTATAATGTAGTAGCAAGGTACGAATTCCAAAAAGTAAGAAAGTAATAGGAATAATAAAATGTGACTTGAAGCCTTCGATACAGCCCTAATTAGTAGGTACTTTTTGGCCGGATAAAAGCTATGTATGATACATAAATGTAGGTATTTGTATGCTTTTGACGACGACCTTGATGAAAAATGACTTATTTATTTATTTGTTTTCACTATCAGGATAAAATTAATAAACATAATACTCACACATACATACAATATATATCACACGTCGTGTACCAGTAAAAACAAAATACAGTGGTACCTCGACATACGAGTTTAATTCGTTCCGCAACCTTGCTCGTATTTCAAATTACTCGTATCTCAAAGCAAATTTTACCATTGAAATTAATTGAACTGCCATTAATCCGTTCCAGCCCCCAAAATATCACCCCAGCTATTTGTGCTATCTCACTAAAGCCTTTGTGTGGAGCATTTTGTTATATGAGTGCGAGACGTGGACCATCAGCAAGAGGGAAAGCGGACGGTTAGCGGCATTTGAAATGTGGTGCTATAGACGCATGCTGAAGATTCATTGGTCGGAACACGTCGAAAACGAAGAAGTGTTAACCAAGGTTGGCGAAAAAAGGCAACTCCTCAAAAGAATCTACCAACAACGAGCTAATTGGATTGGCCACAACTAAAGAGAATGTAAAGAAATAAACTAGTATTAATTGTGTCGGTGCACACGTAGTAGAATTCCATAATTATGTAATTGAAACAAGTGTTTCTTTAACTATAGGTTATTGATTCCGAGAGTGAGAGATTGATAATGACCTGATAAGTCGAGAGACGTCTTTCTCTGAATTAATAATCTATAGTAGAAAGAAACACTTGTTTTAATTACATAAATAAACTTGATTATAAAGTGCTACTTTCGCTTAATTTTCGTTATCTACTGCTTTTCTCTTACTGGTATTTGTATTTTTCGCCACGCTTTTCTCACTTTTACCTGAAGGCCGTTTAAAAAAAACATGTCCAAGGAGGTTTACTTCTTCGTTATTTCTTCCTGTGAGTTAGGCAAGTGTTATTAATTAGCTCGTATCTCAAATTTCGCTCGTATAACAAAGCATAAAATCGCTCGTTCGACGGCTCGTATCTCAAAAAACTCGTTTGTCAAGGTACCACTGTATAAGGTGTTATGCAGGTATCTGTAAACATATCAATATTAATGTACAATATTCTATGTGTTAATAATCAAGTGTGTTCATAATGCAGTGTGGATATACTTAGCTTATCTTATATTTTACCTTTATCCGGTGTCGGAAAGTTTTAAGTTTTCCATGAAATAATATTTTGTTCAAAATGGGATATTTTTGGAATTTATAGAATAAATGACCTATTTAGGTAAATCGACAAGTGTTTCTTTCTACTAAAGTTAATTAATGGTGAGATTTATTATCTTTAGTATTTTTACTAAATAACATGACTTTACTCGCAAGAACTAAATGACTTGACGCACATAATGATTATATATTATTAATTTTGACGCACATATTTTGTTCTATTTTTTTTTTAATTATTTTGATTATTCTATTCAAGTTTACATGTAAAAGTTGCCTTTCTGGTATTGCCCAAGAACAGACCTTAGTTTAGTGAGGCAATATATTCCATAATGTTGTTCTTTTTGTTTGTTTTTATGTTTTGTTTTGGAATAAATAACAAAAAAATAGACGACATTCGGAAAAGAATTTGAAAAATGTATCGCAACAAAAACACTGTTAATTTTTCACACATATGTTTATATAGCTAGCTTGACGATCGTGTGAAATACACTACTTTAATTATTTTTTTTATTTCGCAAACAAAAAGCTCTGACATAATTAATAATATACCTACATCATGTCGGCCGGTGTGGCGTGGAGGTAACGCTCTTGCCTTTTAGTCACGAGGTCCCGGGTTCGATTCCCGGCCAGGGCAAAGTGAAGAATGACCTTTTTCAAATTGTCCTGGGTCTGGGTGTTACATGTATATGTGTGTAGTGCATTGTATATGTGTGTATCGTCGTGTTAGTACCCATAATACAAGATTCATCTTAGTTTGGGACTAGCTCGATCTGTGTGAATTGTCTATGTATGTATGTTAAATCAAATCATTTACAACAAGAGAACCAGTAAAGTTTGCAAATATTGTCCAGTATTATATAATGTAACAAATTACATTTAATTATCATTCAATTAAACATTTCTTTATGAACGTCAATACTTACGTTGGTGCTTTAGCAACGAAGTGATCTGATTACGTCCGCGTTAAGGACAACCTCACTTTAATGTTTCCGTCGAGAACAGTGTGAGTAGGTAAGGTGGTCTAAGGTAGGTACTTAATTTACAAGCACAGGTCACCAGACCACTTTTCGAGAAATAACACATCGTATCACTTCACATTCACATAGTGCAAACATACACCTTGCATCTACACCATAGAAGTGGAAAACGTTCCATGATGTGTAGACGTTAATCATATTTTGAAAAATGTATTATCACCGTTTAAGAAAAGACTACACCATTCGGTAACCTAATAATGAGTCATGGTCTAACTTTTCCATATTTTAATCACAAATATGCGTAGCTTTAACTAAGGGAAGGTACTCTGTAGACTCAAAGCAGAAACATGTTTCCTAACGGGTCACTGAAGATTCAAGGAACACTTACGCAAACTGGGACTTCAAGAAAATGGCACCTGTAGATTTTGTAAAGAAGAGGCCGAAACTCCTTGACATCTCTTGGCGGACTGCAATGCAGTTGGATTTGCAAGTATCAAAGCCCTAGGCAGACACTGGGTAGAAGTGAAATCTCTCCACACCTTGGACCCCCTGAAGATCGTGGGCTTCATAAGATGTCTAAGACTTTTTTTTTTAGAAAAGATATATCTGGGTTTTGTTATAAACCCAAATACAACCTTATACACCTTTCACAGTAAGATAAAAGCCTGTGTCATGAAAGGGGAGTTTGTCGGTACCTGGGATCGAACCACGGACCCCCTGTTCACGAGGCCGAGGCTCTACCTCCAGGCTACCGACGAACTCAACGTTATACTCATATGTCACTTCTAATAATATTTCAAAGGTCCATGAATACCATCAATTGATTTATTTGAATACCATGATTTATTTGAATACCATGGCAAAATTGCTAGTGCACAATACCATCCTGGTACCGACACTTATGTATGCAAGCGAAACGTGGACATGGTTGAAGAAGGACGAAAGTGGAATAAATGCTGTGGAGATGAGATCGCTGAGGAGGATGGTTGGTAAAACGTTGCGTGATAGAGTGAGGAATGAGGATATTAGAAGAATGAGTGGATGCAAGAGGAGTGTTGTCGATAGAATGCGTGTAAATAAATTGAGATGGTTTGGTCATGTGGAAAGAATGAAAGAGGAAAGAATGACAAAGAGGATATACTTGGCTGAAAGGAGGGGTGTGAGGAAGCACGCGCGGGCGTCCGAGAACTACATGGCTTGAACATGTAGATCAAATTCTCAAGGACGGCCGTGTTTTGAGTAAAAGAAACCGACGTGCGTGCATGAGAAATTGTATGACTGTAGAGGAAGCGAAAGAAGTATGTAAGGACAGATCTAATTGGCGTTCCGTTCTCTCTGCCTACCCCACTTGGGATACGGCGTGAGGGAATAGATAGATAGATAGATAGAGAATACCATCAATTGATTTGAATGCGGTGTGAGGAAATATAATTTTTTAAATTACGTAAAAAATAATTAAGTAGTTTAAAAGAAAAGAATTCAGATTATCCGTGACTTGAGTGTTATCGATTAACATGTTTGTAGGTGCATATACTTACTTTGTAACCAGGAAAATGACTACAGCTGTAATCCGGGTTGTACTCGTATTAGTAATACGTAGTAGGTATATTGTAAATACCTTACTCAGTATACATTCGCTGTCTCCCCCAAGGCCCTACGAAACTGTTGCATATTAAAACATAGTGAGTGGAGACATGTATGTAAGTATTGAAGAAACTACATTTTTTATAAAAAAAATACTTCATACATACCTACCTATTTATATAAATTAGTAAATCTTTGTACTTTTACATAAGTACCTATATCATTTTTATCTTTCACTCCAAGTTCAAAGTTTTTTACATGTTTCACTTTTGTTCGTGAAATTTTTCATTTATTTTATTAATTCATACAATCATAACATTTCCTAGAGTAAGGATAGGCAGTAAACTACCTGCATGTTTTCACTGTGTTGGTTGTAGAATTCCATAATGAAATTAAAAAAAATATGTTATTTTCCACTATATAACGAGTTGATTTACGAGGTCCTGGATTTGGTTTACGAGGTCCTGGATTTGGTTTCCGGTCAGTTCAAAATGAATAATGGCCTATTTCAAATTATCATGTGTCTGGGTGTTACATGTATTTGGTGCATTGTACATATGTGTATCGTCACGTTAGTACCCATAATACAAAATTCATTTTTAATTTGGGACTAGCTCTAACTTTGTAAACTGTCCATAGATTTTTATGATATTATGTGCATCGTCTATAGTACCCACAATACAAAATTCATTTTATTTTGGGACTAGCTTTAGTTTTGTAAGCTGTCCATAGATTTTTTTGTTATATCACGTCCTCAACGTGCCAATAAATTTTAGACAATCAGGATGAAAAACACACTACATCGCTGAAGTAAAGATGTAAAACGTCTTAAGATGTGATGTTTTAAAAATATCTCTCTTGTACAGGACACTCTCATACTGATTGACCTATATTTTTCTTTTTAATATCCCTTAAGGCAATGTAACTTAATATGTAATTTGAATTTATACATAATTGCATATTGTATTTCAATAGAAGGCTACCTGTATCAGTTAATAATTTATATGCACTATTTGGGTCAACTAACATTTAAGAGTACTTATACCTATACATCAGGGCTGCTGACCAAATATTTAAAACTAATCATAACAAATCAATACTATTTTGACTATGATCAATACCACCTATTAAGGTGGTGTTGCTATGATACATATTGCTTGGGTATTATCACTATGAATTTAGATAAACTTACATTATTCGTATTATTTTTGTCAAGTAAGTAGTAATTTTAATTCATGTATGTATTTTTATATACCATGTTGTAATCTCATTATTTTTGTTTAAGTAAATATTTTGTACAATAAAGTAATTATTATTTTTATTTTACATTTGTTTGCTTTTTGTTTTATGTATGTTCAAACTTTTCTCATAACATCTGACCCATTTTATCAGACTATCCTGTTTGAGCCACTGTTGATCCGCAGATTATCGGGTTAGTTGGAAGCGATCGTGCATTTGAGAAAAACTCACTCTATGTATATTATTTGCATTTACATAGGATAAATGTATTTCTCTACGAGATTTTTTGTAATCAATGTTCAATATTTACTTTACTTTTCGTATGGCCCGGTGTTGATGAATCTTAACCCATGTGGGCTGCGTCGTGTCCTCTACAGTCTTGGCTCTAGTGTTGAGAGCCAGTTCACCGCCTCCGGTCCTGCTTCAATAAAGAATGAATAAATAAATAAATATTTGAGTTTCATTATTTATAACAGTCAAAAATATTTGCTGAGAATTGTTAAGGTGATGGATATTTCGGACCAAAATAGAATCTTAGAAATATTATCAGAAATATTTGACCATATATGATTCAAATTCAAATATTTTTATTTAAATAAAATTAACAATTTAATAGTATTACATACACACCTTATTACTAAAAAACACATTTATTAGGTACATATTTGACCCTCAAAATTGAGCAGTGCTCTTGCTTTGAGGGTTTGATCTTCAAAGTATGTGACTCTCAAACGCCATGATTAAAAAAACAATTCATTCAGATGTATGCAATGTCTATTTGGGTTAGTTGGAAGAGATCGCGCCTTTGCGATAAACTCGCCTTCTGTATGTTGATTGTATTTAATTTGAATGTATACCTTTTATGTAAATGTAATCAATGTATAGTAAAGAATGAATAAATAAAATAAATACATTTACCAAATGGCTTAATTCAAGAAGTTTTATAGTGCCTATTTTGTTTCTTTGAATGATTTATAATACATAGAATATTACTGCGACAAGCTCTTTTTAGGTCTTTTCCCAGGACAAAAAAAAACATCGTCTTCATTCTCTCTATCCAAAATTTTTAATAAATATCTCAAATAATTCAAGAGTCGTCGGTAGCCTGGAGGTAGAGTCTCGGCTTCTAGAACAAGGGGTCCGTGGTTCGATCCCAGGTGCCGGCAAACTCCCCTTTCACGGCACAAGCTTTTAGCTTAGTGTGAAAGGTTGTATTTGGGTTTATAACAAAAACCCAGATATATCTTTAAAAAAAAAAAAAAAAATATTCAAGAGAATGTTTTCTGGAGTCAAGAATATATACTTGAGTTACGAAAATCAATTCTCTTCACTAAATTAGCAATAAACTCGCCCTCTGTACTTTGAATTGAATAACTGATATTTTTATGATACTTTGTATTCATTTGAAATAATGTAACCAATATTCAGTGAAGAATAAAATAAAATAATATTGAGAATTTGAATTTCTTTAACGAACAGTTCTTTTTCGTTTTGGGAATTTTAATTCTTCTATAACTTTTTCTTCTATTGATTATTCTTTCAAAATTTTAATTTCAATTAAGTAGTTAAAGTAATTTTAGTTTCTCACAATTTTGTGTGTGAGGAGTGTTGTGGACAGAATGCGTGTAAACAAGTTGAGATGGTTTGGACATGTTGAGCGAATGCAAGATGAAAGGATGACGAAGAGGATGTATTTATCTGAAAGAAGGGGTGTGAGGAAGCGCGGACGTCCAAGAACCACGTGGCTTGATCACGTGGACCAAACTCTTAAGGACGGACGCGTGCTGAGTAAGAGAAATCGGCGAGCATGTATGAGAAACTGGATGAATGTAGAGGAAGCGAAAGAAGTATGTAAGGATAGATCTATATGGCGTTCCGTTCTCTCTGCCTACCCCTCCTGGGACATGGCGTGAGGGTATAGTATAGTATAGTAGTACAATTTTGCCTGAATATACGTTTTTTACTTTCCGTGTGTTACCTGTTAGTATCTTGCTATTTAACTCGCTACCTAAGCAGTTTATATATACAGTCAGTATATACCTAAACTGATTCCTTCTATGGGACATAAAAAAAGCTAGAGGAAAGTTTGAAAGACTCATTCTTCCCCTGAGATTCCACGTAAATGAACAAATTTAAAATCAATTAATATGAAAATACCTATCAAAATGGAGAAGCATTATATACGCACAATAACGATGATATAAAAATATTTATTTCACATAATGATATGTTAGTTCGGTGGCGAAGGCCAATATGTCCACTTTGGTGCACATTTAAAAATGTAATTATAATTATTATATATAACAACGGATTTGTAATACGTAGAAAAGAATGATTAACAAACATTGAAATTTAATCCAAAACCACATACTTGTATACTAGGTCAAACTAAATACTAAATACTTGAGTTTTAAAGTGATTAATATAAATGACTGACGCATGAAACAATGAATCAGTGTCGTATTTTACTTTGCGAGAGGCGGACGCCTACTGATAGTTAATTTAGTTTCGAATGACTTACAATGTTCTGCCTCAAAGTTTTTTTAAGATGAATCTAGATTTAGTATAAACCTAGATACACCCTCACAGTTAGCAATATGCTTATATCGTGAAGGTGGAGTAAGTCGGCAACGGTTGGAATCAAACCCTGGTCTCTCGATTAAAAGTCTAAAAGTTAGTAGACATTAAATTGATTCCATATCTTGTTTTCTGAAAAAAAATAGGTACCGCCTTTAGCTTTTAGTTTGTATCACCCGGTGAGTAAATAAGTTAGTAATAAAAGCTTAAGGCCTTTGTACGGTTATGTTTAGCTTTATTAAATTACCATCTCCCGCCCTCTACATCTAGTCAATTAGTTGACAATCATTATTATTTACACACACTTTACAATGAACCCATGTAGGAAGCTGACTACCTGCCTATCACTAACGCCAATATACTTCACAATTTATTTCTTTCGTTCATCCGTACCGTTATGGGATTTTCTACAAATCAGGTAGCCTGTGGATTTAATTAATATAAATTTTAAATAAAACACTTATTTATTACTAATTTAACATGAGTTTCCACCAAGAACCGTCGGTCCAAAATATCAACTTTAATATGGGTATAAAATAAATAAATCCACGGATTATTCTCAGCATATCATTAGCAAATAGGACATTCAAAATCTTACACAGAGTTGGAAAACCATTCAATGCCAAAGACTCCACAAAAAAAACGTTTAAAACATTTGTTTCATAAATGAATGCATTGTTTATTTTTCCGCTTAATACACATAAATACCATTTTCCATTCATTCGTCTTGCCATATTGTGACCAATCGATTGATATTTCAGTCTGGAAGCTTATATCAACCTATACATTAAGAGAAAGAGCGATCAAATATTTAGAACTTCCAAAACAACTGGGTGTTAATAATATGATATTAAGAAGCAACTATTTATACGTGTCTTTTCACGAAAGAACACCCAGTGGTGTTGTATTACAAATTGGTGCTATTAGGGGAAAACTAACACAGTCGAATATTAAATATCTAACTTTGTTACATCATTTTATATACTTGAACTATAACACGAAAATATAAACTCCCCGTCTAATAGTATTGAAGAGTGAGTCCTTGTAGCGTTGTAGATAATGGCGATAATTAATTGAATTTCACACTGCATCAAGTAATCATGTATCCAAAAGCACAAAGCTAGGGGTTTGGGAATAAAAGGGAAAATAATTTACAAATAATAATAAATTTTAAGGGTTGCTTTCACTACTGAATAGGTACCATAAAAATATGTAGATTTTTACTTGATATATCGTCGTTACATTTTCAAATAGGTGTATGTGAATTTATAAATGTTTTGACATTACTTCTATAACAAACTGCTAATAATGACATCAGAACCATTTTATAAAGTGATTCATAGCATCAAATATTGAAACTCAATACTTAAGGGGCCCCTTTAGCAAAAACGTTTAAACATTCAATTTTCAACAAGTTTGGTACACAAACTCTCAAAACTTGTTGACCCTACGAACATTTCGATTTGATAAAATATGAAAACAAATATTAAATACCAATATCAAACTTTAACTTTAAAAAAAAACTCGATTCTAGATTCATAGGACCTATCACCTATTCGTTTATAAAAAAGCATATTTCTAAAAATCGAATTCGGGGGTGTGTTTGGTACATAAATGCACGAGAATCCTACAAAGTTTCATATATTTATTTTGATATTGAGAATATTTAGATAGTTATTACAATTATAGAACAAAAAAAATTAAAAAAAAAATGTTTTTTTCATGGGTATTGACCGACTTAAAAAATATTTTTTTTGATAAAATTTCTCATATTTTGAAACAAAAAATCACCACATGAACTCATTTTTTTTGTATACTAAAAAAGTTTGCTAAAATCTATAAAATTTATATGCTTGATAGGATGAATAAAAAATATATAGGTATATTTTACAAATAGTTTGAATTTTGATATAACAAAGAGTACCTAAATAAATTTTGTCAGTCTGCGATTTATTGATTTTTAGTAAAAAAAAACTAATATTGGTAATAAATATTTGATTTTTTATTTTATCAAATCAATATGTTCGCAAGGGTCAACAAATTTTGTCAGTTTTTCTATCAAATTTGTTGAAAATAGAATATTTTACCGTTTTTGCTAAATGGGGGCCTTAATGAATATCACATGCCAATAAAAAGTCCAAACAACAATTTTAATGTCCTAATGCAGTGTTCCGCAAAGCGTACCTTGGTCATCACTTGGTGTGCCGCGGAAAAAAGTCAAGGTTTTGTGAAGATAATGCACCTAAAAATAGCTGAGAACTATGAGAGCGAGGCGTTTTGTTAAATAAATATTGCTTGTTTCTTTGGTGTACCTCTAAAATTTCTTGATTTGATAGGTGTAGGTACCTTGAACACAAAAAAATTGCTGAACACTTCCTAATGAACAGCTTTTAAATATGCAACGACGATATAATATTATGTAACTTTGATGCTATATAACAATCGACTTAAAAAAATGATATTATGTTCCTACATACAATATAAGGCTTTTTACTACACACTATTTTATTCATTGTAAATTACGAGGTAAAAATGATTTTGTCTTTATCTCATCAAAGCTGGCATTTTCAAAACTATCCACGTCTTTCGATTTCGGACGAAACAAACTCACTGCTTTCCCATTGCAAATTTCAAATTCATATTGTTTTTAATAAAAGAAATCTATGGTTTATTTAGGTATTTATTTCATAAAATAATACAAATCTTGACAACCTCTCAAAAATTAGTAGAGGTCGTACTCTGAGAGTTTAACTACATGAAAATATTACTTACCATCATTTTTATCGATAATAGATCTATCTATTCCTATCTATCTATACCCTCACGCCATATCAGAAGAGAGGTAGGCAGAGAAGATAGAACGCCATGTAGACCTTCCTTTATTTTATTTATTTATTTATTTATTCTTTACTGTACATTGATAACAAGCAAATTCACACAAAAATACATTTAAAACAATGAAAATCATACAATCAATATACAGGGGGCGAGTTTATCGCAGAGGCGCGATTTCTTCCAACTAACCCAAGACTCTTTGGGTTGCTCAACATTCATTAAATTTTTGATTTACCATGCCAATTTTTCCACGTGATCAAGTCACGTTGTTGGACGTCCGTTCATTCTCATACCTCTTCTTTCTGATGGATACGTATCTACTCTTCGTCATCCTTTCCTCGTCCATGCTACGCTCTACATATCCTAACCATCTTAATTTATTTACACTATTTAATCCACAGTACGACTCTTGCATCCACTCATTCTTCTACTTTTCTAATTTCTCACTCTATCACACAACGTTTTACTAATCAAAACTTTCGGAAAAAAGTAGAAAACTTATTCTTTACCAGGGACAGAGAGTATTCAAGTTATTGCAGTGAATAACAATATTCGCTACAAGTAGTACTGCCTTATTGTGCCTAGCTAGATTTACAATCGGATCCATGTTTAAGATAGATATGTACTTTATATATGCTAAAGATGAATATCGATGTGGACAATAATAATGCTAAAAGGCACCTACCTACAATACATGTTATACAGGTGGTACATTGTTATCTGATCCTTGTTGGAGACAATACCTAGACTGATGACTATGGGCGGCTCGCAGACTACCGTAATTACTGCATCCATATCCTGATGGAGTGGGTGGATCTGGGATATCAATACTCTGTGTACATTGTACATAGCTCTACCTGCAATACAAATTATCGATTTGGGGAGGAGAGTCTAAATATCAACTACGTACTTTAATAACTATGATAATATATAATATGTAATATCTATGGGCCGCCTGAATCTAACAATATTTGCGTTATAATTATTGAAAAAAATGCCGTGATAATCTACATTTATCATTATCCCAATTCCACAAGCTATCAACTCGACAATATTATTTTCCAAGACGTTATTTATAAAGTTATTTTATTAACACAAAATTAATTATTCGCTATTTCGTACGTGTTCAGTACATCAATTTTTTACGTTTAACTGATTGTAAGCTAGGTAATGTTAGTCTGGTGTTATTTTAAGCTACAAAACATTGTATTCATTTTTTTTACATTAAACTGATTGTAGGTTATGTGAGGTTTGTCGTTATTTTATGCTATACCTAGTATTTTGTATCAAAATGCAGATAATGTTAGCTAAATTGAAGCAAATGTTTCTTTCTATTATAAATTTTATTGATCTCGAGAGAGACGTCTTTCGACTTATCAGGTCATAATCAAACTAGACAAAGATTGATAGTGATCTTATAAGTCGAATGACGTCTCTCTCGTGATCTCTCTCTCTCTCTAGTAGAAAGAAACACTTGTTTCAATTCACCTATTATTATGGTATTCTACTACGTGTGCACCGACACAATTTATATTTTTTTTTGTGTTCATGAAATCGACCACCTATAGACAAAAGAACATAATATAAGAACAAAATTCATAAATTGTATTTTGAAATATCCAGCTATATTTAATTCTAATACGGCTAACATCAACCTATTTCGGATATCTTTGTATAAAAAACTAACTTGAAGAAATATCAACATTAATAAACACAGTTAATTTTTCACATTTTTTTAATAAAACTCGAGCGCTTTTGTCAAAAGCTCAGTTTGACATTATCAAGATATTAGTGATGAATTTGATTGATCTAGTCCTGCCCTATCTTAGTTATAGCTCTATCACGATGCATGTGATAATAGATATCTAACGATGAGCCGTATTCAAGCCTATACGGAAACGTAAACCAATGAATCCTTTTCTATAATAAACTAACAGAAACAACCCTTGGGTAGTAATAACTATATTTCCCTTAAAATTATTAAAATCTTTAATTAAGGAAAGCGGTGGCATAGTGGTGTGAATTATGTATGATTAATCTGTTGATTTCTTGTAATTGAAAATAAAATATGGTACTATAGTTAATTTCTTGATGGGTTACCTGCAGAAATGGTGTGCATAAAGTTTATTATACATACCTAATAAAAAATGAAAGTTAATCGTTTTGTTTCATTAAATGTTGTTAGAACATGTAAGCACATCTTAAAAATTGAGTGCCATAAAATTTTGTTTATGGTCACCTTTATCTATATAAGCCATTGTAATCTATACATCAATCTCTCTGTCAATTCAACTTCTGCGAATAAACTACGTTATCTCCGATTCTACGTGTTGTTAATAAATCCCGATCACATTTCCCAGGATAGAAGTCTTATTCGATGACAAAGAGGTAATTTTTTAATGTTTCTTATTGGAGTTTAAGGGGGTCATAATTTGGTCACATCTTTCTATAACACAACAATTATATTTTTTTTAACATTCATCTTTCACAGTAAGCAAAAAGCTTGTGTTGTGAAAGGGGAACTTGCCGGCACCTAGGATCGAACCGCGAACCTCAAGTACATGAGGCCGAAACTCTTACCTCCAGGCTACCGACGAACTTAATTGTTATTATGAAATATTTTTTTTTAAATAGCATTCCTCTAATTAGTCAGTATCTTGATTAAGAATGTGATTGATTATTCTAATAGCCCACTACATTACGTCAAGCATAATTATGATTATGTCCCATTGTTGCTTTATTGTCATAATTGTAATAGATACCCGTTCTCATGATTCGCACTATCTTCCGGTATTACACGTGTCTAGCACAGGCGTTTATAATATACAATAAGGCACTTATGTATTATGTACGATAAGATATGAGATGCATGTAGTAGTAATTAGGCACCTATGTAGATACAAAATGCATCTTTGGATTCGTATTGATGGCCGATAAACATTTAATTAGTCTTATTCCATTTAATTAGTTTTCTGGGAAACTTTTAAACATTTAATTAGTTTTCTGGGAAAATAATTAAGTCCTCTTGTTCTTCTTCCCCCTCGCCTTTATTCCATTTATTTGGGGCCGGCTCTCCAAGTCCTCATTTTCCAAGCCCTCCGATGCCCTGCATCCTCCGGACATGGCTCAGTCTACCTCAGGTTCATGTCCATTGTGTATTGTGAACATCCAGGTGATCACTGGTCTGTCTGGTCTTTTGGGTACTATTTCTACGTAATTATGTATATTCATTGTCCTTTTTATTATATTATTTTGCAGTAGACACAAAAGATGTCCGTATTATCTTAATCTGTTTTCAGTCACTTTTTCGCCGATGGGAGCAACTTTGAAACTACCACGGATATAGACATTTTTCGCCCTGTCCAACCTTGTTACACCACCAGCCCCTCTGAGTAATTTCCTCTCGTTGGTATGTAGAGTGATTATGTTTTATAGTTCAACATTCAGATCAGTAAGTCATGGTTAGTCTGACAACAGTTCTGTACACCTTACCCTTAATTATTGGAAAAATTCTAAATAGAAGAAATGTCTCTTTTTTCTTTGAGAATATCTGAAATATATAATAGATTTTTCTGCCATCAGTCTGACCGAAACGACTATGAATATAATTTAGGAATAAGATGGGATTGGAAGTTCTTTGGATTAAATCATTGGAACAAGGTAAATTAAATGTTTTTTTCTTTCAAATAAATACTCAACAGGATGAATAACATATCAAGAAGTTCCTATTTTTATCATATTCTTATTTCGTGGTCACCTACATAGGTTTTGACAGTGAACACCTGCATGCAACAACTGCTACCATTCTCAATAAAATTCATGAAAGTAATAGCGGTTGCGTAAATTCAGGTGTGGATATTAAAAGAAAAATTGTTGTGTTACGTTTCAACCTAATCTTTTGATATAAAAGGTATGTATCTATGTAATATCTTCATTTTATCAATTTGAGAAAACAGCATTCCTACTTCCTTCCGAAAAAGTGACTGAAAACAGATTAAGATAATACAGACACCTTATGAGTCTACTGCAAAATAATATAATAAAAAGGACAATGAACATACATAATTAGGTACGTAGAAATAGTACCCAGAAGACCAGACAGACCAGTGATCACCTGGATGTTCACAATACACAATGGCCAGGAACCTGGGGTAGACTGAGCTATGTCCGGAGGATGCAGAGCATCGGAGGGCTTGGAGAATGAGGACTTGGATAGCCGACCACACATAAATGGAATAAAGGCGAGGGGAAAGAAGAACAAGCGGACTTATTAATTTTCCAGGAAAACTCATTTATTTATTCTTTACTGTACATTGATAACAAGCAATTACATAAATGGTAAATATTCAAGTTCGATACAATTCATGTACAGAGGGCGAGTTTTATCGCAAAGGCGCGATCTCTTGCAACCAACCCAAATTTTATTAAAATATGTATGCTTTCATAATACCATAAAATAGTTATATTAAAATATGTTCAGTTTTAATATGCCTGTATGGTTAATCTATACCTATACGTAGGCATTTGAAGTTTTATACAATAAATTAACATTTTGTTTGCCAATAAATAGTGTAGAGGTATATTGATTTATATCAGCATTACAAATCACGAATATTGTTGTATTATTTGGAAAACGTTTTTCTGGTATACAATATAAACGAACGACTGTACTAATATTGTATGTACAAAGTACTGTTAGTACAATAAAGAGTATTTTGATACGGCAATTTGTATTGAATTCACGGTGACACGTGACCAAAATTAATCACATATATGGAGTGGGTATAATAGAAATATACTGACTCTTTGTTATATAGAGATAAAATAAATATGATAGGACATGGGTAGGTACTCACTCAGAGAAAATAAAATATAATAATTAGTTAAACATATTAGAAGAATAACTGGATGCAAGAATAGTGTTGTGGATAGAATGCGTGTAAATAAATTGAGATGGTTGGTCATATGGAACGAATGGAAGAGAAAAGAATGTCAAAGAGGATATAATATGTACCTACTTGTCTGAAAGAAGGAGTGTGAGGAAGCGCGAGCGTCCGAAAACTACATGGCTTGACCATGTAGATCAAATCCTCAAGGACGGCCGTGTTTTGAGTAAGAGAAATCAAGTGCGTACATGAGAAATTGTATGGATGTAGAAGAAGCGAAAGAAGTATGTAAGGACAGATCTATATGTCGTTCCGTTCTCTCTGCCTACCCCACTAGGGATGCGGCGTAAGGGAATAGATAGATAGATAAAACATTTTGAAATTCATAAAGCTTAATTCATCGATCGACGGTTGTTGGTGGAAGTTATTATATATATATATTTAGTTACAATCCATTGGATTGGTCTGCAACGAGTTTGGTTTTTCTTCTCCATTCCTCCCTATTCTCAGCCAGTCTTTTAAGCTCTACGTATGAGCCACAGTTCATGTCCCTCTTCAGTTGGTCCATATATGCGTCTCTTGGTCGGCCTCTGCCATTTGTTCCCTCGGTCTTACCCTCCGCGATGGCGATGAGTAGTCCTGGGTGCCTGATGTTGTGGCCAATCCAGTTAGCTCGTTGTTGGCTGATTCTCTTAAGGAGTTGCCTTTTTTCGCCTACCCTGGTTAAGACTTCTTCGTTTTCGACGTGCTCCGACCAATGGATCTTAAGCATGCGTCTGTAGCACCACATCTCAAAGGCCGCCAACCGTCCGCTTTCACTCTTGCTGATGGTCCATGTCTCACAACCATAAAGCAGAATGCTCCATACAAAGGCTTTAGTAAGGTTCTTCCTTACGCTTAAGTCGATATTTGGGGATTCCAATATCTTCGATTTTTTGTTGAAGGCAATCCTTGCCTGGTTTATTCTGCTTACAATTTCTGCTTTGGAGCGTCCATCCTGGTTTATTCTGCTGCCCAGGTACACGAATTCACTTACTTGTTTGATGCTCACTCCATTTAATGCAATGTTCGCAGTCGCTTCCTCTCTTCCAACGACCATACATTTTGTTTTTTCTTTATTTATTTTCATGTTGTACTTTGACAACAGTATACTTTCCAATTTTCCTAAAGCTTCGTTCAGCTCCATCTCGGAGTCTGCGAGCAGTGCTATGTCGTCAGCATATCTTATCATGTCGACCTTTTTCCCATTTATTTTTACTCCTGTCCAGTTCTTCATTTCTTCTCTCAGTTCATCAATGGCTCGCTGTATATAGCAGTTAAAGAGAGCTGGCGACATTGAGCATCCTTGTCTTACGCCTTGTTCGACCCTTGCTTCTGCACAGCTCTCTCCGCTTTTAATCAAGTTATTATTTATAATTTATTAATATGAACTTCCACAGACTATAGAGATTTGAAAGATAAATAAATTGTCACCTAAACTGATAAATTGGAGTCCTTGGACTCCTGAAATATCCGAGATATAAAGTTAAAATTCAACATATTAGTGCTGTTCCTGGAGTGGGTTGATTGTCGGATTGTTTTCGTTTGTATCTTATTTTATTATTATTTTTTGTTTTTCTTTATTGGAGTGAAATACTTTTTTTTTGTTTTGATATATTTTATGTATTTTTATTGAACATATTGTAATTGTGTGAATGTTGGATCTATCTGTGCGTGTTTGCGTGTTGCCTGTTCGAGATTGAATGCATATGTATCTATATAGATATAGTGTGCATGGTCTGGATCTTTGATTATTTGTGTGAATTTTGCTGATTATTACTGATTATGTATATTGAACATCTGTAATTCGCCTTGAAATAAATAAATAAATATTAATAATGTATTAATGTAGTGGAATAACTACATTTAACATCTTCAGTTCAGCGAGGTGATATGCCACCCATTATGAATGCCATTAATTTTAAAGGCACGAAGAGAAAAACTTTATTAATGCAGTCCGTTGGCTATTCAACTTGTGGGAAATGTATGTATATACTTCTTTCACTCTAACCCGAGGTCTGCTACACATTAAGGGTTGCACCCTCCCTCACCCATGGATGTTGCAGGAATGTCAATTCCCATGTCATCCATACTCTTCATGCAAATTCTTCTCAAGGAAGGGCTCAAGGATCGCCTGAAGGGCTATCCCCGACAAAATCCTCCCCAAAATTAAATACAACCGTTAATGTCCACCGACTCCATTGTTTACAAAAGAACTTAAAATTAACTTACGAGGTCTGCTACAGTAGCTAAGAATGGGTAAGTCCAGATATTAGGATGCAAACGTCAATCTCCAATCTTCAATCATTCGGTGAACTTTCGGAGCATTCGCCGAAGAAATATTCGGATAGTATGACGTTAGCACGAAAATTTCTTCGGCGAATACTCCGAAGGTTCACCGAATGATTGAAGATTGGAGATTGACGTTCGCATCCTACTTTCTGGACGCATCCAATGAAGATTATTATGGAGTGGCTCAGAACCAAAGGTGCCTATCCAACAGTCGCAAAAATTTGTAGGTGGGTATATATTTCTTGATTTATCACTGTTATTTACTTATTTCAGAGATGCGTACTCTCATTAATGCTTACATGGGCATCTTTGAAATAAGTAAATAATAGAGATAACTCAAGAAATATATGTCCAACTACAAATTTTTGCGACTGTTGGATAAGCACCTTTGGCTCTGAGCCACTCCATTTGGTAGATATTAATTTTTAATTAATACAAAAAAGGATTATTAGGTCATTTGAATATAAATATGAAGGTATATATTTTTTAATAAACTGATAAATGTTTGAGTACCTTATGCTACCCTACGCTTTGTATGAAAAGTAATAACGGTTATCATTTAATTTCTACTCCTTTCCCAGTTATTCTTAATCCCCGGCTCCCGTGGGATGCCGTTCCCCCCCCCCCCCCCCCTTCCAGCCATATTATTATTACGAGCTGTTACATAGGTATTAGGTACTGCTACCAGTTGTCAAGTAATCAAATTTTCTCTGTAGATCCCCATGAAAATACTAATATTTAGTAGTAGTCTATACCAACCAACGGCCAATAGGGAGTCAAAAAATCATGAATAATATCATATTAAAATTTATAGGAGAAATTATTACTTACCTTCTTAAATACCTACCTAATAGAAAATTATGTAGGTAGATACTTATTTAAGATCAATTGAAAAAACACAGTATGTAGCTAACATCGAAATGACTTTTATTAACTTCGCGTAGGTACTACTAGTATTCGGAGACTCTCGACTCCATCATCAGGCGATTAGTGAAAAGTTTTTATTAATCACTTTTTACTAATCGCTTTTCACTAATCGCCTGATGATGGAGTCAAGAGTCTCCGAATACTAGTACCTACGCGAAGTTTATATAAAAGTCATTTCGAAGTTAACTACATACTGTGTTTTTTTCAATTTATCTTCAAATGGACTTCAAACAAGTACCTTCGGTCAAGAACATCAAGATCTTGTACTTATTTACTTAAAAAAGGGAATTCGGATTACACTTTGTCTTCGACTTTGAATGAAACATTTTTTTCACTTTTTTTTCGTAAACAATCAGTAATCATCATCATCATCATCGAAATCGGTCCCTCAATGCTGAGGATCGTGACCTTCATGCGGTACTTCTCGCAGCAGTCCGGCCCACCCTGGTCTGTCTTCAGCCCGCCGCAGTGACTCCGCAAACGTCGCTCCAGTGGCATCCGTCACCTGATCGGACCATCTCATAGGTATACGTCCGCGACCTCTCCTGCCTTCAACTCGGCCAGTCATTATTATTTTTTCTAAATTGTCTGGCTCACGTCTTACAATATGGCCAAAGAAACCAAGCAGTCTCCTCAGACATACTGCAGACAAACGAGTTGTAATGTGTAGCTCAGATAAGATTGACTCATTCGTTCTTCTTTCTATCCATGGTATTCGGAGGAGTTTCCTCCAACACCACATCTCAAACGCGTCAATTCTCATCCTCTCGTAGGCACGCATTGTCCACGTTTCCGCTCCATACAGGAACACAGAGAATACCAGGGTCCCCACCAATCTCTTTTTTGTGCTGATGCTTACGCCTCGGTCGCGCCAGATCTTTTCTAGTCGGGTCATGGCCTGTTTAGCCATCTGTATTCTACGACTTATTTCTGGTCTACAGCTTCCGTTGTTAGTTATCAGCGCGCCGAGGTACACAAACTCATCAACCTGTTCCAAATCCCATAAAAGTAATAACATAATTAAAAATATACAGAAAATCAAATAATACAACTAGAGAACCAGCAAAGTTTGCAAATTTTGCTCAGTAATAGGAAATTTAGAAGATAGGTATTTCCGTAGAAAACCTGGCAATGATTTGATCTCCCGCTCTTTTCCTTAAATTTTCTAGTGTCCTGTAAAAGGCACGTGTTCGAAAAACTAAAGACATATTAAATCTAAAATTTTATGCATATTAATTTGGTATTTTTATTTATTTATTTTTTTATTCTAACTTTTATTCTAAATGACAATCTTATGGACTTATTGTATGTAATATAGCACTTTATACGTTATATGTTTTTGAGTGCCTATCTTATATATTTGAAAAGCATCTGGATTTCAACTATGAGGTCTGTCACCTTTTCTGAATGTTTTATTTTTATGGCACCGTGAACAAATTATGTTATTTATTTATCTTTTTATTCAATCTTATAGGTAGGTACCTACACACAGTAATAACAAACACATATGCGGAGTTTGTCAGGAGGATTGAGAATGTGTTGTGATTGTTATGTTGTTGTCTAGATGTTGTTGATTTTCTTCTGGGATCGCATTGGACCTCCGCTGTAATGATCCCTGTAAGAATCGTCTCTTTGTCAGTAATAATAATAATTATATTACAGTAATACATCTTTGCAGCTATCAAACTAGCAAAGTATCTACTATTACCGATAACAATGTATCAAATTACAAACAAGCAAGTTTTAACCATGGAAAACAAGTTAAATTGAATTTATATTTGGAATAAAAAAAACAACTATTTGAAAATATTACGAGTTCAATATAAATAATTTACATAGCTATAAATGTGGTCGATCTGCTCAAAAAGTGAATAACAAACTATGAATTTCCAATGAAAATCCAACAAACAATGAAACATCGACTCACCGAGTGACCAACTCCACTCAACGACGCCAATCCAGAATCAATGAAATAGCCCAGTAAAACCCACAACCAATATCAAATATCCTAAAGATGCTATGGCCAAAAGAAGTCAAGCCACTACGTTCATCTCTCCCTCCCCTCCTAGAGTGGAAAGACTATATACATAGGACCAAACAGTGAGTAATCAACATCAGTCTCTGCGGACCACTTCTGTCAACAAAGCCCTAGATAATCCTGCTCTTGACTCCGCTGTCAACAAAGCTCTAGAACCCAACAGGAAAAAAAAACAAAATCGCAGAGAGAAGCCTCAGCGTCGCGGGGCTTACTCTTGGAACCGATTACCGGCGGATCTAAGACAGAACCAACCTACTCCACATTTAGGAGCAAATTGAAAACTTTGTTGTTCAGGAGAAGTCATTGTGGCCTTGAGATGGTCATGGATCATTAAACGGCGTCAAATAGAAACCATCCATATCATTTTTATATTATTGATGACTAATAAAATTTCGATGTATTGTGAAAACATTACTACTTGTAACTACCCCTACCATATCAATTATAGAATTAGAGAGTTATATGATCTCTATAACTTTGTTATAATTCCCTTAGAGAATTTTCTCTGTATGGCGGACTATCGGCTTTTGTATATATTGTTGAAAAATGATGTCATGTGGCTTAGTTATATGAATTATTTATTTAAATATAGTAGGTATCTGAATATTTCATTAATATAATATTTGAATATGGTCATTTTATATCAATATTACAGCGCCTTCCTTTCAAAAGCCAAATGATTAAAATCCTGTTCAAGGTAGAAACTATATAGGTGAAATTTTTTTTATTATTATAAAACTTCGATATTTTTGATCGAAGGCACTCGTTGGAACTCCATTTTAAGATGAATCAAAAACACAGCTGGAAGATATTGCCTCCAGCCAATAAGCTCGCCAATTGCTCATGATTTTTTTTTCTGATCAATAAGTGTCATATTGTTTAGCTATATTCTAAGTGACTTTACAAACTTCGTTTACTAGTATTCGGAGATTCTTGACTCCATCATTAAAGAAAAGTACTTTTTTGAACGTCGTAATTTATTGTTGAACTAAAGGGACTAGCCGAAAATAGGGAGGAATGGAGAAGAAAATCTAAACTCGTTGCAGACCAATCCGATGGATTGTAACTCACTATAATTTATTGTTGGTACGGAGAGGACAGCTTACATGTTTATTGTATTCTGCTGGTTTGCTGGTAACCCCACTTGTGGGATATATCGTGATAGAATAAAAGTAGCAGTTGTTGAAAAAATCTCAATCACATTTTGAACCACTCAAGATTAATCATTCCAATTGATCACGTCAACCTATTTGAATAGGTATTAACTAGGTAGGTATGTTGTACATGATACACATACCTACATATAAAAATTTCCTTAAAGAGTGCATAATACAGTCTCAACGAGCTTAACCAAACCTTGAGTCGATTCATAAGAGTCAGACTCTGTATCATGCACTCCTTAAGGAAGTTCACATATGTATGTGTATCATATATAACATACCTACATAGTTCATACCTATTCAAATAGGTTGACTATCGGTGAGTATGATCAATTGGAATGATTAATCTAGAGTGGTTCAAAATATGATTGACATCTACAGTTCAAGTAAGTAAAATCCAGTTCCCGACATCCGATTGTGTCAAAAAATTCAGAACATAAATTGAAAAAATCTATTACTTATTTTGATAATGTGTAAGACGATAACTTCCCTACAGAATTGATCAGAGTTGTTACAAAAGAATATAAAGCACATAACAAACCGATGATTAAATGACGTGTATAATCTTCAACAAGAGTATCAGACCTGCAGCTAACAAGCCTTGCAAGTTCCTTCCCCTATTTTTACCATAATATTATGCATTCTCCTCATGTTATTATTGTTGGGGTTATTAACTATAGCATAGCGGCTTACTTACTCAACTACAGCTAGCCTCCCTATTATTTAAATCATTTACTTTATGTGTGTATTAGAATTAGATACAGACTTCAATGTTTGACAACAAAACTAATCTTCACTTTCAAATGTTGATTTGAGTAAGGAAAGCATTCGATTTGAAGTGGAGACATTGTATTTCTAACTATACATATTATGTATGTACGTACTCAGACACAGCTTTGATTTCACTTGTTTTATGGGAGACATCAGATACCTTATTAGGTTTATCACTAGATGAATGCTTTCCTTTAATAAATTCGTTAAATATTTGCACTATAAATTAATTCACTAGAGGAGGGCAGGTCGAAAGTTGTCGAAACGTCGAATAACATGACATTTTTCAGTGGTGAAAACCTAGTATGTGGGATGATCTAAATAAATCATTTTTATCTCTCTCTTTACGTTAAAATATTCACACATCTAAAGAACAAGCGACGAGTAGGTATGCTAAGAAAACTGCATGATATGTAAAATTTTATTTTTATATATTTATTCCTTATGTACGTTTCTTTGATTTAATTTTATTATCGGGTTAGTTCGAAGACATCGCATTCTAGCGATAAACTCGCCCTCTGTACATTAAATAACTGAAATTTTTATGATACTTTGTATTGATTTGAAATGATGGAACCAATGTTCAATCAAGAATAAAATAAATAATAAATAAATGAATATAATTCTATTACATAAAATAAATAAATCAAGTTACCTGTGAATTTACCTTACGTATTTTTATTTGTGTCATAAAGGATGAGCGATTCAGAATGGGTGGCACAGCACACCTTACCGTTGAATTGAAGACATAAAATGCTTATAATTTATGGTTTTCGATTCGATACTATTTCACAACATTTTATGGGAAAGTTTACAGAAATGAGTAGGAAACATTTTATACATCCGGAAATTTCACATCAGAATCACGTAGTATAATGTCCCATTTGTTTTATTTATTATAGTAGGTACTACCTTATGTTTCATGTGTGTTGGCAACGCGATAATATAACTCTAAAATTGTATTATAATTGTATCAATAAAATTGTCTCAATAATATTGTAACGTAGAATATTTAAAGCGCCAACTTTGTGGCATAGTTGTTGTATTAATAAATAGTGCTTTGGAGGACGAACGATAGATGGTGATAGTGTAAAATAGAAACTTACGTATGAATGCTGATTTAAATTCTTTATATTCATGATTAAATGTTCGTCTCTTCGGAATCCTGTGGCCCTTGTGGCCATAGCATAGGGAGGTATCCTCGCTTAGACGAGAATACTGGACTGATAGGGTCTCCTCCAACTGGCAGCTCAAGTGGAGCTTAGTAGTGAGAGGTAGGTACCTAGAGCCGCGCGCTGCATGTGTTGACATTTCTCCTTGCAGCCAGTGCACTAGGCATCAACCACTCTTTGATAGGTTTCCTTCCCATTCCCCTTTCCTCCTTAGTTAGCAAACCTTCCTCTCTTCCCTAGTCTTCTTCTACCGCGCGTTGTATTGTGGGGTTATTCCTCCGTACAGCCAGTGTGTTGAAGACGTACCCCTCACCTACCTTTCCTGCCTTCTTCTACCGCGCGTTGTATTGTGGGGTGATTCCTCCGTACAGCCAGTGTGTTGAAGGCATAATTCCCATCCATAGTCGATAGCGCTATATAGCGGGGTTATTCCTCCGTATAGCAATATCGTATCCTTTAGTTTCTGAACCTCCTTAGCTGGCATACTCGGGATTATGGCCCTTGTGTGTGCAGTCTACTGAGGTGAAGTTGCTGTACCTAGACTTCCTACCTTTTAGCTTCTGAACCTCCTTAGCTGGCATACTCGGGATTATGGCCCTTGTGTGTACAGTCTACTGAGGCGAAGTTGCTGTGCCTAGCCCCCTACCTTAGCTTCCAGTCTCTTTACCTGGTGTACTGAGGCGGAGTTAGTATTGTGGCACATCCCCTTCCTTCTTCTCCGTGTTCCTTCACCTCTCACCCAGAGACCCTGCAGTAGGCATGTTGTTCGTCTTTCAAAGCCTCAAACTTTGAAAGTGGTTTTATTTTTTGGCCCTCCCTCCATCTACCCATGCAGTCTCGTGCTGTTAAAGAGTAAAGGAGCTTGTGGCTACCCCTTTCAGCGGACGACACGTCAAGTGGACGTGTTCCTTAAGTCCGGAGTACTTCGCCCCGCCTTGAATCCCTAGTGTTTGAAGCTCTGCACTAGGGGGCGGGTGGCTTACTCCAAAGGCTACGGTCCGCTGGAATTGGTTGCTGCTCTATTGGAAGGCGCAGGTCGAGATTGGGCTGCAACGAAAGTTCCGGCCGCATCCTTCCCGACTAAGGGCGTCGCCTTCATTCTGGTCCTTCGAGGAGCCGGATTTATAGAACCGGCTGCATTGCTGGTATTTTGGAAGTCGACCACTGGAGTGTCGTCTTCATCACAGCACCAGCCAAGCTGAGCACGAGACCGAGAGATGCCTGTTACCCGTGGACAAGCACAGAGGATGGAGGAGGTGGAGAAGAGTGCTACTGGAGCACACAACATGGAGGAGAACACTCCTGAAGCTGTGGAAGTGAGCCGCAGTCGGCAGCCATCATCACATAAGGATGAGCCGCCACGACCGCTGTCCCGTCTACGATCTGAAACTTCGTATAAAACTACATCAAGTGTAGCGAGAAAACGGGAAATGAAAATTAAAGCTGCAGAAGAACTCTTCAAAGCCAAAGAAGAGTTAATTAAAAAACGATTACAAATAGATCTTGAAGCAATAGATCTTGATGAAGAAGAACGTTTGTCAGAATTAAGTTTAAGTGAAAGTGAGAAAATTAAAAATAATAATGTCAACGAATGGTTGAACAAGACAATTCAATGTGAAAAGTTAAGTGAAAATAATAATAACATTTTGAATGGTAAAGAGAACAATAATAATATTATGATTAGTGAAAAGAACAATGATATTGTGAATAACAGAAGTGATTTTGAGAAATTGGCCGAAGCCATACGATCACAACCATCGCGTAATAAAGACTTGCCGTATTTTAATGGAAATTGCGCGGAGTGGCTGCAGTTTCGGGCAGCATATTTCGAGTCGAGTGAACTATATAGAATAAAAGATTCTGAAAATATCATTCGCTTAAGACTCTGTTTGAAAGGTGACGCGAAAGAATCTGTGATGGCATTGTTGTATGTCGGGACTGACCCGAACGTTATTATGAGGACTTTAGAACGTCGATTCGGTCGTCCTGAATATATAGTTAGTGAACAGATAAGTGCAATTAAAAAACTTTCTAAACTGAACGATAGTGCAAATGAACTGGTAATGTTTGCCGCGAAAGTGGAAAATTGTGTTATAACATTGAAAGCCTTGTCAAATGTGGGCTATTTGCATAGCCCGGAGATATCTAATTCTATTATAGAAAAGTTAACTTTAAATTTAAAATACAGATGGACAGACTATATAAATGAATGTGATATAAATGAACCAATTTTAGTAAAAATATCTAACTTTTTAAATTGTGAAGCGGACAAAGCAGTGAAATGTGGGATATTTGAACCACTGAAAAGAAAATATCCCCAGAACGAACAATATAAACAAAAGCATATAGTGGCAACGGTGACAATGCACTGCGAATATTGTAAAAATAATAATCATTCTATAACTCAGTGTAATAACTTTAAAAAATTAACAGTGAATGATAGATGGGAGTGGGCAAAAACAAAAAATATATGTTTTAAATGTCTTGCTCCGAATCACAGACGAGAAAAGTGTCGCTCAAAGAAAATGTGTGGTGAAAATAACTGTTCAAAACCTCATCACCGATTATTACATAATGAAAATGCTACAGTTACGAATGTTTCAAACACCATTGAAGAACAACAACAAGAACCGAGTTGTAGTCAAGTGATAACTAACACTTGGTCACCACCAATATCGTGTGCACTGTTGAAAGTAGCTCCCGTGGTAATCACCGGTCCTAAAGGCAGTATTGATACATACGCTCTCTTGGACGAAGGAGCCACCATCACATTGATGGACCAAGATACAGCTAAACTGATTGGGGCAGAAGGTCCCAACGAAAACCTCACACTGGAAGGTATCAACAGCACGCAAAACATCACGTCATCTAGAATCAGTTTTACAATAAAAGGAAAACGTGAACATAAACAGTATATAGTAAATAATGCAAGAACTGTGAAAAACCTGCATCTTCTAAAACAATCTATTCCGAAAGAAGATATCAAAAAATATCAACACCTTGAAAAGATTGCTGATAAAATATTGTGCTACAGTGATGCAACACCCAAAATATTAATAGGTCAGGACAATTGGGATATAATTGTCACCAGGAAAATGGTTTCATCTGGAAAAGATAAGCCTGCTGCATCACTCACCAATTTAGGATGGGTAATCCATGGATTCCTGTCAAATAATCAACATTCAAGAGCATACTTTATAAATGATAAGAGTAAGCAAGAGGAAGATCTCCATAATGAAGTCAAGAAATATTTTGAATTAGAGTCTTTGGGAGTTTCTTCAAAAACAAGAAATATACCAGATGAAGATCGAGCTAAAGACATTTTAGAAAAAACTACAACATACATCGGTGACAGATGGGAAACTGGACTTTTATGGAAAACTGACAATATGCATCTACCTAATAACTATGATGATGCATTTAAAAGATTAAAATCAATTGAAAAGAAAATTCAAAAGGATAAAACATTTGGAGAAACATATGTGAAACAAATAAATAACCTGTTTGAAAAACAATACGCAGAAAAGGTTGAAACTGAAGAGGAACAGAACGTGTGGTATTTACCACATTTTGCAGTGACAAATCCTAATAAACCAGGAAAAGTGAGACTTGTTTTCGACGCAGCAGCTAGAACGAAAGGTGTCAGTCTTAATGATAAACTCTTGACTGGCCCAGATTTACTTGAATCATTATTAGGTATATTGTTCAAGTTCAGACAACGAGAAATCGCCTTGACAGCTGACATCAGGGAAATGTTCCTCCAAATAAAGATCAGAAAAAAGGATCAATTTGCCCAGCGCTTCCTGTGGAGAGATATGGATGAAAGTAGGCCACCGGATGAATATGTAATGACATCGATGATATTTGGAGCAACATCATCACCTTGTTCGGCGTTGTATGTAAAGAATCTGAACGCCCAACGAGCATCGAATGAGTTCCCTGATGGTGCTGCAGCGGTAATCAATAATCATTACATGGATGATTACCTCGATAGCGTAGACAGCGAACACTGTGCTAAAAAATTAGTAAAAGAAGTCACTGAAATCCATAAAAGAGGAGGATTTGATATTTGTAAGTGGTCCAGTAACAGACCCTCAGTATTGAGTGAACTGCCGCCAGAAAAACGAACTACAGATACAGTGAATATGACTTTAGAAAATAGCACCGGGGAAAAAACTCTTGGTCTTATTTGGGATCCTAAAACTGATTCACTTAGTTTCAACATGAGTATGAACAGAGTACCACGTGAAGTTGTCAATGGATGTGTATGCCCAACAAAAAGACAAATGCTATCAGTTATTATGTCTATATATGATCCCCTGGGTCTCTTAGCCCCAATAACTATTAAAGCTAAAATTTTATTACAAGATGTATGGAGAAGTGGAATAAATTGGGACGACAAATTAAAGAGCAGAGAAAAAGAGCTATGGATTTCTTGGTTGCAAGACATATCTCACATCAGCAACATAAAAATTCCAAGATGGTACGGAACATCGGATGAAGACGCCCGCATCGAACTACATGTGTTTTGTGATGCTAGTGAAAAGGCCTATGTAGCTGTGGCCTATTGGCGACGAATTTATATAGATGGAAGAATCCAATGTACCTTAGTGGCAAGTAAAGCAAGAGTGACGCCACTTAAGCCCATATCAATGCCCCGATTAGAACTTCAAGCAGCAGTGCTCGGTTGCAGATTGACCGCGACTATAACAAAGGAACATGACATCAAACCAGTAAGCAGAACATTCTGGACTGACTCAAAAACCACACTCTCGTGGATCCAGTCGGATCCTCGAAATTATAAAGCTTTCGTAGCCCACCGACTGGGAGAAATAGATGAGGTGACAAAAGCTTCGGAATGGCGATGGGTTCCATCGAAAGACAACGTAGCCGATGACGCTACCCGTGACCAAGAAATTATCAAGTTGACAAATGAAAGCAGATGGTTTTTTGGTTCAAAGTTTTTATATGAAAATGAGGCATCTTGGCCAACAGCAACAGTGACAGTAATGAAAGAAGACAGTGAAATTAAATCCAAAAGTGTTAATACTGTTACAATTACAAAAACATTGATAGACTTGACAAAATTTTCATCATGGACAAAATTAATTAAGACAATAGCATATGTGTTTTTATTTAGTGAAAAATGTGCAAAACTACAAGATGTCAGATTAGAACCCAGACACGTAGAGAAGGCAGAAACTTACTTCATGAAAACATCGCAAAGTGAGAGCTTTAGCACTGAATGTGTTGCTTTGAAATCAGTAAAAAATATCGAAAGGAACAGCCCACTCTACAAACTTAATCCAAGATTGCATGAAGATGATATACTTCGACTCAATGACCACAATGAGAAGACCAACCAGCAAGATCATCGCCTTGCCTACGACAGATGTGGGCGCAGGAGAATTGCTTCCCCGCGCCGAGGGGGGGCATGTTGGCAACGCGATAATATAACTCTAAAATTGTATTATAATTGTATCAATAAAATTGTCTCAATAATATTGTAACGTAGAATATTTAAAGCGCCAACTTTGTGGCATAGTTGTTGTATTAATAAATAGTGCTTTGGAGGACGAACGATAGATGGTGATAGTGTAAAATAGAAACTTACGTATGAATGCTGATTTAAATTCTTTATATTCATGATTAAATGTTCGTCTCTTCGGAATCCTGTGGCCCTTGTGGCCATAGCATAGGGAGGTATCCTCGCTTAGACGAGAATACTGGACTGATAGGGTCTCCTCCAACTGGCAGCTCAAGTGGAGCTTAGTAGTGAGAGGTAGGTACCTAGAGCCGCGCGCTGCATGTGTTGACATTTCTCCTTGCAGCCAGTGCACTAGGCATCAACCACTCTTTGATAGGTTTCCTTCCCATTCCCCTTTCCTCCTTAGTTAGCAAACCTTCCTCTCTTCCCTAGTCTTCTTCTACCGCGCGTTGTATTGTGGGGTTATTCCTCCGTACAGCCAGTGTGTTGAAGACGTACCCCTCACCTACCTTTCCTGCCTTCTTCTACCGCGCGTTGTATTGTGGGGTGATTCCTCCGTACAGCCAGTGTGTTGAAGGCATAATTCCCATCCATAGTCGATAGCGCTATATAGCGGGGTTATTCCTCCGTATAGCAATATCGTATCCTTTAGTTTCTGAACCTCCTTAGCTGGCATACTCGGGATTATGGCCCTTGTGTGTGCAGTCTACTGAGGTGAAGTTGCTGTACCTAGACTTCCTACCTTTTAGCTTCTGAACCTCCTTAGCTGGCATACTCGGGATTATGGCCCTTGTGTGTACAGTCTACTGAGGCGAAGTTGCTGTGCCTAGCCCCCTACCTTAGCTTCCAGTCTCTTTACCTGGTGTACTGAGGCGGAGTTAGTATTGTGGCACATCCCCTTCCTTCTTCTCCGTGTTCCTTCACCTCTCACCCAGAGACCCTGCAGTAGGCATGTTGTTCGTCTTTCAAAGCCTCAAACTTTGAAAGTGGTTTTATTTTTTGGCCCTCCCTCCATCTACCCATGCAGTCTCGTGCTGTTAAAGAGTAAAGGAGCTTGTGGCTACCCCTTTCAGCGGACGACACGTCAAGTGGACGTGTTCCTTAAGTCCGGAGTACTTCGCCCCGCCTTGAATCCCTAGTGTTTGAAGCTCTGCACTAGGGGGCGGGTGGCTTACTCCAAAGGCTACGGTCCGCTGGAATTGGTTGCTGCTCTATTGGAAGGCGCAGGTCGAGATTGGGCTGCAACGAAAGTTCCGGCCGCATCCTTCCCGACTAAGGGCGTCGCCTTCAATGTGTATTACGCTATATACATAGTATATTGTATTTATGTACAAATTATTATGTTCACAGTTTCATCCCCCATGTACGGGGCTCAGCATCCATCCTTCTCTATCCTAACAAAGCGGCAGCTAAGCGGTTAATAAATACCAGTAAATACTTCTTGATTATACCAGTAAGTATGTATTTACAGTGATGTAAAAATCATCGATTTTTAACCATTCACAATAATTCAGTCTATATTTGCCAATTTTGATTAAAGTATTTTGGTTAAAATATTCATTCTTTATTCATAAATTATAAATGGATTCGGTATTACTATTATTATTGGAAAACATTCAAGTGTCGTTTACGTGCCAAAGCAACTAAATGACACTGAACAATTCATTATTACATCCACTTCATGTTATAAATATAGATAAATTTATGTCTCTAATCTTCATTTAGCATAAAACAATGCATCTCAATCCTTGATCCAATCTTAATATTCATCGATATTTATTCTTATCACAGTCTTTCAGAACTTGAAACATTGACGAGAAAACGAGCGGAAAGCAATTATTGATTAATGGCGATTGGTAAAATATTTTTCGATGAACCAACATATAAACAATCCACTCACTTTCCTTTGCACAGTAATTATTATACTACGTAAAGTGTACATTTCGATGACACAGATGTAGATACAAGCTCACACACGCTGCTTAAAAAATATTATGAATTCATGTCCATCCCTATTTGAAAGAACATCTCAATATTCGCGCTCCCTATTTTCCAAATGATTGTTAAGGGTGAATGACAAAGGGGGTCCTTATAAATGCTTACTAAACCGCGGCACAAGCATCCCTATTTAATAACATTTTGATATTATTGTCAACATTAGCAGTGTGACCGAATTCATGGTGCATTCAAATTGAATATAGCTATTGCTTTGAATATAACCTTGCTTTTGTATAATATGAATATTATTTTTTAATCTTTGTCTACGAAATTCATACTTTCTAATCTTACATTCTTCTAAATTTGTTGTTTTTTCATGTCATTTACCTACATATTGCAAAGATACTGTTAAATTCATTCATTAGACATTATACGTATAATTAAATTTATTATTTATTTTCACTATTTATTGTTATACTGTTCCAATTTTTGTGTGATAGAGTTGTGTTGTGTCTGTTAAACCTACTTTTTAATGTAAACTACTGTTGTTTACATTTAATAATATAAAATGTACATATAAAACAAACAAAGGCCTTATACAGTGAACTATGTGTCAAATAATTGCTTATTTATCGTAATGTCCATTGGTAATTTGATCTGTTGAAAATCTTTGCACCTTATGTTGGCGGTTGAATCTCTCTTTTACAGTTCAATTTACAGATAATTTCTGAATTGATGTTTCACATTCAATTAAATGAAACCGTCTTTATGTTTTAGTGAACTGTATCTTAAAGTATTTCGACATATTTTAGAATAATTATGATTTTTATGAAAAGTTTAAAAAATATGTCGATGGTTCAGTTCCACAACTCAACAAGTCGAAATGTCTTATATTCGAGAATTCGCTATTTTTGTATTTTTGGTATATTTATATTATGATTTAAAAGCACAACAAAAAGTGAAATATATCACATAATAATCGCATTATTAGAGGCATTATCTTGTCTTTGTTAAGTTCAACAATTCGAAATATTTATTTGTGAAATTGACAGTAGGTACATTATTTTCTTCATTTAGATACTTAATAATTAATATATTATGAGAACCGTGTATTTTTTTATAATAATTTGCTTGTGGAATTGATAGAGTGGAGTTGATTTAATGAATTACCAATTTAAACAAAATTTTCGACTGGTCGATGTGTGGATCTGGACCGTCGATGTATACCCATGCAATATTTAAAGAACAATGAAAAATACAAATAACAAAATTAAATCCAAATTCAAAATGGAACAGTGAGATTACGATGAGAACCATTTTAATATATTCTGCGCAAATCCTACTTCGACAACGTAGGAGATATTTTTTTTTTTTTTTTTTTTTTTTTTTTTATTCATAAATACACAGTATACATAGATATAACAATAATAAAACAATATAACACACAGTAAAAATGCTCCCTCCATAAGCAACTAAATGCTTGTGCGGAGGGTCGGATTTCAATAATGATAACATTAACACACATATAAGAATCAGCTAGAAATATTAATACACATATAAGAATCAGTTACAAATAGCAAACTTTCAGTTCTCATGTACGTTCATCAAACGTTCAACAAAATCTACCAGCACAATACAAAATTAAACCAATACAATTATTCATAACATCAAAACAATATACAAATCAATTGGATCAATTTTCCTCTCATCAACACAAACACAAACACACATATACACAGAAATATATCACTTTTACGCGATTCAGTGTTCAATGATGACATCATGAGCCTGAATCTCAAAATTGTCGCTGAAAGTGTTATCCCGTCCTATCCGGCTTGTAGCGCTTCTTTATTATTTTTATAAGCTCGTCGCCTCTAGGAGTCTTTCTCACGTCTAATGGCAGGTTATTGAATTGGGTTTCTCCGAAATACGTGTAATGCTGCTGACCAAAAACTGTGCGTTTCTTAGGACGAACGAATACATATTTATGTCTGGTACGATTCTCAGTAAGGAAATAATGATATTCCGGTTCTTTGAGAACCTGCAGAATACAAAATTTGGAATAGAGGTCTTATCTCATAAAGTAAAAAACCTATTTTCTTCTGTACTCACCTTTCTTTACTTACCTGAGTAATAGTATTTCTACAAATTTTTCAAAGTATATAATTATATGTGGAATGAAAGTTGGTGTGGTTACAAGGATGAATGTAAATAAGTTACGATGGTTTGGGCACGTGGAAAGAATGAATGAGGACAGAATGACCAAGAAGATATATTTGGCTGAGAGGAATGGTGCTCGGAGACGTGAACGTCCGAGAATCAAATGGCAAGATCATTAAAATCAAATCCTACAGGACGGTCGCGTGTTCAGCACATTGAACAGGAGAGCATGCATGAGGAATTGTATGACAGTGACGGAAGCGAAAGATGTATGCAAGGATAGAAGGAAGTGGCGCTCGATCCTTTCCGCCTACCCCGCAAGGGAAGCGGCGTGATGGTATGTATGTATGTATATATATTAGTGATGTAACGAATGTCTGATTTTGGATATTCGCGAATGCGAATGCGAATATTTGATGCCGACATTCGCGAATGCGAATGCGAATAGCGAATATTGACTTGCTTAAATTTCTACAATACAGTATATCTCAAACATTTAAATTTCTACCCCCCCCGTCGCCGAAATTTCAAAATGGTATAGGAATTTGAAATATTTCAAAACTCCTCGGTTTTCTTAAAGAATATTTTCTTGCAGTAAGACCTAAAGACGGACTTTTAATAGCACATGGTAGACAGACTAGATCATTGGCTAACAAACTGTTGCGCATTAACAAACTTTACAATGACTATGGACGTAGGACCGACGATGTGTTGCTGCCCAAGGTTTGGAACCCCATGCCTGCCTGTTTGAAGCAATGCGAATCCATCGAGGAGTTCAAAAAGAAGGTTAAAGGATACATATTACACAAAAATCCTCGATGGTTGATCTAAGGGCTGGGCACGGGTTGTTCTGGACTTTGCGGGACGGACAGAATTTATTATAGGTATAACTATCTTACATTATATATTGTAATGTAAGATAGTTAAGATCACAGCCCAAAATCCCCATAAGGGATTAGGCAAAATAATATAGTCTTTGTAAACATATTTTTTATTAATAAAAGTTAAAAAAAAGTACCTTTTTCCACAATGTACTGGGTAAGTATCCTAATTACTGATTTATTTATTTATTCATTTGTATGGTACACAACAGATAAAAGACATATAAATAAAACCATGTAAGTGCAAAAACATTCCAATAGTCTTACATCCAAACAGTGCACTCTTCAGCAATAACACACAAAACACTTATAGAAAATCTTACACACAATACATTCATTCTCAATACACCCACTCACCCAATTTCGCACACATAATACATTCATTCGCACAAACACATTCACACTTCCAAAATGTATGCAATTACAATACAAAAAAAACTCTAAAAATGAGAAAAATCAAAAATTTAAAAAACAGACTAAAAATAAATACTATCCCAAACACTTCACATTTCATCAAACATATATTTAATTTTTATTTTATTCATCTTATTCTACTCACAAACCTGACGTAATTGGCACTTTAAAAAGGGGATTGGGAAAGGGGGGGGGGTTATTCAGCTCACCTCCGAGACAGGCCCAGGACCAAAAACGTGACGACCGATAAGTCGCTTAAATCCATGGTTCGATGTACCAACCATATCGCACTGTGAAAAGTTCTTATTGTAAGTATCGCACATTCTATAAACAAGGTTTCGCGAGCCTGCAATAGTTTTTGTTTTTTTTAATGTAGAACGGAAAACAAGATCTTGTTAAAGTAGGCATTCTAAAATTAATCCTATCTAAAATATTAGGCACATCGTATTCGGACAAGCATATTTTTCTCAGGTTGTAGGCATCCAGCAAAACTCTTCTTAATTCCAATTTAGGAAAATCTTTAATAACTACAGGATAATGCAATCTCTTCCTAACCAAACGAATGAATTAAGACTGAGTTCTCTCAACTTGATCGACATATTTCTTAAAATGTGGATTCCATACGGAGGAACAGTACTCCAGCTTGGAGCGAATCAACGATAAGTATAAGTACAAATACGATTCATATAACCTAAATGACTTTGTAGATTTCAGAATAAATCCCAGTATTTTATTGTTCTTTTCGATAATTTTGCTCACGTGATCATCAAAGTGAAGCTCAGAATCAAACACCACACCTAAATCTCTAATCTTATTTACTTCTTTTAAATCATGATCATGGATATTGTAAGTATATAGAATATTGTTTCTATTTTTGATAAAAGAGATCAGATTACATTTCTCCAGCAGGGCTACTCTTGAATTCAATTAAGATTAGATTCGATCTTAAGATCAAGATTAGATCAAGACTAGTAGATGGCACTCCCGACACAATCTAGTCTTGAACTGAATCTAATCTTATCTTTAAGACGTCTTAATTTAGAGATGTATTTCCTAACGCCGTTATCTATGGGTACCAACCTAACAAGGACGACAACTAAATTATTAATTCTTAAAATTCACGTGATATCACCGTATTTCAAAATTTTTTATAAACCTAAAATAATTTTTTGATAAAAAGAAATGAAATTTATACTATATATTGATGTATAACAGTGCAATTAACTTATAAATAATATTTTAAAATACCTTTGCACTGACATGATTTTTGTCTATGAATTCTACCACTGACAGCTCTTCTTTCGTTAGCTCGTTACTGTCATGTTCGTTTGTGTACTTTAGTATAATTATATGTTATTTTGGTATATTTATTATTCTATGAACGCGTTAGCAATTGAAAATAATACTTTATAAGTTATATTTATAACATTATATGGTGGAATTATCTCAACAACAGTTTGTGTGACAAAGCAAACCATATGTAAGCCATTAATGTTGAATGTTTTGGCTATTCGACATGCCCATCGAAGCATGTGTTTTATCCATTTTTAATATTATCCAAAATAATATTTAAGTCTCAACACACAATTAAATTGAGACTTTTTTGTAATAGTTTACTCAATATGTGTTAAATTATTGAAATTTAATTCATAGGTTATGAATACACCTATCTAGGTTGGAGGAATACTTTTTCACTTAAATAAGTAGTTTTTTTTATAATTATGTACAATAAGTAATATTATATTTTCAGATGCCCCGAATTTGTTACATGCTTGGATGTAAAGCAAACTATGAATATTTGTGTTAACAGACAATCACAATGTTAAGCGGATTTTAAAAAGTGGGCACCCCGATAAACATATTGAAGATAATTAGAAAAATCGGGCATCTAAGTTCATATTTTATGCTCTAGCATTGGATTGGATTAGAACAGCGCTCTTTTTGGAAACTATCATTGGGCATTCTCAGAACATGTTCCAGCCAGGACCGTCGTCTCTCCAGTATTACGTAAATTACAGGTCTCTGCCGGGTGCACCGGCGCGCAGCATCATACCCAAATAAAAATGTGCTCACATCTCTTTTTGAATATGCAATGATGATATGCATAGTGTAGCTGCTGTTATTATCAACACGTTGTTTTGTTATAATATTAGTTTTGTTAGTTAAAATTATTTAGTATATTTTACTCTATTTATAATAAAAAATTATGTCTCATTATGAAAGTGAAGACAAATTTGATGAGCGCCTGAACGTAATGATTGATAGACCTCGATATTTATTTCGTCGCCCTGTGAAAGACTCGCAAAATCCATTCAGTAGTGATTAATCAACGATTGCGAATTGACTAATCACGAGCAGTGTGTGGACTGCACAGCTAAGTGTTGTTTTAGAATATGGTTTACTTCGCATAGCGATAGATATTTACTTAAAATAGCGTTGGCGGTCGCTATGCGTAAGTATTGTTTTAGAATACGAGCTTAAGTCCTGACAAACAAAATCAGACGTCTCACTGAAACTTACTATTTATTTATTCTTTTTGCACATCATATTATATAACAGTGTAAACAAAACAATATGAAATTTAAAAAATCTAGGACGATATGCAGTGGCGAGATTATCACTATAAAGTGATTACTTCCATCTAACCACGACATTATATTTTGTTTATTTATTATTTTTGTATTGCCTAATTCTCTAATCTAATTAATAAATTTGATTCTCATTTTTGTTATATCTTCTTAAAAAAACAATATATTTCTTGTTTGCTTTGAATAATAAAATTTTGTTGTATGGAAAACTCATTTCTAAAATCTTTCCCGGCTGTTGAAAATATTTTTTTTTTAAATAAATTGACATGTTTTGACAAAAAATGTTTTGTTTTTAACAACCTTGCCAAACAAATACTTCTAAGATTCCACAATTTCCTTCTTTCAATGTCCCTAAAGCATCTTCCATCCCTTGCAAACAAACTTCTCAAATGTACATACTCGCTTACTTGCTCCAAACATTCATCACCAAACTTTATTTCGCAAATTGCTTTATTGCACTCTTTCAAACACTATATTATTTTTAAACTAAAACAAATGTTTTTTTCCCAATATTGATTCTTATAGAGACATCTTTTGTCTTTCAAGGACATTGTCAATCTGATCGATGTGAAAAATCAATATAGCGGAAAAAAACATTTGTTTTCTAATTTAATCCTTGGACGGCCACGTTTCTGAGCATTATACCTCAACCATATGTTTTTTTTTTATTATTCTGTCCTCATTCATCCTTCCCACATTCACAACTGCCATAGTTTGTTCACCTTCATTATTGTTACTACCCAGATTTCATTTAACAATTTTCAAGGATCACACTATTACACAATCTGTCCCTCAGACTTTCACCACACATTCTTCTCAATGACTTCACTTCAAGTGCATTTATACCATTTTAATTCTCCTTCAGCTGAGTCCAAGTCACACTTGCATACATTAGTGTTGGCACTAAGTTAACCGAGTGCACCAATCTTTCAGCTACAAAAGAAATATTTCTGTTAGTTTTCCAAATTTTTTTCTTTCAATATCATATCATTCATCTCACGTAAATAGACTACCCAAATATACACATTCATCTACTTATTCCAAAATTTTATTATAATACAAGCCTGGAAGCACAACTTCTTCTCAGCCCACTCCTGGACGAAGGCCTCCTCCGTTTCCTTCCACGCCATTCGATCCTGCGGCGTCTGAATCCTGTTGACCTCAGTTTTTCGAGTAATATTATCCTTCCACCTCATTAAGGGGTCTTCCTTTACTCCTGGTATCCAAGATGTAAGAGACTTTAGGCATTTGTCATCTGGGCTTCTAGCTATGTGTCCCACCCATCTCCATTTAAGAGTTGTGACACATTGTGAATACAAGATTTGAAAAAATTATCTACTCATTGAATTAAAAACAGTGCGTATTAAAAGAGTTACTTTTTTACTTTCTACCAATAATAAATACTTGATATATTTAAAGTTTCTCAGTTTTATAGGAATATATTTGACAAGGATGTAATTTAAGGGAAAAAACATTGTAATTTCAAAACATAATGTCTATTTATTTCAAATAAATAAATAATATTCAGTTAACATATATTTTATTGTATTAGTCATACAGTTTTTGTTCAATACACAATAAGAATATTATATCGTGTTGCATATTCAAAAAGAAACATGTGCACACATTTGTATTTAGGCATACTCTTTTAAAACTGTTCATTAAGGCATTAAAATTGTAGTTTGGACTTTTTATTGACATATGATATTATTCTTTAAGCATTGAATTTTAATATTTGATACTAAAAATCACTTTATAAAATGGTTATGATGTCATTATGAGCAGTTTAATCTGGTAATGTCAAAATATTTATGAATTCACATGTTCCTTTTTGAATATGTTATGACACATGAACCAATCAAGACTACATCTGAAATGCTACAAAGACATCAAATCAAAAAAGCTATGTAATATAATAAAAGCTGTGATGTGATATAGCATGTTTGAAATGAAGAAAAATGAATATATTTATAATAGAATACACACTGTAATTACAACATACACAGAATGTACGCAGCACAGAGTTAAATATAATAAATAATTTTGGGTTAGCTGGAAGAACTATACCCTCTGTATATTGATTTAAATTTATTTTTAGATAAATTTGCTTGTAATCAATGTACAAATAAATAAAATATAAACATTTCAAGTGATGACAACAAATATACCATCACGTTATATCCCAAATGGGGTAGAGAAAGAGTAAAGTTTAATTTATCGACCGACGGTTCTTGGTGGAAGTTCATATTAATAATTTTTGAATTGAGTTATTATCGTGTATCTTCAACCATATTATTATAATTTTGAGCTGCTGTGGACGGTCAGACGATGCTATTATTTTAATCTATTGTTTTCTATTTGTCACATACCTAACTTGTAATGAAGGTTCATTTTGGTTTTGCCTGACGATCAGAGCGGAAGTTCTTGAAAGCTGGTTCGCAAGAATAAATAAAGTTAATAGTGGAATAATTATATATTTTGTTTCATTTTAAAAATTATTAGAAGTGAAAGAGAATGTGACGTAATATTAACAAAGAAATTTTTGTAAATTCTGACATTATTGTTAATTCTTTAAAAAATACTAGTAATTGGAAATCACGGCATGAAAGCTGAAGGTAATCATTTCCAGGCAGTTGGCCCCCGTGACACTGAAGCTCCTCTCTGCAAATTTGGAAGTGTTTGCCCTGTTGGGTTCTACAAGTTTGTTGTGGTGGAAGATGAGCGCTGTGGTCGCCTTATAGAGTTTCGTCGATGGGACAGAGCTCAGTGAGGTATAGATGTGCTGCGCCGCTCAAGGCTTTATGAACCGTGAGGCACAGTTTGAACTCTACTCTCTTTGGGATTCTCAGCCAACGTAGCTCCTTAAGCAATGGTGTGATGTGTCAGCGCTTATTCTCTCTGTAAATGGTTCCAGCAGCAGCATTAAAGGCTATCTGGACAGTTGAGAAGGATTCCAAGAGCTAAATAATATCCAAATATAACCTGTAAACGAAACATTATTTAATAAGGGAAAATAATGTGAAATTTGTGTAACACAAGTAAAAAGTATTTGTAATTTCTTCTCCATTTCTCCCTATTTTATGCTAGTCTACATTTAAGAAAAGGACTCCCACCATTTACCCCTGGATGTTTCAAGAACATCAGTTCTAATATCATCCAAATTCTGCTAGCATCTTCACTACTACTACTACTACACCATTATAGCATATCTCACAATTGGGGTGGCCAGCAGACCAGCTGCGTGTAATAAACTTCCAAGGCGTCCTCTTCATGCCAACAAAAATTTAGGAAAATGTGTGTCTGGCGTGAACACATAAATACTCCATAATTTCGAATTATTTTTATGTAGATATGTAGTATTTATTTTTTTAAAAGTTCATGTATAGCAGAAATTCACCGAATTAAAGAGACCAATGTCCCATCCATCCTGAATGTTTAAAATTTTTGTTGACATGAAGAGGACACCTTGGAAGTTTATTACATGCAGCTGGTCTGCTTGCCATCCCAGTTGTGAGATATGCTATAACGGTGTAGTAGTAAAAAGAGGCTAGCAGAAATTGGATGATATGAGAACTGATGTTCCTGAAACATCCAGGGGTAAATGGTGGGAGTCCCTTTCTTAAATGTTGACTAGCATAAAATAGGGAGGAATGGAGAAGAAATTCTAAATACTTTTTGCTTGTGTTACACAAATAATACATTATTTCCATATCTTGTAATGGTATACAGTGAACGACAATAATAATAAAAAATACAACTATGATCATCAATTTATATCTTTTCCTAATGGGTACTACTGGATAACCTATTATAGAAATTAACCTTTAATTCTACGTACGTACCACAGTTCATATCATCATTTGATCCATATAGGTGTCTCTTGGTCGGAATTTAGCATTTCTGCCTTTGGTCTTGCCCTCCTCGAAGGTGATGAGGGTGCCTGATGTTATGGCCAATCCAGTTGAGTCATTGTAGAACAATAATGTAGTTTTGAAATAATATTTTTCACTCATCTTCTTATAGCCCGCTAGACTAGAATCTCGAGGGTCCGAAACCATGTTCTTTGCGTCGCCTGTTACAGGATGGAGGCCTTGTATATCTCCAATGAATGAGAATATAGGACAGTGGTCAAATAAACAACACATTCACTGTTCACGACATAATTCCACAATGTATTATTCGATTTAAAACTAGTTTCACAACTACACTTCAAAACAAACGACTCCGACAAAACTAACAAACAACACCAAATTTTATTTGCGTAAAAAACACAGCAAGATAAAAAAAAAGTATTGGAAATACACTAAAATAAATATTATTCTAAAAAATAAACAAACTTGCGTCGCACATAAAGTTTAAAAGGTGGAAAAATACTTTTAGATTGCTAAAATGTACCTCCATAGCAATCTTATGTTTTGACAGTTGTTAGATTGCGTTTAAGACGTCTATTAAGATTTGACCTTGGCAATGTTGTGTCAAGAGTACCGATTTCATACAAATTTTAAGATCTTAACGAATTTTTAAGACATCAAAGTAGATCGGTCTAAAAGTTAAGATTTAGATCGTGTTCAAAAGTACGAATTCGCCATTTTAAGATGCAAACAAGATTAGATCGTATTTAGATTGTGTCGGGAGTAGGGCTGCAGATTCAAGTGCCAGTTATTTCTATTACAGTACTCGTGTAGTCTTCCCAAGTCTTCGTTGAGCGTTTCACAGTCAGACAATGATTGAATTTGACGGTATATTTTTAAGTCGTCCGCAAATAATATGAGCTCTGAGTGTTCAAAGCACTGTTTTATGTCGTTTATCAATATTGTGAAACGTAAAGGACCCAAAACAGACCCCTGAGGGACACCAAATGAAACACTGACACTCCAAGATGAGTAACCGTTAAGTTTAACTGTCATCAATCTATCAGAAATATATGAGTCAATCCACCTTAGAAGATTCCCATGAATTCCATGAAATTCTAACTTCTTAATCAAAACTCGATGATATACTTTTTCAAATGCCTTTTGAAATTCGTTATAAATGGTATCCACCTGTATACGATTGTTCATAGCTGAGAAAAGAAAATCAGTGTATGAAATCAGATTTGTTACTGACGATCTTCCACTCGTGAACCCATGCTGCTCTACAAGAAGATACGGCTTCAGGAAAAAGTCATTTTTTCACGAACAATACCCTCAAATATTTTTGAAATAGGTGATAGAATTGAAATTGGTCTGTAGTTACGAACGTCCAATTTGCTGCCAGATTGATGCAAAGGAGTAATACCTACTAGCCATCTTCCATTTGCATGGAAAGTACCCTTCTTGTAAACTCCTAATCAATATCAGATACAATGGCTTGGTCAAATGACTTGCACATCTCTTTAATATAATTGGTGCTATACCATCAGGGCCAACTCCTTTTGTCTCATCTATACCTAATAAACGTTTATAAATATCAGATTTCAAGATGTTAACTGTGGATAGACATGAGTTAGTTAAATATTTTCCGATTCTTCAAGTATTAGAATCATGTAAATTATTCAGTGAAAATACAGAACCAAAAAACGACGAAAACAAGTTCACAACTCCTTTTAGATCGCTCAAAGTCTGGTCACCGTCACCCATTACCCTTGGATAGCCTCTAAATTCTTAAAGGAAATTCACGAACGAAAGGAAAGACTTGACATTGCCCTTAAGTGACTTCTCAGTGGTATTAATAAAAGACCTATAATCGTGATTCTGCGACAACTTAAACTGAGCTCTTAGTTGAGAAAATAAATTGTAGTCAGAATAATTACGGTACGTCTTCCACTTATGCCAAGCCTTGGATTTTCTCTTAAACAACAACACAGTTTTATTAGAGGGACACCCTCTTCATAGGTGTATGCTTCTCAATTATCGGGAAAACATAACCATAAAACGATTCAACCATCTCATTTACCAGTCCGTTTCCCAAAACGCTGACCCAATCAACACTTTGTAGTTTGACCGAAAAGTTTGACTTAAAGAAGGTAATTCAATTTCTGGATCATATTATTTCGAGACAAATCCTCAGCAATTTCAAACTCATAATCTATCAACAGTGAAGGATGGTGTGAATCCTCACCAACCAGTGGAGAGTCACATCTGGTAACAGAACACGGAATAGTTGAAAGAACTAAATCTAAGATAACTAACTTGATTGCTGTTATAAATTCCGTTATACTGAAACATATTGAGAAAAAGATATAGATTCTATCAAATACTGCGCAACATGACCCGAATAAGAATACGGAACAAAGATTGACTCAATATCAGGGTCTTTTTTCCATTGGATTGTTGGGATATTGAAATCTCCAATAAGACAAATGTCCATTTTGTCGTTATAGCTAATTAAACGTTCAGATATACTTTAAAAAAAATGTTTTAAGTATCCAAGGATGTGGAAGGAGGTATATATACTACACCCAGTAGCAATGAGCATTTTTCCATGGAACTATGTGTTGCCGATGAAAAACGAATACTGGTAAAAATAATTTCACCAATATCATCCCAAACAAGAATGGGTGAACATCCTAGTGTCCGATTCAAAGCAATTAAGACCCCACCTCCATCCCTTTTAACACTCAACATGAAATCCCTATCCTTCTGGTAAACTGTACATTCGTTTTGAAAATGTTCGCTATCAAATATGCCACAATTTAGCCAAGCTTCCGTCAGAACAATTATATCATAAATATTTGCAAATAAGTTTGCTCTAAATTCCTCGATCTTAGACTTCAATCCCCGATAATTCTGATAGAATACTTTAATGTGGTTCACCTTGTAGTATGATATAAATATTCTCTAAATAGTATATAAAATTATTGCAGGGGCCTATACTCATAGCAGTTCTTCCAATAATAATAGCATTATCAAGCAAACGAAAACATGAAACAATACAACAAATGCGGCCAACACGGAACAGACTAGATACTTTATTAGAAAAATAATATTCGCAAAACATTCGCATGTTTTTTTGCGAATGCGAATGCGAATGCGAATATTTTGAAATATGCGAATATTCGCGAATGCGAATGCGAATGCGAATATTCGTTACATCACTAATATATATAATTGTTCCTGCATAATTGTGAGTATAATTAGGTATTAAAATCATCTGCGAGTTTTATCGTAATATTATATTTATTGAAGTGTTATTAAAATAATATAATATGTCCCTATAAAGTTACATTTAAAACCAAATACAATGTCAAATAAAATAAAATAAATATTTATTTTTATTTTGTTTTGTGTTACTGTTGAGTAAGACTAACGCACGACCGGTTTCGCGGACTCCGAGTTCGCATCATCAGGTGCTGTCTATACTTCAGCACCTGATGATGCGAACTCGGAGTCCGTGAAACCGGTCGTGCGTTAGTCTTACTCAACAGTAACACAAAACAAAATAATAATAAATATTTATTTTATTTTATTTGATAATTTAAAATGAAGTGTTACAAAGTAAATGCCGATACAATTAATGAAACAAAATACAATGTTTTAATATTTGAAACATTGTATCATGAAATACAAACGTTTGTAGGTATCTAAACTAACTTTATATATTACCTATGTGAAATAATATTATATAACAATAATATTTATTTATTGAATTTCGGGGTTTATTGAAAATACCAGTATTAAAAACAGACATATTCAAACCAATTTGATATCATAATTTATATATCAGCAGCATAATGAGTTTATTTTAGTACGTGAAGAAAATTATTCATTTCAATAATAATAACTCTGCCACTAATATGAAAAACGACTAATGATATTTGTACAAAGTAGTATCGATTTTTATTTCATATTTAAAATTTGCTTCTAAAGGTGGCAATAAACGACAAATCATATTACTACAAAGTTGTGTCGATTTTGCTTTCATATTTAAAGTTTGCTTCTTAAGGTGGCAATAGATGACAAATTATATTTGTACATGGAAGTGTCGATTTGTCTTTCACATCTAAAATAATTTCCTTTCACATACACAAATTATTTACTTCTAAAGATGGCAATAAACGACAAATCATATTACTACAAAGTTGTGTCGATTTTGCTTTCATATTTAAAATTTGCTTCTTAAGGTGGCAATAGATGTCAAATTATATTTGTACATGGAAGTGTCGATTTGTCTTTCACATCTAAAATAATTTCCTTTCACATACACAAATTATTTACTTCTAAAGATGGCAATAAACGACAAATCATATTACTACAAAGTTGTGTCGATTTTGCTTCCATATTCACAATTTGCTTCTAAAGGTGGCAATAGGCTAATTATTATTCCACTGTGGAGCTGGTAGGCACATCCTCAAGACAGCTAGGTACAGCAAAACCTAAAGCACATTTCACTAATAAACATCGGAAAAACTATGGTTGTATAGGAAAATTCTAGTAACAATCATGGTTTCATACCAATATAACAACATAAAACAATTTGTATAAAACATATTTATGAATTATTCAGCGCAATAAATGATCACATTGTTTAGTTTGAGTATAAATTATCAACATTTATATCATATAGCTTTTATAATAATCCGTGAAAATAATAATGTATACGAATATATACCCATATGATGAATTAAAATCATGACAATAAATTAATATTTTAGTTTATTCACATGTATATCTGTTTGTATATGGTATATTGTATATAGGTATTTTCTCTGGCTACCTTTACATCACGCAAAAAATAAATGCTCTCTCTAAGAAATCAAATATTTGGCTTGTTTTGTGATAAACAAATTAGACGAAAAACTTGTCATAGTTTTACAATCCGGCTTCGCTTAGGAAACAAACATCAAACTGACAGACTATCACTGGTAGATAGCATATCAAGTAATTTCCTAAGAAATAACATTTTTTTATAAAATTGTTTAAAGACTGGCAATACCGTGATGAAAATATATTTTTTTGACAATTCATGACCATGTTTTATCATGAAATCTATCAATAAATAAAACATAAAGATTGATGATTTATAAATTAACGTTTTTAGCCTTAAGTCTGCCTGCACACTGAGAAAAATACTCAAAACGAATCATTGGTACGGTACTATCAGATTAGGACCAGAGATCGTACAAACGATTCATTGGTATAAATCTATAATATTAACTCTTCGCAAACAAATCATTGGTAAATTTACCAACAACTTGTTTGCGAAGAGTTAATATTATAGATTCGTACTAATGAATCGTTTGTACGATCTCTGGTCCTAATCTGATAGTACCGTACCAATGATTCGTTGTGAAATTTCGTTAGTATTTTTCTCAGTGCAAAATGAGACCTCGCATAGAGTGTATTATTTAACTTCTTTCTTTCCTAATTTATACAAAAACAAGTGTGTTTGGTATGAAAATATTCTATGCGCAATCTGTTATATCATTAATACCTACGTAAAATTCATTACAATAAAATTATATTAAATAGGTACATTGAATCATAATAATACAAATATTAATATCAATTTTTTAATTTGTTTTCAATAATTTTCGTAATATATTTATAAAATTTTTCGTAATAAAGGTACTTTGACAGTTTTCAGGAAGGTTACGTCTGTAATCTATAACATTTTATATCAACTTAAATCGTCGGTAACCTGGAGATAGAGTTCTGGTCCCATGCATAAGAGGTGAGTGATTCGATCCCAGGTGCCGGCAAACTCTCCGTTCACAACACAAGCTTTTTTCTTACTTTGAATAGTGTATAAGATTATATTTGGGCTTATAACAAAAAGCCAGATATATAATTAAAAAAAAAATACATAAAAAAAGAAGATATATCTGGGTTTTGTTATAAACCCAAATACAACCTTATACACCTTTCACAGTAAGCTACTAAAAGCTTATATTTATTACACAATAAAACATTATATTTCACAATCAAAACCGCTACGCATGGTTATAAACTGCTAGTGATACTGTATAGAATACTATACTTGCGCAATATTTCCTATGATTGGTATTCATTATAATATGGTGAGCTTTATATCCGTGCATAATATTATTGTTTTGTGCTTTTGTTGAATCGGTAGACGCTTCCAAATACCCACAAATTACACTGCATTCATTAATAAATTATTAACAAAGCTCTCATTCATTATAGAGAATAACACTACCCGCAAATGTAATGCTAAGCTTTTCATTTTGAAACATATAACCTTCTATGGTAGGTTTTATTGAGAATATTATATCTATGTGCCGTTACAATATAACTTTTAGACAATACCTATCATTAGAATTCAGATTTTTTTCACTTATATTTGGACCGTCAAGAACTCCGAAATCCGAATAAAGTGCTGTAAAGATCTTCTGCCGGTTTTATAAAAAATATAAATAAAGCATTTAATATCATAAAATGGTAATACTATATTTTTATTACACAGCACAGTAAATTTTTCTCTTTGAATTATTGAAAATCTCGAGTACTTTCGTCAATTTAGATAGATTGACGTTGTCAAGAGAACCTTTATTTTTTAATTTTTATTTTTATTTTTACAATGTGCACAGGATGACAGTCAATCATAGTACATGATAACAAATTACAAAATCAAAAGGTGGACCAGTGAAGATCCTAAATTAACCTGAAGGGTTTTAAAAAATCATCAAAGTTAAAAACAAAAAACAAAAACACCATAACATGCATTTAAATTAATAAATAAGATAAAATTCAGGTGAACGAATTAATTAAGACTAAGTGAACAAAACAAGACTAAAAAATCAACGTAAGTAACAAAATAAAGTAATAGATATAAAAATGTATTGAAACAAATCAAATAAAATGAATGGATTCCAATGAACGTATGGAATAGCAACAAATGAATAAGATTAAAAATCAAACAAAAATGATAATATGTATTTAAACAATATATTATGGTGAAAGATTCAAATGGACTTATCCATATTTTTCAACGAAAAAATTCTCAGGATGGTTGGGCATGCCTTGCTGATGAATTAAAGTTGATAAATATATCTTATTCATGATGATAGTTATACATAGTTTACACTGAGAAAAATACTCACAACGAATCATTGGTAGGTACGTACTATCAAATTAGGACCAGCAGGGTTACTCTTGACAAAACTAAACACGATCTTAATCTAGTCTTGATCTTGATCATACGACGCACGAAGGGACTATGGTCAAAAACACCGCGCCACCGCTAACGCGCGATCGCTTTGCGTGTATTTTTGGCCAATAGTCACTTCGTGCGTCGTATGATCAAGATCAAAACTAGATTAAGATCGTGTTTAGTTTTTTCAAGAGTAGCCCTGCAGAGATAGTACAAACGATTCATTAGTGAGTTTGTGTTATAACTGTTTACTTGCAACTTTACTTGTTCGTCATACGCTTGGGTAATTTGCGGGACCTTGATTGGTTTGTTTTCTGGAAAAATATGACTGTTAATATTTGTTAATTTGAACTGTTTGTGTCCTTTAAGAGGAATAAAATAAAAAATAAAAAAATAAAATTAGTTCGAATCTATAATATTAACTTTTCGCAAACAAATCAATGGTAAATTTACCAACGACTTGTTTGCGATAAGTTAATATTATAGATTAGTACTAATGAATCGTCTGTACTATCTCTGGTCCTAATCTGATAGTACGTACCAATGATTTGTTGTGAAATTTCGTTAGTATTTTTCTCAGTGTAGGCTTTAGATAGGTATGTATTAATACAAAAAGTAATGTTTTAAAGTGAAAGTCTAATTTAGCATTTAGCATTCTGTTGGTAGTGTCTATGTACGAATCGGAGGATAAACTTTTATTATCTCCTTGTACATCACGTCATTGTCATTAGTTTACACACAACAATACGCCCTTAACTGCAGTAGCGTAGCTTCCATACATGCAAAAAGTACAGGGTGCAAGGGTTTTCATAAATGCAAAATACCAAAGCATCTTTTCTCAAAAAAGTTCAAGCATGACTGTAAAATTTATTGGATTAACTTAACTTAATTTCAAGTCATTTCTTTTAAAATTTCTGTACAAATATGAAGAATTCAGAACATTTTTTAAATGCCTATTTTTCTTTTTTTATTAATTAAAAAAAAAATGGGTAAAATGTAACAAAATAAAATATAGTAAAGATTTAATTGTACTTAATCAGCCCATCTTTGAATTCATTGTTCCTTTTTCCTATTGAATTGGCAAAGGAAGATGAAACATCGAAAATACGGGTCTTTCCAAAACTCCTATAATAATATGGACGATATTTATTTAATATCATTTAAAGGTCCATGATCATCTCAAGAGCACCGTGACTTCTCATGATTAGCATTTTTTTCAGCTTGCTTATGAATGTAGCAATAGGCTGGTTCTGTCTTAACCCTTTGAATCACTAATTAATTTCTTTGAGAATTTTCTTATGAATTATGTTTTTTATAGTTACTATAAGGTTAAAAGGTATCATGGTTTTCATTTTTTTTGTATCCAATAGCCAATAAAAAAAATATAGGGTGTATCATATCTGATACATAGTGACCAAATGTTGTAAAAAGTAATGTGAAATGAAACAATTTTTTTTCAAACAGAACTTTATTTTTTATGATACTCAATAAAACAATTTCGGTCCTTATTTATACACAAGGATACCTTACATTTTATACAGACTACGTATGAAAATTTGCCGCATTTCTGATTTTTACACCTCTGACGATCCTTTCTCCAATCTGGGAAATGACCCATTCCATCAAACCTTACATCACATTGAGGTTGATATTGGACACTTTTTCTTGGCCTTCCTGGAGTTGGGACGTCCAGGGGATTACGCAAACATTTTATCAAACATTCCGAAATAGAAAGCCTGAACTGCAGAAGTGTCAACTGTTGACGTTGGTTTATTCCAACAGAGCCACAGTCCCTTTTATACTGTAACCAAGATGTAACTACCACTAAATCCACAAAATGAAAAATCACTCTTAGGGTCCACTTTTTTGACTTTATGTGGATGCGATAAAGAGCAATTAGGAAATCCAATTTATCAACACCCCCCATGCTCTTATTGTACTCTGACACTAGACGAGGACAGGGTACGTCTATTTTAGATTTTTGTTTTTTGTCCCACCTTCTCACAAAAGTTTGATTTTTTTCCCAGTCATATGCGGTGGACAGCATAGTGACCATGGAATTATCATTCCATCGCACAAGACACAAAGATTGATCTTTCGAGGTGCACCCGACCATCGTTCCTCGTTCTTTTTTTGCCATCTCTTTTATGCTAGGTATGGGTGGTTTACCTATCCTATTATTCCTGACTGTTCCCGTTGCATAGATACCATAATCGAGTAAATGTTGTAAAAGCCTCGGAGATGAAAAAAAATTATCAAAAAACAATTGGGTGTTAGAAAATGGCTCCAACGTTTTTTCAGTCAAGGTGATAACAAGAGATCCAGCAAGTCCTAAATGAGAATATTCTTCCGGTATCGCCGTCGATTTTCCTTGATAAACGATAAAGTTGTATGGCATACCCGAATCGCCGCACAAGAAAAAAAGCTTGATACCCCAAGGGCTTGGCTTGCCTTTCATGTATTGCTTTACCACCAAATTTCCCTTGAAGGGTATCATCTGCTCGTCAACACAAACTCGTTTTTCAGGTTGCAGAGATTGAATGGTCCTTAAAAAGGAATCCATAATTGGCCTCACTTTCCAAAATTTGTCAATACTTCTCTGGTTGTCCTCCATATTATTTACACAGTGAAGGTTATTTCTAAGCGAGCTGAATCTATTATAAGTCATTGCGTCTGCAATAAGACTGTACCTCCTATCTTTGCTCCAATACAACCTCTTGTTGGGAAAATTGATAGATCCCATTTCAACGTGCATTCCAAACAGCGCCTTTATTTCTTCTAGAGTGGCATTAAGGTTTCTACCTTGTTCTTGAAAAAAATATAAATTTGTTCTATTACAAAATTGTTCAAAAATGTCTTCATCTATAAACTTACTGAAATATTGAAATGGCGAGAGTGGTTCCTGAGGTAAAACATCGTCAACTTCTTCAACCGTTTTCATTGGTTCAAAAGGTTGCTTTACCCAATGAATTTTTTCTGGTTTTTCGATGTACGATAGCAATACCGACCGGCTTGGTGCATCTTGCGTTTCAACATCTAATTCTTCATGAAGTTCAACGTTTTGTTGCTCGACCTGCACTTCACATTTTTCTTCTTCGTCGTCAGACAAACCTTCGATATCTGATTGATTCCCGAAATCATCATCATTTATAAGGTCTAAAAAATCTTTTTCAGATAATCTCCGTCGAGCCATTGTGCTAAAAAATTATAAAAATTCAAATAAAATATAAAATCATATGTCATCAAATGAAAATAATGAAGTATTTACTACTTACTTGGTCTGATGTATTCCTTCCTATTCACAACCTTGTAGTCACTTTGTATCAAATTTGATACACCTTCACAAACCACCACACAGACTAATAATGTTTGTCATTTAAGCAATAATTTGGTATTATTTATCATAAAGAATCATATATTAATTGTACAAAATCAACATTTATCACGACAAATGACTTTTTTATGAAAAAAAATGTAAAAATACGCAAAGCCACATTAACACAACCGTCTTTCGTCACACAAATGTCAACAGTGTCGCGAAATGGCGCGCAATACAATACACCATCTATTTGAGCATTCATAAAGGTTTGTAGAAATGATACACGGTGAGCATCTGGGTAAATTTGTTCTAACTTTCATATTACACCACTAAGAACGCGTGTATCAAATGTGATACAAAGTGAGTCAAAGGGTTAAAACCGCTGTTAATCGATTTCAGGTTGTTAACCCCACAACACTGAAGCTTCTTTCTGAATTTGTAATTTTTATCCTGTTGCGTTCTACAAGTATTCTAAATTGTAAAAGTTTAGATGAAATGTCCATCAATCTTAGAGTTGTTATACAAAAAAAATATAAATGATATTTTGTCAAAATAGATCTAATGTTAAAAGTTTAGTCCCGCCACTGCTTTATTATACAGTGTATTGTCTATAAATAGTGTACACTCTAAACCAGATTCGCCTAACTCTCCATTTTAAGACCAGAAATGGGAACTAAGCGCTATTAATTATATTATGATTTGTGCTTTTATATAAATATATCTTTCAAAAATATATTCATACCAACCTTAAAAAAAACATTTGGGTATTAATCTTTTTGTATAATTAACTTAAGTACCTATGTATAGGTACCTATACAATTATACATACTTTCTCAAATATTAATACAATATATTTGCTTTTTTCTGTTTTTCTTTGTTCATAGCAACCCCGGAAAGTAACAAGTTTCTTACTCTCTTTTTTAAGTTTTCGAGTATTTTGTAAAAAGTAGGTTTTCCAATTATTATAATCTTCATATTCAGTTATAATGTAAGATATGCTAAAAAGGTTAGATCAAATTAAGTACATACATATTTGTATTAATCTGAAATGACGGATTGGAAAAAATAAATAAGCCGTGAAGCACCATTCCAAAGAATTGGTCTCTCACTCATGTCCGTTAGTTTTCAGGTATACTGTAAAAGGCAGTTGTTTGAAAAAATAAAGACATTTCACCTCAAATTCAGCGATGAAGTTTGCCAGCCATCCTGAATGTTTAATTTATTGTTGATACGGAGAGGGCGGCTTACACACTTGTATCAAACCTTTAACCTTTTCAAATTGTCCTGGGTCTGGGTGTTACATATATATGTATATAGTGCATTGTAGGTATATGTGTGTATCGTCGCGTTAGTACCCATAATACAAGATTCATCTTAATTTGGGACTAGCTCGATCTGTGTGAATTGTCTATGTTTATTATGTTACGGTTTGTTATGTTATTTTAACATGCGGTTGATCTGCTGGCTACCCCACTTGTGGGATATGCCGTGATGGTGTAGTAATAGTCGAAGTAATAATAAATAATAATAAATTTTTCATGAGCCCATTTCTAGTTTTAAAAGGATGATTGCTAGATCTCTGACATATTCTGGGTTTCGGCGGGCATAGGCAGGGGTCCTCCGCTCTATTGATGTCTTCCTTTCTCCTAACCGTTTCTGTCCCTAATCCTTCCCTTACTGTAAGTTTTCTCTATAATGTATGTGCATGATTGGTGGGTTTTCGGACTCGGCAATGATTCTTTAAAATAATCATGTTCTTTTTTTTTCACTGTAGTATGTTTAGTATGATTTATTTTGTAATGTGTTAGCAAACTTTGCTGGTTTATGTGCCAATTTTTTTTTATCTATTTGTATTACCTATGTATTGTAATAACTGTATGTTTGCGTAAACTATAAAATAAAAAATAAAATAAAAATAAAATACTTTTTTGTCATCCCAATTCGTGACTGTATATTGTCATCACAGACAAAACCGCGTTTCCACCCTTTAGAATGTGAAACACAAGCATCAAACCACACTCAATGTCATCGTATTGGGATAATATAAAACACAACACATACCTCCCTAACAGCGAGGAGTAGCTAGATATTGTGTTCACTCTATAGTCACAACACACATTGTCCCTCTTCTGACTAACAGTCGTATCTGCCTAAATGTAAGTTTTTCAGGAGAGCGTTTTTTTGTATTTTACCGTACATATTTTCGTCTCTCCTAGTTACCTATATGATACAGTGTAAATATATTACATTATTTTATTTGTACCTATTCTTATATATCTTAGAATCATTTTTGTGATGAATTTTGAGGAATTAGTAGATATAACATTTAGAGTAATTTGTAAATACGACAACAAATCAGAAAGCTATTCCAGGATAACGGAAACAGTTACAGGTGTGATCTTCAGTGAGAACATGCAGGGCACATAATACATTTTTTTTACCTACTTGACGTTCTCGCCCTTCTTCCTCTAATCGCCTCATATAAATACACATTGGTGATCATAACTCGATTTCACCAAAAATGTCAGATACGACATTTAGTCAGAAGAGGGAGGATATAGTCCAAACACTCCCAATATACTGTACTCAACTCATACCATTGTTCTAGCTTTGTCATTTGCCTTTCACCGCATCGTCGACTGTGTAGATATGTATGTATCCATTATTCAGTTAAATACACTGTATATTCTTCTTTGTCAATATGACATACACGGTAAAGCAATCATCATCGCCCTCGACGCTCCTTCTCGGGAGCAGAGGGAAGAAACCAATCTCCATTCAGAACGTCTCTGTGCCAATCGAGTCACCTTTTCCCGCGAGATTCTCCGAGCTCTGATGTCGTTGTCATTAGAACTGTGTACTCGTATTGTGAAAGAGGGACGCCCGGGCCGACGGAACCCTTGCGAACGGAAGAACAGTGCTCTTTTATGATACTAAGCTTTGAAAACAAGTAGTGTCTTAGGAGGACTTTGGATGTAAAATAGTATGAACTTACTTACTTACTGCTAGCCTTCTTCTCTCCACTGCTGGATATAGGCCTCTTCAAAACTTTTCCACATTTTCCTATCTCGAGCAACACAATACCACTGTTTCCCCATCATCTGGACAATATCATCAACCCATCTTTTTTGGGGTCTTCCTACGCTTCTTTTGTCCTCCCATGGTATCCATACAAGAATTCTGGAAGTCCATCTGCCATCTTCTCGTCTTACCACATGACCAGCCCATTGCCATTTCAGCTTGGAGACTTTATCAAAAGCGTCAACGACTTTTGTTATGTATGAAGTATGAACATGTCACAATTAATGATCCTGTACGCCGACTCACCCGGCAGAGATATTGTGATCTCCGTGATACACGAGAGACGTTGGTCCTGACTGGGTCATGCTCTGAGAATACTCAATGATAAAAAACAAATACATACCTAAAAAATAATAATAACATAATATTATACATCATCTGTTTTCTATACTGTGCGCTATTTAGGTAAATTAATCAAGTTCCTTCTGAGCTACAAAACGAAAGTATATATTTTTTACAATAAATCAGATATTCGATATAAACGACAACGCATGTATACAACAATCATATACAATAAACAGTTAGCAAAATGCGTAGGTATGTCGTAAAGACGGTTAGGTTTGCAATGAGATTATTCGAACTCGGAAACTTTCGATTTATAAGAAAATTTGTGTTCTAGTTATCGAAGAATAAAATTCAAAACTTTGATGTAAACTGTTTAGTCTAAATATTATAAATCACTATGCAATATTTGTGATTTATTATTTGAAAGTATATGAATAGTAACCGAAATGTGAAACATAATATTTAGGTACAGGCGAGCATTTTATATTAATAGCCATGAAAAATAAATATAAATTTTTAGTGTTTCTTTAAATACGAGTACTGTGGGAGTCCTTTTGTGTCCGGTAGCTCCATCCATATTAAAGTTAAGGATTTTGTTTCAGAATTCGAGTTCGTCGGTAGCCTGGAGGTAGAGTCTCGGCCTCTTGAACAAGGGGTCCGCGGTTCGATCCCAGGTGCCGGCAAATTCCCCTTTCACGACACAAGCTTTTAGCTTACTGTGGAAGGTGTATAAAGTTGTATTTGGGTTTATAACAAAACCCAGATATATCTTTTTAAAAAAAAAAAAAAAAATGGTTTTGAAAGAAACAGTTGTTTTGAATAAGAAGATATATCCTGCATTTATTGGTAACTTTCCAATACAGTTTTTACAGAATCAATACAAGTTTAGATTATGTACGAGGTATATATTTAACATGCTGAATTTAATAAATCTAATGTTTTTGTGTTAACATTTTGGAAATTCATTATTGACGTATAATTTTTATTTTATTTAAACACTGTATACTTTCTAAATTAAATTTATTCACCTCAAACGTTTTCGCCAAGGCTTCTTCTTGGCATCATCAGGAGTCCTAAGGAAGATTTTTTTTACAGATGTTTACAAATATTAAGTATAAGATAGTAGGTAAAGTGTGTCTGGGATTTATGGTGGTGTGTGTAGCAATTATTATTGAGAGCAGATGAGAGTGTATTGGCAAAAAGGCGGGTAATGGGAGAGTATACGGGTGGGATTTGAATGCTAATTATATCGTTGGAACTGATGTTTTTTTGTTTTCTAATTTCTACAAATTATTTGTAATTTTTTTAAATTAAAAATAGATTTTCATAGTGCAAACACAAACACTGTTGAATTATTATATCTGCATTGTCTCTGTTATCTAAAAGCAGAGTTTACCTATAATATAAAAAAAATGTATGTAGGTATAATATGGGTACGCGAGTAAATTCGCATATTATTTTGTATGCTAAAAAGCTCTCCGTTAACTCCGTTTTCCCCGAGCAAATATTTGATAAATATTCAAAACTGTTTCCACAACGTTACAAATACTGAGACAAGCGCAAAATGTATGATTTAAACAAAGACTTAGGATGTTATGGAAGTTAACAAACCCCTGAAAATGTTTTGCATATTCAAAATTGGACGTCTTTAGGGGAAACATTCTCAAACTGCTAGGATGTTTGATAAAATATTGAGTTTCAATATGATATACCTAATACGAGGTTGGTACAATGCACAAAATATCTACACACATTACGGTGTGTCACAATTGTGACGTAAAATGAAAATATAGTTGAAAAGTAACTAGTATGTAAGTCAAAGATCAATCAAGTAAGTGAATCCTAATACAACCGCTAGGTTTGATTTTCCTCACTTAGTGTACTAATAAAAATACGTAGTTTACAATCGTGAACTTTCTATTTTACATTCCTACAATAATTGTACTTCAATCGTAGTAAAAAACATATTTATTCATAATTCGCTGATTAATTTATATACGTAGTAGCTGTCAATTGTTTGAGTGCTTGGAATTGTGATTATAAAGTCAATCGGGGGTTTTTCCCAGATATTGAAGGTTTATTCTGTAAAAAAACACTGCGTTTTTGTGAGATAAAATCTATTGTCTTTTGAGTACATATCAGATGGCCAGAAATCTCATTTTTAAACTGATTGAATTTCTCAAACCAAAAAATAATGAATCTGTGACTAAAGCACGGCTATATGCTTTTCTCTGTAATTGTATTTTAGGGTATATTTGCCTTAATTCTACTTTTTTGTAAAAACAAGGAGAATACATCGATTATCTTTTAATCAATGCGTAGGGGCAAACATTAGCGAGTAGGGCATTTTTAACTAATATTTTTTCAAGAAAAATAATAAATACGTAGGTATTTTTGATCCTGAAACCGTCCTCATTCATCATATATGAATAGCTTCAGGATATAAAGAAAAGGGGATGGATAAAATTAGTATTCATGTTGCCAGCTGGTGAAAGAGGGACGAATTAAAGGAATTAAATGTCGCTCGGATAAAATGGGAAGAAACACGAAGGGGAAATATACAAGTTGACAAATAATAATAACATGACACTAAACGACGCAATTCAGGGAACATCCTTTACACAAATTGATTCGGAATCTGTATAGAAATACCCATACTTTTATATAAACCAATAGACTTGGAATATTTTTTATTAACTTATAGAGCTTAACCCCTACACGAGTTTTTACGTTAATAATTAGTAAGTGTAATGTATAACTTAAATGAAAACGTACTTCAAAGTTATATTAGAATTCTGCAGATCAGACAAATGAGTTATTTTTATAAACAATATCAATTTATATGTCTATTAATTATAAATAAAACACTTATTTATAGGTAGTATATTCACAGTGACTTTTTATTGGACGCGAGCCGGCTTTCAAGAGCTTCCGCTCTCATCATCAGGCTAGAGAATAGTTATCCATTCTGAATAATATACCTACTTTAAGTAAATACCTATTATGTTATTATAGGTAAATAATTTCCAAGAATTAATGCTTCCTAAAATCAGTTTGATATTTTAGGAAGCATTAATTCTTGGAAAGATTTCTTCCGCTCTCATCATCAGGCTGGCGAAAAGTGAAAACTTTTCGCCAGCCTGATGATGCGGAAGAGCGGAAGCTCTTGAAAGCCGGCTCGCGTCCAATAAAAGTCACTGTGGATATACTATAAATAAGTGTTTTATTTATAATTAATTCGACATGAATTCCCACCAGGTACCTACCGTCGGTTGAAAATATCAACTTTATATGAATATATATATTTTAAGATTTTTTAAACCCAAATTCAACTTTTTACACCTTTCACAGAAAGCTAAAAGCTTGTTTTGATAGTAGGTATCCATGCCTATGGGTAGGTACTTATATGTATGAAATATTGATATTCATAGAAATATTATCGTATTCAGCAGGGCTACTCTTGACACAATCTAAATACGATCTTAATCTAGTCTTCATCTTGATCATACGACGCACGAAGTGACTATTGGCCAAAAATACACGCATACCGATCGCGCGGTAGCGGTAGCGCGGTGTTTTTAACCATAGTCACTTCGTGCGTCATATGATCAAGATCAAGACTAGATTAAGATCGTGTTTAGATTTTTTCAATAAAGTAGCCCTGCTGGTTCTAGTTGGACTATTTATTACCAGTAATACATATACCACATCCCATTGTTGTTTTCAAGACTTTCGATCACTAGAATCTAAAATTTTAGCAAAATACATGTGCTATAATAATGATGGATGGTTTCTTCTCCACGGTTTAATGAACGTGGGAAGTTCTATTGGAAAAGCGATGTCTTCAGTTAGTTCCTGAATATTAACATCTTGGTCACGCATATGAGTCTACATCAATAAAAGCGGTGAGTGTAACTATCTATCTATCTATTCCCTCACGCCGTATCCCAAGTGGGGTAGGCAGAGAGAACGGAACGCCAATTAGATCTGTCCTTACATACTTCTTTCGCCTCCTCCACAGTCATACAATTTCTCATGCACGCACGTCGATTTCTCTTACTCAAAACACGGCCGTCCTTGAGAATTTGATCCACTTGTTTAAGCCATGTAGTTCATACCCCTTCTTTCAGCCAAGTATATCCTCTTTGTCATTCTTTCCTCTTCCATTCGTTCCACGTGACCAAACCATCTCAATTAATTTACACGCATTCTATCCACAGCACTCCTTTTGCATCCACTCATTCATCTAATATCCTCATTCCTCACTCTATCACGCAACGTTTTACCAACCATCCTCCACAGCATTTATTCCACTTTCGTCCTTCTTCAACAATGTCCACGTTTCGCATGCATACAAAAGTGTCGGTACCAGGATGGTATTGTACACTAGTAATTTTGCCATGTTCAACACATTGTCATTGCTGACCGTTAATGTTAGCACTGGCCACTTTTCTTCTTTCGATATCCTTGTCGCATCTTCCATCCCTCGCAAACAAACTTCCTAAATATACATACTCGTCCACTTGCGTGAGTGTAACTCAAAAAGGTACAATTTATGTAATCGTTATAAGAGCAGATATTAATTTTAACATATAATTCGGTAGAAATTAGGTGATGATGCACAATAATAATGCATGAAAACTGCTCGATTTAATCTCTATAGGCACATACTGAAAATTATAAATAGGACTCGCAAGAATAGTAAAAACGGGTTAGTTAGTGACGTTAGTTATTCAGGATAGTTAGCGACGTGTGGCAGCTGCTACAGAGAGCGCGTGCAAACTTCTTATAAATATCTACTATTTAAAATGAACAGAAGGTTCATTTTAAACTAAAAAAAATGAAAACGATAACGAACACAGTATCTTCTGCTTGTTCCAGACCAGATTATAACATTTTTTTTCTTCAAAAATTATCTATTTTGCAATAATTTATCCATAATGTATACAAAAACGTAGTTTACAACATGTAAATATCCTATTCTTATCCCCCCTGTCCCAGGCCTACGTCTAATTTGACGCTAATTAAGACAAATTTACATACATTTTATTTCCCTTATTTTTCATTCGACTGTCTGGACGATTCGTAGGTATATAATACACACTTCAATAACAAGGAAAGCAAGAAATTTATTTAACGCAATAGGCGTATTTTTTTAAAGAATGTTCTTTATTCTCGAATAAACAATACACATAAATATTTTTTTACTTTGATAAAAAAGTATACGAAACTGTGTTCCAATATATTGAGTCGTGACAAATATTTAAAAGATTTGTCGACGTCTTCACATATATATGTAATTATATGTATTGGCTCTAAGCTGTGATCCCTTTCGGTGTCCATGGACAACGTTCACCAATTCCACATATTATCACTGTTACGATGTAAGGTTCACCAATCGAGAGACGCTTTATGCAAAACATAGAAGCAACAAGATCTCATATTATTTAGGGTCTCAAATGGATCGCGATCTCCCTTTTAAATGGCGCCGGAACAATCAAGTTCAATACTTTATCGGTTGCTTGTTTGACCAGTCAGCAACAAATGTTTAAAATATTTACTATTTTTTTTATTCCGGATTTTGGTGCAGATGACATAACTAATCAGATATCTCGATTGGAGAACCATGTTTACACAATGTAATATTGTGCAAAATATAGTCCAAGGTTTGTGAGCTCAGAGGAACATCGAACGACTGCTGCAAATAAGTGGATTATAATTATATTTCGTAGATTATCATTGTATACCAGTGACCTTTGGTCTTCGCAAAGATTCTTTCTGTTGTCACACACGGGCTCTTAAAAAATATGCATAGATTACATCATTGCAAAGCCAAAAAGAATATTAAAAAAGAACGACAATAATTTTAAAATATTCTCGCTGGAGTCAATGTTTTAATATGCTACGTTAACATTTTGTTGCTACAATTTTCTACTCTGAATTTTACAAATTAACCAACCCGATATTTCCACATGGTATTTTCCTCTAATTACAGAGAACCGCAAAATATTCAATGCGTTTGAGTTTATTCCAAATTTATTTGTTTTGGTGTATTTCCATAACAAACAAGTAAATACAAATGTAATAAAAGTAGGTAGGTACTTTAATCATTTATTACTCCATACTGTTTTGTAATAATGGCCACATTTAGCAGAATGCTACAGTTTTAGCGGAATTGAGGGCATTTTTGGACGTTTGGGAAATATCGTCGCAGTTTCAATTAATTTGACAATTAAAAGATTAAAAATACATTGCAAAATAAAATACAAATTCAGCATTTATATTTATTTCAGAAAGTATACAAAAATAATTAAAATTTCATTAACTTATATCCCTTAAGGGAAATTTGGGCCGTTCAGAATCTTATCTAAATATACTATACCATCACGGCATATCCCACAAATGGGGTAGCCAGCAGATCAGCTGCATGTAAGAAACATGCAAACTGACCTCTTCGTGCCAATATAAAATCAAGACATTCAGGATGGGTGGCAAGCCTCATCGCTGAATTTAAGAAGTAAAATGTCTTAATTTTTTCGAACACCTGCCTTTTACAGGACACTCGAAAACTTACGCAGAAGAGTGGGAGACCAATTCTTTACCGGGTGCTCCACTCTAAATATAGGTATATAAAAAACCTGTATAAACTCATCTGCAGGTTGCGCAGTTATTTGTTGTTATTTAACAGTGTTATCTGTTGCCTTGTTTTCGAAACACATTTTTTATAAATGCATCTTCGATATTTATTTATTTTAGAAAATACACGACAATTGCCTTTATAAGTAAGCAGATAAACCATTAGAATTTTACACAATCATTGGACACATATAAATAAAAATATAAATATGCACAAAAATATACCTAAAGATTCAATTCAAATGATAAAACATTTTTATCAAATTTTTAAAACACTTGGATACAAAACACACAGAAAAAACAATGGATTTTCAAACCTCAAGATCTTGAAAATCAGATTGTAGGTTACTTTAATATTAATAATAATAATATACTCTTCTCGATCAAAATTAAAAATGCACATAGGTATATTTCAAAATTGTCATTGCTGGGGAACTTTCATACAAAAAATATCAGCTCAAAAATAGTACAAAAAATCCGAAACATTATGGTGATTATTATTTTTTACATATGCATTTTTAAGCCATTTGCGATCTTCGACACAAAAAGTCCACCCATGACGGAATTGGTATGTGACGTCAACAGACGGTATAGACAAGTGATGAGCAAAATTTCCAAGAGGAAGGCCAGATAAAATAAAAAAAATATCTAGGCGAGCCGAAAAAAAAAGACCAAAACAGATTTTTAAGTGTTAAACTTTTGTTAAATTTTCATAAGAAAGTCGGCATCTTCTATTGTTTTACAGACTACTTAAAAACTATCTTAAGAATAAAATATCTTAAGGTTCAGTTGATGCTAAATTAGAAATACAAATACGAGGCATGTTTTTTAAGTAAGTACCGTTTTGGAATTAAAAAAAGACGTGCAAAGATATCGCAATAATTTTATTTTTACATGAAAGCCTGTACCTTAATCTACTTTTCTACATAATTTCCGTGAATATTGAGGCACTTGTCATAACGTGGCACCAGTTTTTGAATACCCTCCTCATAAAATTCTGCCGCCTGACTTGTTAACCACTGTATCACAACTGTTTTGACTTGGTTATCGTCTTGAAGACGCTGACCACCCAGGTGTTTCTTCAAGTGCAGGAACAAATGGTAGTCGCTGAATTGTTGCTTAAACTTCACTCTTTCAGGCGGCGGCAGAATTTTATGAGGAGGGTATTCAAAAACTGGTGCCACGTTATGACAAGTGCCTCAATATTCACGGAAATTATGTAGAAAAGTAGATTAAGGTACAGGATTTCATGTAAAAATAAAATTATTGCGATATCTTTGCACGTCTTTTTTTAATTCCAAAACGGTACTTACTTAAAAAAACATGCCTCGTAGATCGTGTGTATGTTTGTATTTTATTGGCCGTATTGACTTCCCCCAAGGGCCGCACTTGGCCCGCGGACCGTAGTTTCCCCGTCACTGGTATAGACTGACTCCGAGTCAAATACGTTATGATACGAATTACTGCCTTATGACGTCATAACGGGATTATTCAATGATAGAGTGTTCAAAATTTTGACAGAAAATATGGATTTCTGAAATGAAAATAATTAATGAAAAGTGTTATTTTATCATATCTTATAAAGATATTCGTGATCAGCGTATTTTAATAATACTACTACTATACCATCACGGCATATCCCACAAGTGGGGTAGCCAGCAGACCAGCTGCGTATAAAACTTTAATATTTAATAATGAAAATTGATATTATTATTCATTAGTATTTCTCACACATGCATGCTTCCCATTGCACAAGTGTTTATATGCTTATATTTTTTATGATTTTTCACTTTTTTTAACTGACTTCACTGACATGTCGTGTTTTTTGACATTTTTTTTTTATTTTACACAAAAACACGACATACTTTTTTTTAAACAAAAAAATATATATCTGGGGTTTGTTATAAACCCAAATACAAATATTACCATACAACTCGTCATGTATTTTGTGATTTATGGGACCTTAATTGGTATATTTATCGATGAATTTTTTTTGCTATCGATGACAAGTTTTTAAGGTACACCTCATATAAATAAACCGAAATTACAAAAAATGTGATTTCTTCGAATACAAGACATTTCTACTTTTGTTAAGTTATAGTCGTTTAGTCTATTGATCAAATATTGTATAACTTTATTATGTTTAAAATAGATGAAGTAACATTTATTGAAAGTTTGAAAACAATACCCTGGTAGCCTGTTGCTGACAAAAAGGTTAAAGTTTGCATATGTTTTTAGTTAATAATCTGAAATTGAGTATTATTTTCAGATATGGATGTTACAGGAAGATGTAATAGAACCGGGAAATTCGACCAATGGGAGATGGTCTTCATTTGCACTCAAGATGATCCTCATTTCGAAGATAAACTAACTTGGGATGGTTTAAGGGATAAAATGACACAGGTATTATTTGTTTGTGTTTGACATGTCACAAGTATATATACTTAAATTTGTACGTTTGACTGATTTTTAGATTAGATTTGTTAGCTAGTCTGGTATTTTTTTATGCAAAAGCACGTTTATTGATAATAATTTCATTATCATATCATTTCTTGTAAGTAATGATATGATATGAATATAAGTTTTTCTGAATTCTGTTTTTTTTTTTAAAAAAAAAGGTCATGCTATTAATTTCAATCAAATATTTTTATTTCACTTTTCAGTCTTATTTAATTTGCATACTGGGGTGTGCATGCAGGAGTATGAGATTCTACTTCTCAGTAACGCATTTTTAGTTCAACGACCAGGAATCCATTACGCATCAACCAAATCTGAGGAAAATTTACAAATTATGGGTGCTCAATCTCACTACATCAATAATGTGTTTTGAAGAAGGAATATAATTCTATACATGGCACACGTGATGGTTGCATACTGTGAAATGGGTAGGTACTATTTATTTATTTATTCATATTAAGCCGCATTACAGATGTTCAATGTTATGTTTTACTATTGTCTTGATTGTTTACGTACAATAACAGCGAAAAGGTTTTTTTACTGTAATGCTGTTCATTGTTTCATTTATACAATAAGTAAATAAATATACATGACCAGTAAAAATCAGAAAAATTCACACAAATAATCACACATCCAGACCATGCACACAATATCTATAAATAAATTAATTCAATCTCGAATCGAGATCACGCAAACATTCACAAATAGATCCAATATTCAAAAAAATACAATTTGAAACAAACATTCATAAAGTAGGTCAAAAATTAAATTATAATACTATTAGTATTAGGTATGCAATAAAATTACGAACACGTATTTTTCTTGTTATATCTATACCTTGTCCATTTATTTTTCTTATTTTTTTTTGTCAAAAAGCTCGCAATTGAATTGAAGATGAATCGATGTTACAATGTCATTTTATGGAACTATACGTCATATATATAACACTAGCCTGACATGAGAGCGGAAGCTCCAGAAACCCTGCTCGCGACTAATTTAAGTCCTGTGAAAGTATAATCATTATCATCATCATCATCGCCCTCAACACTCCTATCGGGAGCACAGGGCAGAAACCAGCCTCCTACATTCAGGTTGACTCTGCAGCAATTGCGTCACCTCTTCCTACGACATTTCCAGCGCTCTGATGTCGTTATTATAGTAACGGTGTATTGTGAAAGAAGGACGCCCGTTTTATACGAAATATTGGATGAAATTATTACCGTATTGAGCGAGAGTATTAAAGAAAAGTGTTTTTACTGGAATAGAATTTGTCCGAGCAGAATTTTTCAATTTTTCCAATGTGCTAAAATGTATATCACAAGAACTAATGTATAAAGTATTGTTAATATGAATAATAAGATTATGTTGGTCGGGTTTAATGATTCAAATTATTTTCATTATATCCTTCTGTCATGTTTAATACAAAAAAGTGCAAATCATAATATACCGTCACAAAAGCATTCGATATTCAAAAAAGATTAACATTAAAAATATAATTTATTTGATATTTACTAGTTTTATTTGATGTGTGTGGGAGTGAGCTTCCAAGAATCAATATACTACAAAAAATACAATATTTGTATGTATAATATAATATATTATAAATACTAACCCTTTGGGTAAAAAAGTAAAGATTTAAGTAAGTAGGTACTCATGGGAACAATAGAAAGTCGTTCGAGCTGTCAAAATATAAGTGATGGCACCACCCCGTTACTAGAAGTGTTTTCAGATCTATTGTAAAACTGTTAAACACTTGGTCGACCGTATGTATATAAATTCTATCTACAATCATATTATTTTGTTTCGAATTCTTTAATTTAATTTTATTTACCGTAGACCTGTTGTTTCCCATTGAATTCTGTTTTGTATTATTTTATTTTTTGACTTGATATTAATATATTACTCTTTATTAACATCCGTTTTGCATTATTTTATTTTTGACTGCTTTTATGCCTTTATATTAATTAATTACTCTTTATATAACTTAATTATTTTATATTTGACTTGTGATTTCTGATTATCGTGTATGTTTGTATTTGTTGTCTATTATACTGTTGTTTGACATGTAAAAGGCTCACGCCGTAATTTCAGTTTCAGTTTATCTGTGTGATATATTTGTTATTAAATTAAATGTCTTGCGCTTTAACCAGATTTCATGTTTTATATTTTTTATGGTGTAGTAGTGCAGGGGTGCCTTACTCATTTTCTTATTTTGTAATACCTGCATGTTTACCAACAGCATTTAGTCCGCCGGTTTCTTCACTTGTGGGAAATGACTTGATTGTGTAAGTAGTTCTTAAGAAGTAGTATTATTATAATTAGGTATTTATTTCAGTTTGCTAAGATTAACTGGATTATTATAGATATTAAAGCAATAAGCCACGTCTTTGAGCATTTCTTATGTTAAAATTATCAATTTAATAATGTGATGTTACAGTAATGTTATTTTTTATATAAATTTTTGTTTCAATATTTAATTAATATGTACATTTTGTTTTAAATAAGATTTGTCTATTGTACTTTTGACAATTATGGTAAAAATAAAATACCTTATTTTTCTCGAAAAAATTTAATATTTTTTACTGACTTCAATTAAACCCTTTTGCATCCATATAATTTTATCATTTAACATTTAAAGTTCAATGTTCATTTAACATTTTAAGTTCGAGAAAACAATCAACGTTAAACGAAGTTTTCGCACACCATGGGTGAAATGCACTTAAACCAGCCTAAGCCGATTCGTAAGCAACGGGACACCTTTCCTGTTTCAAACAAAAGAGAGTTTGCACAGTCTTTTGGTTGTGTAATATTCTTAAAACAATCCACGTCTATTGATCAAATTATTATACACACACCTTGTTGGGAATGAATCGGCTATTGTCTATGGTACATCATTCCTCCAGATCTCAATAGATGTTACGCAATAACGTTAATCTTGAGCCATCTAACATTGACAGAATTTACGCGTTTATTAAAATAATAAGTTAAATATTATTTACCTAGTTATCCGTTTATTCAAGTGTTAAGCGTACACTCGTGACCACTGGCCGGTCTGATTGTTACGAGATTTATAAAGGTACATATATAAAGTAAAATATTATTATTATTTGGATAAAGGGGTGGACATAAAATTGGAAATTCATAGATTGTAATCTGAGATTATTATTTGATCAATACTTTTGCAAAATCTGATCGTCTAATGATTTGATCTTGCAATAGTTATGAAATATGTGTATATGTCTAAAAAATATTATAAAAGAACTTTCAATAATAAATTTGATATCATTGATAATATTATATTATTAAATCAGGAGGCGTGGAATTAATTGTGGGCATAAGATGAAATTGTACATAAGTATGTTAAAAAAATAATTGTATTTATTCTAACACAGATTGTATTTATACGCAGTTGATGGTCACTATAAAACTTGAAACAGTTTTTCCTAATAATAAATTTAACACATAAAACTACCATATAAGGCTTAGAAAACACGTCACTTTATTCGGTAGTGCCCCGGACGAGACCCGTCGCTAAATTTTCGAATGGTATAGGAATTTGAAATAATCCAAAAACTTCTCGGTTTTCTTACAGAATATTTTCTCACAGTACCTTTTTCTACAATGTACCGGGTATTTGTACTGAATATTGTTTATGTCAATATCTGGTGCTTTTACCGAATATCCGATAATTTAACTATGGATTCGGGGACCCCCTCTTACGACTCGTGCACCCCTATTTTAAGTCACGCCATCGTAGACCCCCGTCGAGTCACCCATGGATCTCTGGGAATCTACCTGGACCACTTTGGGAATCACTAGTATAGTGTTAAAAAATAAAATATTTTTATGGTGAACAATTTATACTTAGCTCAGATTTGTTTATAAATTATCTGCTATACGTAATATATGTAGGTACTAATTTATTTTTTAGGTAAATACCTATTCATTTTGAATTATAAAAAATTTTTCCATGATTTTTTCAAATAGAAATTTTAGAACCACAGATGTTAAATTGTATGGATAATGCATTAATAATGATTCTAATTTGAAAATGTATACAAAAATTGTTCTATAAATAGGCCAATCTACGAAAAAACTTCATCGTTGATTTTGTAAAATTATCCATGTAGTTTGTGTGACAGCGGAACTGTCATACAAACGGCATTTTCATACAAAATAAAATCCAAATTTCCGACTATTTCGTTTGATTTTCCAAAAATTTTCTTTTATATAAACAGAGTCCTGATAATTACGAACATAACAAAAAAACAATTAGCCAAGTTGGTTCAGCCGTTCTCAAGTTATGGAATGACATACATGGTCAATTGATTTTTATTTATAAGATTTATTAGCTTTTATAGATAAATAAAAATAAATTGATAATTACTAATAAGACTTGTTTGAATTCATTTAATATTTTCAGAAAAAAAACTCCAGCAGTACCACCATAGGTAAATTGAAACAAATGTTTCTTTTTAATTTACTATAAATCACGAGAGAGACGACTTTCGAGGTCGTTTTAATTCATCTAATTATGGAATTCTATTACGTGTGCATCGACACAATTGATAATCCAGTACAATTACAATTTTGTAGAAAAGTTATACAATTTATGTAATTATTGCAAAGCCTATTATGATAAAACAATAATAACAGATAGACAAATAGGTACATCATAATAGACCCGATTTAGTATTACATGATATACGTAATAAAATAACGTACCTAATAGACATCGCTGTCCCAAATACACATAATATACAAACAACCGTCGCAGAAAAAATACGTAAATACACAGAACTAGCAGGAGAAATAAAAAATATTTGGCATTCTAGGTCCTTTTATATAATACCTTAAGCCATGGGTTACTACAGGGGTTACTCCGAAATCTTTAATAAATAATTACATAAATTAGATTTACCGGTTAATTTGTACATTGAAATTCAAAAATCTATTATAATAAACACTTGTAATATTGTAAAAAAGTTTTTGAACACAGATATTTCAGGCACAATGCTGGTATTTTGAACCCGCGTTCTGAACCTAATCCTTTGATATCCTGTATATCTGGATAGGTGAATTTTTCCCGGCATTAGACTGTTAAGTTTTTGTGTGACCATGACTGACCATATGGATACTTATCTGATCTGGTTGTATAATGCTGAGAAGTGTGGATGGCAATTCTGCCGCCGCGTAATATTAAAAAAAATCATAATGCCCCAGTATATAATTTTTGTTCTATTGATTCAATTCATTGGGTATAATGCAGTGCCGTAGTAGGTAGGTACTCATCATTAAAAACAAAGAATGTACGTAAAGCAATATTTTTATTTACGATATCAATTTACGTTTCACATTGAAATTTAATTTATTTTACCTGAAGTCCCAACATAATAATATATGTATCTAATAATAGCATATTTACTAAAAATATTTTACTATATTTACACATAGTTCGGTACAATCGTTCATTCATAAATATAATTCTACAATATTTGTTATGACACAAATGAATATGAGGTATTTATTATACACTACACTGAAAGCAATATTATTTGACAAACTATTATAAAGAGGCATGTAAAAAATATTCTTTAATTTACACAACATACTAATTGTTACCTAAAACGGAAGCTACTTGAGGTAAAGTAGCCACTCAACATGAAGTAATTCTTATTGTTAACAAATTATAATCTTATACCAATCACTTAATCCTATTTCCTACCATATTTGAACAATGTAAATCGAACATTGGAATAGCTATTATCGATACAATATATTTCTTCTTTCTCTTTTTCGAGGAACTGCATTTGTAAGTATTCTTTACAAGCGTTCTGTCAATGTAATATTGTAATTGTTATTGTATAGGTTGTTAATACTATACTATACAATCCTTGTCCCGAGTGGGGTAGTCAGAGAGAACGGAACATCATATAACGTCTTTACATACTATACTATGTCCTCACGCCGTGTCCGAAGTGGGGTAGGCAGAAAGAACGGCACGCCAAACAGATCTATCTTTAGACACTTCCTTCGCTTCCTCCACATTCATACAGTTTCACATACACGTCTTTACGTACTTCTTTCGCTGATTCTATATTCACACCATTTCTCATGAACGCACATTGGTTCCAATAACTCAACACACAGCTGTCCTTGAGAATTTGATCCACGTGATCAAGCTCACCTCTACGCTCAGCCTAGAGCCAATTCGGTTTTCTTACTTCTTCCGATTACATTTTGCAGGGTATTACATTGAGTAAACATGGTTCTCCAATCGAAATATCTGATTGGTTATGTCATCTGCACCCAAATCAGGTTAAACAATAAAAAAAAAATTAGTAAATATTCTAAGCATTCGATTCAATTGTCTTACAAAATAAACAACGATTAATAGGTAATTGAATTCAAAATATTCAACAAAATTCAAAAAGAAGTAGGTACTTGAAATTATTGACGTAAAATAAACATAATATAAAAAACGAAGAAAAATAATATAAAACCAAAACAATTACAAGTAGGTACCTACCTACATAATAATAATAAAAACCAATGAATAATAACATTTGACAGTTTCTAAATGTTTCCATCAACTTTTTTTTTTAATTTTAGAACCCCTCCTGGTGTTACCCGATGCACAAAATGACAATAGTATTTAATGTTATTATTGTAAATATAAAAATATCTAAATATTTTTTATTGTATGCCACCCGTTTGTTGAAGGTTTTGACAGTGGGCCATAATTTGTTGAATTTTACACTAAATAGGGAGATTAGATCTACGCTTATTATTATTATTATTAAAGGTTGATGTAGGATTAAGATGTTATATTGAATGAGTGAGGTGTTGAAAGGTTTCGTGTGTTTATTCATTTTCTATGTCTTGTATGAGAAATCAATAATACACTCAAATAAATAATACTATAATATTACAGTGGTAATACATTCGAGTGCCCCAACATACGAGTTTTTTGAGATGCGAGCCGTCGAGTGAGAGATTTTTTGCATTGAAATACGAGCAAAATTTGAGATACAAGCTATTTAATAACACTTCCTTAACTCACTTCCGGAACATTCTGAAAGGGAGGACGAAACAAACCTCCTTGGACATGTTTCTTTAAACGGCCTACAGGTGAAATTGAGAAAAGCGGGGCGAAAAAGGCAAAGATCAATGAATAGAAAAGCAGTGACGAAAATTTAGCAAAAGCAACACTTTATAAATCCAGAGTATTTCTTTATAATTATTCTCTTTTATTATGTTTTTTGTATTTTTCATATTCTAAAACACATAACAAAAATAACCGCGGTGACATTTTGGCATCTGGAACGGATAAATAGCAGTTCAATTAATTTCAATGGGGAAATTTGCTTTTGAGATATGAGTAATTTGAAATACGAGCAAGGTTGCGGAACGAATTAAACTCGTATGTCGAGGTACCACGGTATTTCATCATGAATCAACGAATTAATTAAAAATGAAAATATGTCAATGAATCAATAATTTATCGCATGCATAATAAAGATGAACAAATGAATATATAAAAAATTAAATAAAAATATTATAAATCAATGAATACATGAATAAATTGATGAAAATGATAAGAAAATGAAGTAAAATAAAATAAAATAGATATGATAAAGAAACAAAAATATATGTCTTAAATATATATTGTAAAGTCAACAGTGGAATAGCTATATATTATCTTACTTTATTAATTAATTACTTATTAATAATTATGCACTTCCACCAAGAGTCGTCGGTCAATAAAAAAAAAAATATGGATGATGGGCGAGTCATAAAATCAATGATGGGTAGAGATATTTTAAACGAAGTAGGTATGTAGGTATATCAGTAAAGTGGACCCCCGAAATACGGGTACGGCAAAAGAAAGATGATATTATGTAAATAAAATTGAGAAAAAATATTTTTGAAATTTTTTCAAAGTTTTTAATTCCTGCTAATAAAAATATGTTCGATATTATTATTTTGCATTACCTTCATAGTTCTGCTTTATGTGGGTAATTTAATATTATGTCGAAGAATTTAATGGTTAATAAACACAATAGAAATCTTAAGTTACGTGTTGATTTTTTCCCCACCTCCTTATTTCTTACACAATACGTCATAAACTACCTTTACAACAATTCATATTACCTATTTATAATGTAACAACAGTTTCTCTGAATTTCTATTCATCCATTCATTGATGGTTTGACAATATCGTTTCTAGTTTACACAATTAATATCAAAGGGAACTTATCCACTGTCCAAATCCACACAGTAGTCGAAATTTACGAAAATTTTGATTTAATTGATAATTCATAAAATCAAATCCTTTCTATCAATTCCTTTATATATTAAATATTTAGATACCTACTTACTCACTTACTTCCGATGCCGATGGCAGAAAAGCCCTTGGGCCCTATTCTCCAATCTCGATTGATAAATGTCACCTGTGAGATAATTATGTCGATTGATTAACTCGCACGAAAAGTCGAATGGCAGTCTACGACCCTATTTTTGACGCCACTCGAGATTTAAACGGTCGACATTCGAATAGCTACCGGCAACGTCGCACTTTTTGTATGTTTTTGTATGTGGTCATCGAAAAAAATACATTTATTTATACTTTTTTTCACGAGATGGCGCTAATGGCACTTTCGTGTGGGGAGGCACGTAACGCACAAAGATGGCGCTTTTATGAGGAGTCACAATCAATATCAAACTTTTCGTTATATTTTTATTTAAACTAAAATACTTTATAAATGCGGCATCACTTTATTTTATTTTATACCATTTGCGAAATGTAAACGACCATTGAGTGACTCACGGCGGCCATTTTTATCAATTTTTGACATGTCGATTGGTGTGACATTCATCTCGAGTGGTAAAACACCACTCGACAAATTCTCGCATGATATCGTGTGACATTTGTCGTCTACGACTTTCAAGAATAGGGTTTTTAAGAAATCGATCGAAAGTAATAAAATCTCGCTTACGACATCCATCAATCGAGATTGGAGAATAGGCCCCCTTGTGGGACTGTGCCTCCAAAACAATAGATCTCCAAGCCTTTCTAACTTGAGTAATGGCTTGTCAGTCGTCTTTAGTTTTTAGCTCCTCTAGATCTCGGTTGATGTTGTTCAACAATCTTTGTCTTGGTCTGCCTAACGGTATTGGGTCCACGACCGAGTATTGCAGAAGGAACCCTGAGGCTTAAAAGCAATGAAGAAATTAGCTCCACAACAAACCAACCATTCATCACAAGTGAGATCAGATTCTAAACATTAGCATGGATTGGACACATCGTTAGATCCGGAGACAAATATAATATATAAACATTTATAGTTAGCTCCGGTATATGGTGTTTACCAACCAAACATAGGCACACAAGGAAGTAATGGGGAACTATTGAAATAACACTACATAGAGAGAAGAAATCTAACAAAAATATGAAGGTAAATATCCACCCCATTCTCACAATGAGCGATCAATGATAATAAATAATATTGGATGATATGAAACGCAACAAGATCTAATTTCAGGTTTTCCTTTAGATCACTTAAGTGCTTATTACACATTAAAATATTAGCACCCACTAAGTGCTTCATATAAAAGTGTCATCTTTGTCATATTCAAGTGCCAATTATGTGGCGAAATCATACAATATTACATTCTGCATGCTCAATTTACATTCATTGATATCCAACAATACAATATTTTATGTAAATACGTATAGTTTATTATCTGATAAAAATCTAAAATATTGGATAATTCACTGGTTTAGTAAATATTTTGAATAAAAATATCTACGCAAATACGGGATGACATTGTTGAGGACCTAAAATTATTTTTGCTATTTTATTATAAATATAAACTATACAAAGATTTGTCAATGTTTTGATTGTGATATGAATTGAGGAAGATACAGTTTAGCTTAAAAAAATAAGCCAATTCCGTGCGTTGAAATATTTCATTTCTATGAAAGAAACATACTTGTATGAAAACATTTCATTCAAATCATTCAAACGTTGTCTACGTTTTCAAAGCTTTTTAGTAGATGGCGATGGATGCTACTCTCTAAGATAAGCCTGGCTAAAAGCTTTTAATTATTATCAGTGGTTTAAATGCAAATGCATATCGAACCATTATTCACAGAAATAAATTTTGATTATAGAATGTTTCTATTTTCACTGTTTATTTTATAGGGAAAATCGCTACTAAAAAACTGAGAAAAATATCGTAAAAATCACCTTTTTTCATAAAACATATAATGACCTTAAGATGAATTATTGGTATTTATTAAAATATATAATAGAATATCAATATATACCAAAATGTAGTCTCATTATTACTCAATATAACGTTTATTTAAATTATTTGGCTACGGTTACAAACAAAAAAAATATTACGAATTTTGTATCGATTTCTTTTTACAAAAACAACCCGCGGGAAAAACTCTATATCCCAAAAACCGCTCCGATATCACTCATATAATTCCTGCCACTTATCAATAAGAATACGATTAATATTTAAAAAAAAAATTCAAAAGAAAACATTCAGTCCCTTTGCAGATATTTAGTTTCAAAATTTGCATTTTTTCACATAAGAGCAAAGTTCGACAAGAAAAAGAAGGACTATCTTAAATTCATCTGCATTGCTTCTGAGGATAGTGACATAAAATATCTCTGTTAATAAAAAATATCGATGATGATATTTGTTGTTTTCATTCTGAAATAGTGATGCGAAAATGAGAAATTTTCAATTTTAGAATTGTAAATTTGAAGCAAAATTTAGTATTTTTTTCGATAGATATCGATGATCAAAAATAATTTTTAAACTAGAAAATTTTATATGTACTTAAAATATATATTTTTTTAATTTATCTCGATATGTTAATAAATAAAAAAGATACAATAATTTTTCTTAACATCTATTTTCATTAAACTTTTCATGTAACTGATAATAAAAATGTTTTGACCGGTGTACCACAGGGCTCTGTTTTGGGACCAACCCTGTACATAATCTTTGTCTCATGCATGAGGATTTTGTTCAAATATTGCAAATATTTTGTATACGCTGATGATACTGCACTTGTTGTTTCGCATCATGATGAGATGGAGGCTCGTAGGTTGTTGCAGTATGATTATAACAAATTGATTAGATGGTCACATGATTATGGATTAATAATCAATGCAAAAAAGACAAAGTTAATGTATATTAGATCTCCTAATTTGGCTGTTATTAATCCTACGCCGAAAATTACCTCTCACAATCATCAGTGTATACACAAAAATGTTGAGTTCCCCGTCACTTGTGACTGTCCGTCTATTGATGTAGTTAGTAATTATGTTTACCTAGGATTAAGTATTGATAATAGGTTTGTATGGGATCTTCATGTAGATAAAATTTGTAAGCGTTTGAGATCCATGGCTGGTAAGTTGTATAGAATTAAGTACTTTGTGCCTAGAACTACACTCAAGTTAATATACAAGTCTTTGGCAGAATCTTTGATTAGGTATGGTATTAGTAGCTGGGGTAACTGTTCTAATACTAATTTAAAAAGGGTAATGCTCGCACAAAAATCGATCTTAAGATTAATTGTTAGTAAAAATGTATGTACCGCGGCGCGTAATAATATTTCGTTATACTTTAAAAAGTTGAATATTTTGTCTGCTAAAGGCTTGTTTTGGCAAAAGATAGTTCTTGACCAGTTTTTGAAAGATGAGTATAAGACAAAACCGCGGCATGCTCATCATACTAGATTTAAATCGAATGATGGATACTTGGTACCAAAATATAATAATAAATACGGTAAGAGAACTTTAGAATATAACGTGCCTAAATTGCTTAATATGATGCCGACATCTATTAAGAAATGTGGTAGTAAGATTGCAATAAAAAGACTTGTCAAGGAATGGCTGCTGAAATGTGCATTTGTATATAATTGAAATTTTGTAAATACTTTAGTTGTTAAGTTTATGTTCGATGCTTTGGATTAGGTTGAAATAAATTATGTATATATTGTTATTCTGTAAGGAACGCGCCGACAAATCTATTTTAATGGATTTGGCGCGACTGTATATTTGTATTTAATGTTTATATTATATGAAATAAAAAAAAAAATAAAAAAAAAAAAAAAATAAAAATCACCCACGGCACGATAGAAAAATGGCCGCCAAAAAAAAATTTCGAGAGTAAAAAAAATAATACTTGTTTGAAAGTTTCAACATATCAGGCAATTAACAGGCAAAGTATAAAAAAAATTAAAAACATCGAGCAACGATTTTTCCATTTTTTGGTTGTTTTTGTTTGGATTCATACTATAACAACATAGATTATTATAATAATTTAAATAGATATTAATGCTGATCGTTATTATTCAAAACGTAATTTGAAGCATTGTAAGTAGAAATGTGACCGATCGTAGGTACTTGGTGGAATTTCATGTTAAATTAATTGAAATAAAACACTTTTACTTAGTATTTGGTGTAAAGCCTTTATACGATTACCTGGTAATGAGAGTGGAAGCTTTTGAAAGCTAGCTCGTTATTAATTAAGTCATTGTGGAAGTACTAAATATACTAAGTGTTATTTTTTTATTAATTTAAATAAAGATGTTTTTTCCTCAAATTCAATGTTCCAATATCGATGTGCTTTTGTATCCGAAGCCCTAATACAAATTGTTACTTCTTTATAACAACCCTACAAATAAATGTTAGTACCTATACAGAACATAGCATGTAATATTATGAGGGTAGGAGTATGTATGTATTATATAGTTATGTATACAAATCCGCACATCATAGTCTTCTTTTACAAAAGGATTTTCCGAAATAATCTAATGATATTTTCATACATACATAGTATCCCAATAGATGGTAAAATATTTTTCAGCTGGTATAACATAATACGGGAAAGTTATTTACCGACACATGAAGATTATCTCGGTAAATATACGTACCTACCTAACTTCCTATGAGTATTTATGTGTAAAACTTTAAAGGAAAAATAGCAGTTGAAGAAGCTGTGGTTCTTATACATTTATATTTTTAAAAATCTGGAAATAATGTTTTAGTAATAACTTGGTGTTATTACTAAAACATTATTTATTATAATGTTAGGGGTGAGTCTGAGAGATAAAATTAGAAACGAAGACATCAGACACCTTAAAAAAGTCACAGATATTATGGATCCTGTTTCAAAGCTTAAGTGACAATGGGCGGGTCATGTTGTGAGACGTAACGACGGTAGATGGACTCCTAGAATCCTTAAATGGCGACCATGGAGTAGCAAAAGAAGCATCGGCAGACCACAAAAGAGATGGATTGACGACATTACTTCAATTGCGGGAAAGAAATGGATACAGAGGGCACAGGACCGCGACGTTTGGAAGAATTTGGAAGAGGCCTATATCCAGCAGTGTTGAGATGGCTGACAAGTAAGTAAGTAAGTAATATCTTGGTGTTCGTACGAGGCCAGATGATTTCACTCGCATAAATTAGATTTACCAGGACGACACTTACTTTCAAACAGCCTAGGTGCAGCACTATTTATCTTCAAAGTTCATTAGTTCATCGGTCATGTGACAATTACAATGCCTTTTTTGTAGACATAAATATTTTTCACGAATCCATTCCTAGTTTTAAAAGGATGGTTGCTGGATCTCTGACAGATTCTGGGTCTCGGCGGACATAGGCAAGGGTCCTCTGCTCCATTGATGTCTTCCTTTCTCCTAACTGTTTTTGTCCCTAATCCTTCCCTAACTGTAAGCTTGATCTTTATAATGTATGCGCATGATTGGCAGGTCTCGGCAGTGTATCCAACAAATTTTCATGTTCTTTTTTTTCACTGTAGTATGTAGGTACTTGGTAAGATTTATTTTGTAATGTGTTGGCAAACTTTGCTGGTTTGAGTGCCGACTTTTTTTTTATCTATTTGTACCTACTATTAATATATTGTAATAACTGTATGTTTGCGGAAATTATAAAAATAAAGTAAAAAACAAAATCAGTCGAATGTCCATTGATCATAAAGCATGTTCATACAATCCACCGACATAGATTCAATCTACCAGGTGCGCTTTGATTTTGAAGTAGCTTTAAAAATGGCAGGCAAGTGTTTATCATTAGTAGAAAATGTTATTGTAAAGCAATACTCCGCAATCTTTTCTCATATATATGATACACCAATTTTTTTCCTATAATTCCACTGCACACCAAAAGCTTAGATATACGAGTATAAGTATAAAATTAATACGCAGTTTTCAACAGTTAGCACCGGGCTCAGGGGGACCATTGGAAAATTATTTATTTATAATAATTTATTATTCTATGCAATACTTTGAAAATTAATTTGTCATTGTGTATTAAATACGGTAATGACATATATAATATCAAATTATAGAACATCTTGAAAATAGGCGATTGGAATATATTAATCAGAATTATGTAAATTTGTTATTGGTGCTCCTATGAAGAAAATTGAAACGTGAATGAAGGAATAAAATAAATATTTTAAACAATTTAATGCATTTTTTGCAAAAATTAAAATTACTTAATAATTCTAACTGTGATTTATTTTCAGAATATCCAATGATTACTGCAATTTTTTTCTCTTACATTTCTGAAAAAGTATTTTTCACAATGCTCATTCTACTAATAGCCTATTTGAGAACTCTGTTCATTCACGTTCACTATCCAGTAAAAAATTGCGGATAGCCTAATCTTCACTCAGTATGTGATATTGTAAGTGTAAACCTAGATACGGATACCTCTCTCAGGAACATGTGTACAATATAGAGATTACTCATTCTACTAATAGCCTATTTGAGAACTCCGTTCATTCACGTTCACTATCCAGTAAAAAATTGCGGATAGCCTAATCTTCACTCAGTATGTGATATTGTTAGTGTATACCTAGATACGGATACCTCTATCAGGGAATTACATGTGTAGAATATCGAGATTACCCTTCATAAGATATTTTATTTGATCTTTGTCGGTTGCGAAAAATCACAGAATCGGCGGATTTTGATACAAAATTGTTTAGTATATAATAATAATTCTACTTTCATACTAAAAAGAAGAGAAAATAACAATGTATCTATTCATTGAAAAATATTTTGAAGGATAAAAGAGTTTTGTTACAAAAATATTTGAAATAATAATATTTCAACCGATATGAGGTTTCTAATAAGATTTCCTCACAAAGTTTTTATTTCATTCAAAGTTACTATACACTTTAGGTTTTCTGAAATTAATACCTATCTATATATACCTATAACGTACAGGAAAAAGCTATCTAGCTATCTATTTATCTATTCGCTCACGCCGTATCCCAAGTGGGGTAGACAGAGTACTTCTTAATCTTCTTTTACAGTCATACAATTTCTCATGCACGTACGTCGATTTCTCTTACTCAAAACACGGCCGTCTTTGAGAATTTGATTTACATGTTCAAGCCATATAGTTCTCGGACGCCCGCGCTTCCTCACACCCCTCCTTTTAGACAAGTATATCCTCTTTGTCATTTTTTCCTCTTCCATTCGTTCCACATCACCAAACTATCTCAATATATTTATACCCATTCTATCCACAAGACTCCTCTTGGATCCGCTCTTTCTTCTTATCACGCAACGTTTAACCAACCATCCTCCTCAGCGATCTCATCTCCACAGCATTTATTCCACATTCGTCCCTCTTCAACCATGTCCACGTTTCGCTTGCATACACAAGTGTCGGAAAAAAGCTTTTGCAATTTTTTGTGTTCTAATAAAGGCAGGTGTACCTACGTAAAACTCACTTATAAGACAATTGACATCTACAGTTTTTGAATCTACTATTAATACTACTATACCGTCACGGCATATCCCACAAGTGGAGATGCCAGCAAATCAACCGAATGAAATAAAAATTCAAGCCCTCCTCTCTATGCTTTCAAAAAATTAAGGCATTCAGGATGGGTGGCAAATCTCGTCAATGAATCAAAGATGTAAAATTTCCTTACTGATTTACTTATGCAGCTATTCCTGTCCACTGCTGAACCCAAGCCTCCCCCATATCTCATCTCTGTCCTGAGCATTCTGCAACCAATCACCGGTGATTCGTCTGTCCTTATTGAGTATATATTTATTCTTCAAATTTGAAAATATTACTTCTGTGTCTCTGAATAAACTTGTTGAGTCATCCCAAACTTGGATTATTTTTATGTCTTCTTTTCAAGTCGTATCACGTGCAACTTTCATATTTACAGATAAGTTGTTACGTAGGTACTAAGGATGCGATATTATCGAATAAGGCACCAATATAAAGTAGGTATATGTGGATATTAGGTTTGTATACAGCATACAATGTAATGTCTGGATCTGGACATAATATGTATATATTATATTGTTTGTGATAACAGTTTAATATAGCAGATGAGCGCTATTTTTAAAATATTTTGAAGTACTGCATTTGACCCTTAAACGATCCTTTCAGGAGTACAGGGAAGACACCCAATCCTATTCATTTATCAACAAAATCTGCAAAAATAAATTATTTGGTTTTTATATTTCTCGATGCAATAATCTTTATATGAAATTTAAATAATATTATAATTACAATATTATTTTTATTTGGTTATGGTGATTTTTGAAAATATAATATAATATATTCTAAACTGAAATCATAGTTTTAGAGTTCGTTGGTAGCCTGGAGGTAGAGTCTCGGCCGCATGAACATGAAGTTCGCGGTTCAATCCTAGGTGCCGGCAAACTCCACTTTCAGGGCACAAGCTTTTAGCTTACTGTGAAAGATGTAATAGGTTGTATTTGGGTTTTTAACAAAAACCCAGAATAATCTTCTATACCATCACGACATATCTCAAAAATTGGGTTGCCAGTAGACTAGTTGTAGGGGAAGGTTACCTAAGACGGGATTTTACCTAAGACGGGGCAAGCTAAATTCTCCGATCCTCTTATAGATGGCAGACTATTGTCAACACAGAAATGTAGATACTAGACGCAATGAAGGTAATCCTAATTAATCAGATCGCAATTTGACTGAGGTTTGAGTGTATGCGGGTGTAATTTGTGATTTCTGCATTATTGAATCAATATTTATCTTTGCCATATTGTCTACTTTCGCCTCAAAATTACAAGGTAAGCAATGTTTTTATGCATTGACGTATAAGTATTACATTCTTTTAATATATTATATAAACTTTTATTTATAAATTATGAAGATGTAGGAACACGATAACAAATTATTATTTTTGTTACGGTTTCATAAAATGAGACAAACACGAGTTACTTAAGACGGGACAATATTTTGTAACTCATATACTGAAATTATTTTCCTATGCAAAATAAAATAATTAGGAACAAATCAAATTAGTTGAGCAGTTTTTTCAACTAAAGGTACATGTTTATTTCTCTTTTGTTTCAGATAGTTGCGACTTTTTCAAAATATTCATATGTGCAACACCGAAAACTGATACTGATAATGATCGTCTCTAAACTATGTTCTAAGACTTTATATGTTTATTCATGAAATGTTATTTTTTCTAATATTTATGTACATAAACGTTTTTTTTGATAAATTTTAGCAAAAGTAATTAAGGAACCTTTTTGTACTCATGTTCCTTTTTTGGTAACACCCTGTCCCGTTTTGGGTAACCGGTTACCTAAAACGGGAAAAAGACAGATTTAAGTAAAAAAGATATTGTGTAAAACTACACGAAGCAAAACACGATTATTTTATCTCAGTCGATTGACCACTCCTTAAACTTTAATATTTAATAAAAGTATTAAAAAAAAACAATTCACGACTAAATTACAACGTTTCAAAAAAAATTGTCCCGTCTTAGGTAACCTTCCCCTATATTATAAACATGGAAACTCAAAATTACTATACTACTATACTATACCCTCACGCCATGTCCCAGGAGGGGTAGGCAGAGAGAACGGAATGCCATATAGATCTATCCTTACATACTTCTATCGCTTCCTCTACATTCATCCAGTTTCTCATACATGCACGCCGATTTCTCTTACTCAGCACGCGTCCGTCCTTAAGAATTTGGTCCACGTGATCAAGCCACGTGGTTCTTGGACGTCCGCGCTTCCTCACACCCCTTCTTTCAGATAAATACATCCTCTTCGTCATCCTATCATCTTGCATTCGCTCAACATGTCCAAACTCTCAACTTGTCCCAACAGTCTCAACTTGTTTACACGCATTCTGTCCACAACACTCCTCTCACATCCGCTCATTCTCCTGATATCCTCATTCTTCACTCTATCTCGCAACGTTTTACCAACCATTCTTCTCAGTGAACGCATCTCCACAGCATTTATTCCACTCTCATCCTTTTTCAACCACGTCCAAGTTTCGCTTGCATACATAAGTGTCGGTACCAGAATGGTATTGTGCACTAGCATTTTTGCCATGTTCGACACACTGCTATTGCTAACAATGGGTCGAAGTGCACCATTCACTCTAGCACCGGCGACTTTTCTTCTTTCAATGTCCTTATCAAATCTTCCATCCCTCGCAAACAGACTTCCCAAATAAACATACTCATTCACTTGCTCTAAACATTCATCGTCAACCTTTATTTCACATACCGTTCATTCACTCTCTCTTTCAAACACCATTCTCTCAAACTCAAAATTACCGTTTTATATAACTATATCAATTCAAAAATACTAAGGATGAGTATATCAACACTAATATTAATGAGTAGTTTTTTTTTGGGAAATATTGTATTTTTTCTTTTTGAAATATTTTGCTAATAATTTTTTTTTACCTTAAGTAGTATTCACTGTTTCACTTTGGATGATCATCCAGAGTGTCAGGGTCAACGCTGTTCACCGAAAGTGAACACGTTTATTCACACTGGTTCTTCCAATGTTTTCAGTGCCGTGTCAATACTCACGATCATGTTATCTGCAGTTTGACATATTTTCGTAAAAAAAATAAAATATAAAATAAATAAAAATAACAATTATTAAAAATTAAAACAAATTGATTGAACAACAAATTCTCATTTCAGTGAGAGGACCTTTCATCAAAATTATGTCTAGTAGTAATCGCTTTAATCCATCATCACTGTTGTTGAAACGTCTAATCACACCTTTTCATTTTGGAAGATCATCCAGAGTGATCACAAGTGAAGAAATGTGAACGCCCCATTAGCTTTCTCATAAATATACAAAAATGTAAAAATTAATTTCACACATTGATCGAGCTAGTCCGAAACTAATAACAATTTCCCTTTAGATAACTAGCTACTATGTATGTTTCACTCACATAGGTATTTTATTTATAGAAAAGTGAATCAATATCTTTCAATAAAGATCACCATCGGTAGGTTATATCAGTTACTATGGTCCTCTATTATTACGGAGGCGATAAGTTGATGATATTTGGTGGTCGGGATAACTTGGTGGTGAGGGGGAGATAGCCACAACTCCCATGGGGGTCTAGATTCGGGGAGTGAGATTAGGGGTAGTAAAACATCCATAATAATCTTCAAATAATAATAATATTATTGATGTAGATATTATTTCAATTAACTTATTCCGTTTTGATTTAATCTCTGGATTAGAGTAGGTATATAGGTAGGTACAGAGGTATTTAGTTGGAAGATTAAACTAATCTGCATTTGATGATGCTCAGGTTCTTGGATAAAAGAAAAGAGTTAAGCTGAGTCAATTGTTCAGTAGAATATTGAAATTTATATTATCCACTGTTGCTATTAAATTTCTCGAATCATTTTTTCATCTTTAAAATACATAATGCGAGGTATATTTATTTTATTTATACATTTTATTGATAGGATATGAACAAACAGCTATTACAGATAAACTTAAATATTGTATGGTCACAAGCCAGTGAAGTTTGTTATAGTATTTTATAATATTTTATTAACACTAAGTTCTAAACAAAAAACGCATAAAAATGCTCTCTATGAAATAATTCATGCATCCATAAAAATAATAGAAATATAGAGAGATATATTATTTATTATATTTCTTTAATCTTCTTATACTTGCCTAGGCATTTTTACTACTACAACTATAACATCGCGACATATCCCTTTTGTGGGGTAGCCAGCAGACCAGCTTGCATATATAAATACTCACTCACTTGTTCCAAACATTCACGTCAACCTTTATTTTACACACCTTTCTTTCTTTCAAACACCAGTAGGCCTAGTCAAAACACATTTAAGCGTTGCATTTTCGTTTCGTTTTCGTTCAAACAAGACGAGGTTGCAAAAACGCGTCAATTTTCGGAGCTAAAATACACAAGTAGCTATGAAAATTGACGCGTTCTCGCAACGTCGTCCGCGTTTGAACGAAAACGAAACGAAAACGTAACGCTTAAATGTGTTTTGACTAGGCCCACAGCAGTTTCGTACTCGCAGCATTAATTTTTAATCTATTCAAACTACAACCATCACAAAAACACGAAACTATCGCTTATAATTTTTTAGACTCTTGGCCATTATCACCAAATCATCTACATTATATCAACATCAACGTATTAATTTGATTTCCATTACGAAGAGATTCGTATATATTTCAATTGGATAATCTAAAGATTTGTGATACCTACACAAAAATACAAAATTTAAGGATGTATGTATTATTTTTATCAAGAACATTGGTAAAAAAGTGCGGCCTGTACCATCCTGTTTCTGCACACTGTAGATCAATGATTTTGAAATATTGGAAAAAGAGATGATCAACTGGGACAGGTAGTTATAAAAAAATGGATAATATAGACCATTAAAGGTCACGTGGTCTTGTCTATGGATTTGCTTTTGCTTGGGGGACAAACAGTCAGATTGCGCAAATCATCCTCGTAGGATGTTATGCCATAAGAGAAAAAAAAGAAAGTCAGACGACAAAATAATAACAAAATCGACACTGACAATTTTTTTTGATTACTAGGTATTCTTTAGGCGTTCCACCTAATATTACACCGTAATCGTCTGTTGTGTTGGGATGCCTGATGCCCCTCAATGATTTTTCTGTGACGTCATCCTTTAATGGTCTATAGCTATCTGAAAGAGGGTAAGTATAAGTATGCCATTTCGTCAATGCGTGGAAATAGAAAGGAAAAAAAATACTAAGGATAATTCTCTATGTCACCGACACAGTATCAGCTACACTACATAATGAGTAACAGGAGAAATTTAATAAAATAATATGACAAACGCACAGTTGACGAATAATTCATTCCATGTGTATCTATGATAAAAGATAACATGAGGTGACTAAACAGAGCACTGTTCTTCCGTTTGCAAGGGTTCCTGGCGTCTCTCTTTCACAACACACCGTGCCTATAACAACGACATCAGAGCACTGTGAATGTCGTGGGAAGAAGTGACGCAATTGGTGCAGAGTCGCTCTGAATGGAGGAGGCTAGTTTCATGCATACAAATGTATTTTTTTCTTGGAAAATTATGCGTAATATCATATAATGCATAAATAACTGTCTGAATAGTGACAAAGAGAATCAACTGTCCCCCTCGTCTTTTCCCGTCGGATGTAATTAAACTCCTTTTGCACAGCATCCTTATATATTCTCCCCTACTACTCCGCCTTTCCACCTTCTCCCCTCTCTCACTCTCTCTCTATCCACCCTCAATTCACAATAAAGTCTGCCAACAAGGCCCCCAACAATCCCAACACATAGGTCTGGGTTGAGAAAATATTCACAGCATATATTCCTAATCTACATCACATTCCACATTATTTGTTAACTATAACATTATCATTTTATCTTTATCTATCTATTTTTACCTTCAAGTCTTGTCGCAAATGGGGTAGGCAACAGCAGTAGCGTGCTTTCCTATCAAGTTAATATGCAACCCATGCCCTAAAACAAATAAATAATCTTAAGTTTGCACTACGGCCCTTGCGAATTGTCGCCGCGACATTGTGAAAATATCCAGGTGGTCAAAACCATCATTGTATGTATCCAAGAGACAGTTAACAAACAGAGTTCCTGGTGTAATTTGATGGAAATGTTTCGACATGGAATAAAACATTGCTTCGTGTTCGCCTTGGCAACGGCACACGCATTGAGACACTTCCACTAAAGTAAGAGGAATCAACAACACCATGACCCCTAGTCAAAACACATTTAAGCGTTAAGTTTTCGTCTCGTTTTCGTTCAAACAAGACGAGGTTGCGAGAACGCATCAATTTTCGTAGCTAAAATACACAAGTAGCTACGAAAATTGACACGTTCTCGCAACGTCGTCAACGTTTGAACGAAAACGTAACGCTTAAATGTGTTTTGACTAGGTCTACATATATCACCATGTAGGTATGCAATATCGTACAAAAATTTCAAATCGAGTAAGATTCGACGTGACTCCAAACTTTCTTAAAATAGCTTTAAAATAGTTTGCCTTCCAGGATAAGGTTGCTCCCCACTATTCAAGCTTTCAAGCGGGCGGTCAAGGACCACTTTATCACACAAAATATGGCTTCTGTATCCTAGTCCCTTTTCCTACATATTCTTCTCCTTTTTTACCTTCTCTTTCCTTTCTTTAAGATTTTCTTTATGTGAAAGTTTCATGAAATTGGGTTAGTTGGAAGAAATCGCGCCTCTGCGATAAACTCGCCCTCTGTATATTGATTGTATGATTGTCTTTGTTTTAAATCTATTTTTGTGTGAATTTGCTTGTTATCAATGTACAGTAAAGAATAAATAAATAAATAAAATTAAATACTGAAATATAAATAAATAAATATCCTATCATATTTTCATGAAACATAACTCTGATTTTGTGTTTACTCTTGTAATATTTATTTATTGTTTTATTTTACATTTTATAATGATTATATTCTAGTCATATCCTGCATTGCATTGACCTGTAAAATTATTTTCTTCTTGACTACTCTATTTAAATTTTTATTTTTGTTACTTGTACCTAGTCTTGACTTTTTATAAATGTATGTGTAGGTATATTTTGACTTGCGTATAAAATCTAATATTTTTTTACGATTTGACATCTCAATATTATTATTATTTATTGTTTTTTACTTGCTATTTAGATTTATGGTTTTTATTATTTTGTATTTACTTGTTGTTGTTACTTTTATTCTTATAGGTACTTATCAACATGTTAAAGGCGAAAGCCATGAATATGGAATAATAAAATAAAAAATAAATAAAACTTTATTAAATAGAATATAAAAATATTATTATTGAGCACTGTTTAATCTCCACTTTGTTAGGTTAGATACCTATTTCTCGCAGTACCTTTTTCTACAATGTACCGGGTATTTGTACCGACCATTGTTTGTATCAAAAGGAATGTTACGTGTTTGAATTTCTACCCCCCCCCCCCCGATCGCCGAATTGATATAATATTTTTTTATAATATTAATATAATATATTAATTTTATTAGTATTATAAAATTAATATAATATATTTTTATATTTTATTTAATAAAATTAAAAATGGATTTCCACAGCGTAAACACAAAAACTCTTAAATTATTTTTTTTAAATATTTTTTTTTTTTTAAATACTGTGATTACTAAAAAAGTGGAAAAGCATCCCTTGTTACTGTTCCTTTCATAAAACATCCCTGTATTCCGTAGAGCGGTTGAGCTTTGTACTATCTAATAAGTTTTTGTATGTAAGATGATTGGTATATTTAAGCGTCTTAATATTATTGTATTGTGATAATAATGTCTACACAAATTCATTCTCATTTCCCCATCTCTTTGACATAAAATATCTTTCAGCTGTTTTTGTGAGGTTTTTCTTTTGTATAGCGAAAAACTTCATTACAGAAATAATTATTGATTCTGCAACGTGTTTTATTTTTAGTCTCACGTTTTTCACTCAATACATATCTTTTAAGATTTTCCTTATCTATTTAAGATATTCAATAATTTCCTATAAGATTTCATATTTTCAGAATGCGGATTTCAGAGCAATCACCCGGTTTGTGTGATTTGTGTTAGATAGGGATCAACAAGGTTACTCTTGATACAATCTAAATACAATTTTAATCTTAAACCTACGACGCGCGAAGTGACAATTGGACAAAAACACGCGCATACCAATCTCCCAGTTATGGTAGGGCGATGTTTTTGACTACAGTATGATAAAGATGTAGTACAAGAATGTACACAAAACAGTACAAGAATGATCTAGGTATTTAGATTGTGTCAAAAGTAGTCCTGCAGAGCTGTGCTTTTCATATATATGTAAAAAAGCGCCGCATGCCTACGAAAGAAGTAAAGAACTTACTTACTTAATTACTGCAAGCCCTCTTCTCTCCACTGCTGGATACAGGCCTCTTCAAAACTTTTCCACATTTTCCTATCTCGAGCAACACGATACCACTGTTTCCCCATCATCTGGACAATATCGTCAACCCATCTTTTTTGGGGTCTTCCTATACGCTTCTTTTGTCCTCCCACGGTCTCCATACAAGAATTCTGGAAGTCCATCTGCCATCTTCTCGTCTTACCACATGACCAGCCCATTGCCATTTCAGCTTGGAGACTTTATCAATAACGTCAACGACTTTTGTTTTTTGTCGGATGGTTTCATTTCTTATTTTGTCTCTCAAGCTGATACCTAGCATTTGCCTCTCCATGAAGTAAAGAACAGTTAGGTATTTATCTAAAATTGTCGCAAAAAAGGGTCAGATTGTCAAATACCTATATCAAACTTTAATAACCAAATCCAAAATTTATATATTTATATTTTTATTTATTTAAACATACATCCACGGCGTGAGCTTTTTACTTATAATTCTCATTCACAACGCAGTTGGAGCAAGACGAGAACAACAATTGGCGAAGAACAAAATATAATTAGGAATCAAATTATAATATTCATAAAATTAGTCAAATCAAATCATTCAGAAATCAATCATAAATAATGAAAACATTGGAGTGAGTCTAAAATGTCAACAAATTGTTTGGTAATATACCAAGAATAAAAATTGTAAAATAGTAACGAGATGTCAAGTAGATACCTAGAAGAAAAAATTAAAAATATAGAAGAATTGTAATAGATAATTGAAATATCAAAAGAATCAATTAGAAGTCAGTAAATAAAATAGCTATTTATAAGTAAGTCAATATATGAAATAATAAAAAAAAAATAGCACGAAAGCGTGAAAAATACCTATATGTAAAATTTCTAGTCCTGCCATTGGTCGGTAGGTAGGTACCTATAAGTTTGTGTGTTTAATCTCTACAATTTAGATACCTACTTACCGTTATATTTTTATTTACATTGCCATATGCCTCTCTATTGTGTTGTCCGCTACAATAAATAAATAGGTACTCATAGGAACAAAATAAAATATTCAAAATTTTATTTTGAAAAGAGAACAATATTGTAATGTTGCCACCCATAACACACAGTGTTGCCTATTATTATTAATAATTCATTTGTATTATTATTTTATTCTCTCTAAATAACTATGTATAGACACACGAAATCGTCAACCTTTGGAATATAAAATAAAACAAAATTGTAAATAACTGTATTTGTTTTAGTATTTTGTAATTTTTTTTATAAATTCTTTCATTATTTTATTTATCGTGGTAGTTGAGTCGTGCAGTACCCGGCAAAGAATAATTCTGTCACTTTTTTTCGTAAGTTTACGAAAAATATACATTTTGTATCCTAAATTCAGCGATGATATTTACCACCACGTTGAATGTTTCAATTTTTAGCTGTCACAATAAGGACAATTTGCATAACTATTACATGTGGCTAGTCTATGCTGACTACCCCACTAGCAGGATACATCGTGATGGTACATACATACATACATACATACCATCACGCCGCTTCCCTCGCGGGGTAGGCAGAAAGGATCGAGCGCCACTTCCTTCTATCCTTGCACACATCTTTCGCTTCCGTCACTGTCATACAATTCCTCATGCATGCTCTCCTGTTCAACGTGCTCAACACGTGCCTGTCCTGTAGGATTTGATTTAAATGATCTTGCCATTTAATCCTCGGACGTCCACGTCTCCGAGCACCATTCCTCTCAGTGATGGTAGGTACATATTGTTGTATATTAGCATAATTAAAGTTTTTAAAATAAAAAGTATTCACAAAATGTAATTTGTTACTTAAGTTTTAAAATGGGCGATTAATTTCGGCGAACCTATGCCATTACGGGCGAATTGGAACATCTTCGTCGCGCGTAGGTATAATAATTTTTAGTGGTATTAGTAAAGTTTTTTGACTTCAAACATTCGTAATTATGTTTGGAAACTACAACAATGTTACCGCCAAATCAACAAATAATAATTTCCGAAGAAAATTCGAATGAGTGCTCCGAATTGTCATCGAATGATTGATGATTGATTGACGTTCGCATCCTATTATTGGATGTACGCGATGGCGAATGTTCGTCAAAATTGTTCGCGATTTAAAAATGGCATGTAACATAATATCTACCTAATAATAGTGTTAATATTTTTTAGTACAAAAATATTTCGCAACTGTTGCATAAATATAATAAAATAATTTTTATTAGGTAACCTAATGATGAAACATAACCAATAGAACAGTCTATATTATCCATTATTAACGAAAAAAAATAATTAATGTGCAGAAAAATTCGATACCTCTGAGTAAAATACTAACGAAATTTCCCAACGAATCATTGGTAGGTACGTACTATCAGATTAGGACCAGAGATAGTACAAACGATTCATTAGTACGAATCTATAATATTAACTTTTCGCAATTTTCGCAAATGAGTCGTTGGTAAATTTACCAACGAATTGTTTGCGAAAAGTTAATATTATAGATTCGTTCTTTTCGCAATTCTTTTGCCAATTTTCGCAAATTTACCAAAGAACGAATCTATAATATTAACTTTTCGCAAAAAATTTACCAACGAATTGTTTGCGAAAAGTTAATACCTATTATAGATTCGTTCTTTTCGCAATTCTTTTGGCAATTTTCTGTCAATTCCTAAAAAAACATATGATGTTCTAAGCGACAAACAACAGTTGACGACTCCTGAAATAAAAATAATAATCGTAAATACAGGGGGGTTGGGAAAGCGATAAAATAATTTACCGTTACACCCTGTATAGTGGGCCGGTATCGAATTAAAACAACAATAAATAAACTGCTTGTGGGATGGGTGCAATTATATACCTACCTAAGGAATCTAAGTATATTATATTCATCTGAATTTAAATTTAACTACCAACTTATCAAAATTTATTTAAATTCAACTACTTTTTATTTTATTTTTTATTTATCTAAATTCCTCTATTTTTCTAAATTTAACTTCTTTTCTAAAATATAATAACAGATATTTTATTTTATTTATTTTTATTTTCTTTGGATTATACAGTTATTACGGATCATCCAGTTGAAATAATAAACAATTAGTTGTAACAATGAGCAAACCAATTAAGATCCTTTTTTTACCAACTAATAAACATAATTTTGAAGTATTAAAAAGATAGAGGAAGAATTAACCATCATTCAATCACGCTGCTTCCCTTTTTGGATAGGCAGAAAGAATCAACTCCTTGTCGGTGGTTGGCGCTCACAGTAGCCACCTGAAACTTTTGACGTCTACCTATTAAAAATTAAAAGATTGTCGTAAAACGATTTAGGTATATAAAATTTTCGTGTCAAGGTGTTTGTTATACTCCCCCGGAACGGCTAAACCGATTTTGATGAAATTTTGTATGCTTATCGGGTAGGTCTGAGAATCGGCTTTTTTTCGTTTTTTTTTTTTTTTCATACCCATTTTTTTATGGTGAGGCATTAAAAAATACATACAGCTCTAAATTTTCACCCTTCTACCATCAACCCCTATTTTTAATAGCGATATTAGTATATGGCACACGCCTGTATTCACCAAGAAAAACTGAGCGAACGATCAGCTGAGCAAACGATCAGCTTAAATCTCCCTCAGCATTTCTCAACGTAGATAGGTATTCACCAACGAAAATTTACAATGCTTAGCTGAGTCGAATTTGATCGTGCGTATCCATGGATACAATGTAAATATTATGAAATGAAACTGACATTTATTTACGGAAACAGCCATTAAAGTAACTAAAAAGTATATTTTTGATAATTATACCAATAAAAATAATTTTCAGCCATTTAAAAAATATATGCATCATTTAAAAATTATATATATTTATTTTTTAAATATTTATAAATGCCTTTATTTATACAAAATCAAGACTTGAACTTAAACAGATATTACTTTGATAGCAGTCAATTTGACAGCTAGCATTTAATTGAATCATGCATTGTTGTCAAAACTGTTTGCCGGTGAGGTTGAAATTAAAAAGATATTATAAACAAGGATAGAAAAATAACTGAAATACTCCGTATATAACTAAAATACACGGTAATTCACCATCAAGAAATAATTTTAATTCCTTGCAATATTGAACTATTACACTATCCGTGGTATTTTATAACATAGATATGTACAATATGAAAAATTATAAATAAAAATCTTGTTACTATTTTTGTATTTGTTTTTATTTATTTGTAAAAGGCATAAGCTGTTTATAAGATAAATAAATAAAAGATATTCATGTTGTTTAGTAAGTACTCTGTAACATATGTATTTAGTCGAAAGTAGAACTATTATAATTATTATTATTGGACAACATGAAAGTGTCGTTAACGTGCCAAAGCACCTCAATGATACTGAACAATTCATCAATTCTAGGACATTACATCCACATCATTATAGAAACTCGGATACACAACAGCATCCATGTCAGAAGACACATTATGTTGAATTAAATTAAATGTTTTGGATATAATATGTATCCACGTCCATAATATAAAACAGAATACAATATTTAATAGTAATTAGTAATTTATAAGGTTTTTAGATCCTTTCTGAATGTCTTAAGATCTGCAGCTTGCCTACGCTAGCGAGGCATCCATGCCAGAGGTTGGGTCCCGCCACACAAAAGGCTCTATCCCCATAATTAGTTAAAATTCTCCTATGCGGGCTCATTTCTTGATATTTCAACCTGCACAATTCAGCAATATAAACTAGGGCATTCTCATTCTGTGCCTTATAAACTAACATTCACACTTTGAACTGCACTATAGTCTCCACTGGTAGCCAATGAAGTTCCTTTAAAAGTGGAGTCATACGTGTACACCTTTGTACTCCAAAGATAACACGTGCAGTGGACTTCAAAATCAATTGCAGCCTATAGATCTGACAAGCAGATAATTCCACTAAAATACTGTTACAATATCCTAGTCTGGATATTACCAGAGCCACAATTAGTGACTTCCTAGCGTCTAATGTGAGACACCTTTTTATCATCCCAATTTGCTGCAGATGAAAGAAACAAGCACTGACAAGAGAACTAATGTGCTTCTCAAAAGTTAGCGAGCTGTCTTTTATGGTTCCCAGAAGTCTGACCTACGTTGAAGGTGCCTTTTATGTGTGATAAGAAAGTGCGACTGCGATTGAAAGGATTGTTGTATTGAATCGAACTATTTGTGATTTTTTTGTATATGTTTAATGGCCTTGTGCCGTATATGTTATTATAAATAAACAAATAAATAAATTAATTAAATAATTTATTTATAAATATACATATATATAAATTATTACATAACGCCTACAAAAATATATTCAATAAATTGTAAATAAAACGCCAACATTACGAAACAAGTATGGCGGACATTATAGAATAATTTTGACAGATCGACGCTGAGCAAAAGTTAATCCACCTCAATTGGCCGATCAAATTTGAGGGAAATTTTCACTCAAATCACGCTGAGGGAGCCTAAAATATGTTGGTGAATACCAAATTTGACGTTGATCGTAATTTGAGCTGATCGAACGCTCAGATTTTCTTGGTGAATACGGGCGATAATGTATATGGTAGAACAACGTTTGCCGGGTCAGCTAGTAAACTATAAAATCGTAGTGCTAGTATTTTTTATACCTTACTATTTTTGTACAGAAAAGACAATAAGTTTGGGCTCATTACTATTTTAAAATAAAATAAATGGCTAAATTATGAAGATCCATGAATAAGATTTGTGACAATTTCATAATTCAGGTACCTATCATATTGATATTGGTTTTATTTTGCTTATTGATATGATTTGTCTTCTATTTACCTGAACTTAACCTATACATTTTATAATGTTTGAAATGTATCATTGTAAGGCTGTATATTGTTCAAGTAAATAAAAAATACCCCGCGCTCTCCAAATTTCTGCCGCCCGTTCCCGTCGCCTAATTTTCATTTTGTGCATAGGATTTTCAAATATTTCATGATCTCATAATTTTTGTAAAACAATTTCAGACAATAAAATTCAACATTTTTGCTAGGCATGCGGTGCTTTTTGCATGCATGAAAAGCAAGTCCGAAAATCAAGGTCATAAAAAATTAGGCTCAAAACACGATTTTAAAATACCAGCATTTAGCCTGAAACATTTGTATTCCTGAGGAAACGTGTTCTTCACGTGTAATGTAGGTATATACACGGCGAGCATTCCTTCTCTTCCCTTCCCTCGATATCGGGACTTTCCCTCATTGTGTGCGCAGGTGTTTGCCTGCTTGTATGTATTTTTATTTAACTTTTTATGTATGTATATATTATTTTCTTTTTTTTATGATTTTTGGGTTAGTTGGAAGATATCGCTTACACGCGATAAACTCGCCCATTGTGCATGATAATTATTGGTATTTATAATTTGTTTTTTTAGCACAATAAAGTTTATAATTATTATTATTATTCATAAATTTTCTAACAATGTAGGTACCTACCTACCTAAGTAGGTAGGTAGGTACTTATTATTATTAATTCCTATAGATTTTGGAACAAGAAATTAAGACACTCAAGATGGGTGGCAGAACTCATCGATGAATTCAAAATGAACAATGTCTTCATTTTTCGAACACCTGTCTTTTACAGGACACTCGAAAATTTACAGAAACAGAGTGGTAGACTTACCTATACTTTGCCGAGTCTTCCGCGGAACATTTTACCACTAGCATATCCGACAAGTGGGGTAGCCACCGAAATAATTGCAAGTAATAAACATGCAAATTTTTCTCCCATGGGATGCTATATAACATGGGATGGATGGGATGCTACATATATAACATGGGATACTCAATAACATGGGATGGATGGGATGCCTCATCGCTGAATTGAAGATATGAATGATTTAGGTATATAGGTACATATTTATTTAGGCATTATTTACGTTTTACAAACAACGGCTTTATACAGGAAACTCGAAAATTTACAAAAGAGAGTGGGAGATCCATTCTTTACAGGGTGCTCCACGGAGTATAAAGTATAGTTATACTCAAATATCAATTTTTATTTATCCATATAAAACTGCAAAATAAAGAAATATTTTATTTCACAATTTATATTTACCTATCTCGAAGACTTACACAAAGCTTATAATAAAATAAATTTGTATAAAATCAATAACAGATCTCAAACTAAAGCCTATTTGATGTACCTACCTACCTTATAATGCAAATCATTGTAATTTATACAAAAATAAACTTTCCCGCTTTCCCGTAACCAAACAAGCAAAAGACAACAACATCATAAACAAAGATGGCGTATAAATGGGCGTGTCATTATCTTCACAAACAAAACTATACACATTTCATATTTTCCCATTGCACCTGCATAAATCTATCCTTGTCATTTGAAATCTCTTCTTTAAACTGAATCAATATTATTATCACCGTCCCTTTCAAACGTAAAACTGGCTTCACAAAAACTTTGTTGCCATCTCGCACTAACTTTGTATACCTACATTGTTTATTTTAAGTTGTTTGCGCCGAGTGTGGGGTTAGCGTATCCTTTTCACACATTCGGCAAGCTTCGCAACCTTTATATGTGCGTCCTTGTTTCTCCGTGTGGTGGTAGGATTTTCCCGTAGGAGAGTTTTGTGATGTGATATCTTGGAATAACAGAAGACTACCTACCTATACTCTTCAGTGAATCGTAAATGTTTTAGGCACCTATTTTATAAAACGTGCCGTTTCAAAAATGAATGATAAAAATTCTAAAAATAGTAAGTTAGTGTGCATGCTTTGAACACACAATTCACACTTAATCAAATTATTGACATAATTATGTATATTTAATACAACTGTTTAAATAATTTATAATGCATTATTGACCCATAAGTAAAGTAGGTACTTATAGCAATAAATTGTAAGAGTAAATGATTAGTTAAGTTTATGTTAAGTATCTATTAAAATGTGTTTATAGCAGATCAAATATTTTTTTTTATATTGTTTATATCAATGAATAAATTATAAAGTAATTATAATTGATTAGATAAATATTATTGCACCTACTGAAACATACCTAATTAATAGCTATAAAACACTTACTGTCTGAAGTAAATATTTTTTTATTTTAAATATATTTATTTTATTCATAAATACACAGTATACATTGATATTACATTAATAAAACAATATAACACACAGTAAAAATGCTCCCTCCATAAGCAACTAAATGCTTATGCGGAGGGTCGGATTTAAATTATAACATTAACACACATATAAGAATCAGCTAGAAATATTAATACACATATAAGAATTTGTTACAAATAGCAAACTTTCAGTTCTCATGTACGTTCATCAAACATTATTCAATACATGAATAATCTTTTTAAAATTGTTTTGGGTCTGGGTGTTACAGACATCTACCTATAGGAACATGTTTAGTGCTCTGAGAAAAATGCTAACGAAATTTCACAACGAATCATTGGTACGTACCTACCAGGTATGTTGCGGATGTCGATTTTTACACATCCGCGGATGTGAATGCGGATGCGGATTTTAGAAGGCTCACATCCGCGGATGCGGATGCGAATGCGGATGCGGATGTTTAAGATGTTATAAAAAAAAAGTAGGAACTATCTTAGTAGGTAGGCTCCACTGTCAAATAAGTGACGAAATTGTTGCTACAATAATATGGATTTTTTGGCGGAACATTTTTTTTCTTTTTTGTTATTTGCAAAAATAAAAACGCGTCGGATCTTGTCACCATTTTTTTCGTTCCCATTAGTTAATGTCAAGTGCGAATGGCAAGCGATTATTGCGGATGCGGATGCAGATGTCCAAATACATGCGGAAGCTCCGCATTTGCGGATGCGGATGCGAATATTCGCAACATCCCTGGTACGTACTATCAGATTAGGACCAGATATAGTACAAACGATTCATTAGTACGAATCTATAATATTAACTTTTCGCAAACAAATCATTGATAAATTTACGAACGAATCGTTTGTACTATCTCTGGTCCTAATCTGATAGTAGGTACGTACCAATGATTCGTTGTGAAATTTCGTTAATATTTTTCTCAGTGTATCTTAGTTTGGGATTATCTCGATCTGTGTGAATTGTTTGTAAACATTTTATTATTATTATGTTATTTATTTATTTCATCTGATAAACGGCAAACCCTTTAACAATATAGGTCAACAGACATCAGTTCAAAAATTACAGATAAAATAGACACAGAATAACACAAAATAAAATAAATATATCAATGATAAATACAAATAGTAATAGGTAAAAATTTATTTTAACAAAAACACTGCAATTTCCTAACATTTGTTATAACCAATTCAATTCATAGTGCAATTGAATTGAATTGGTTATAACAAATGTTCAGTTCATTCATTCAATTCGCTTTCTTCAACGAATCGACATCTTCAGGTGAATTGTATGTAATAGATAGCCTAAGAGATACCTACCGAAAATGGAAGGACAGTAGTTTTTACTTGACAGTTTTATATAAAATAATATTTTTAATAATAATACCGACTAAAAGGTGGCTATGGTTTATTCTATGAATACCTGTAACATTATTTATTTATTTATTTTTACTCTTGATATAAGTAATTCACACTCTATCTTCTCTTAAAGGTTCATTGGAAGAAATTGTAAGTTTCAACGCCTTATCTGTATGTTTTTTTTAATGTTATCGATAAAAGCGTTTAATTTTTTTTTATAAATAATAATATCAAGTAACAAGAATAGAACAAAATAGTATAAAAAAATATAGACATAGGTACCTATATAAAAATTATTTGTTTATCAATTATTTATTTATTTAGGTACATAACAAATGAAAGACAAACATACCGATACCAGTTTAGTATGATCTTCTTTCTACTTATTTCTACTCTAATATGTATTATTTTTTTATCATTTGTATTATATTGTATGTATTTTAATATGGACTTGAGAGGTTTGCACACTCCACCTTCAAGTCTGGAGTAAATAATAAAATAAATAAATAAAATAAATAATAACATTGGAAAATGAAAATGTCATCGCGTATCATACCGAATTTATAAAAAATAATTTTATTTTACGAACTAACGGTAAATGCAATAAAAAAGATAAACATTTATAGCTATATTTTATTATAAAGCAATATACCATTGTTAAGTACGTAAACATTTATAGATATACTACTACTACTACTACTACTATACCATCACGGCATATCCCACAAGTGGGGTAGCCAGCAGATCAGCTGTCCTACCTACCTATAGATATACCTACATATTTTATTTTAAACCAATATACCACTCTAAGTAGGTACGTAAACATTTATATTTTATTTTATAGCAATAATATACCATTGTAAGTACGTAAACATTTAGAGCTATATTTTATTATAAAGCAATATACTATTGTAAGTAGGTACATAAACTTTTCACGTATTCCAATATCAAAGTTTCATACAACTCTCCCCTCTTCTTCATCCCCCTAGGTGCCCCACCCCGCTCTAAACAATAATATGTTCACCAACAGAAAGCTTGCCTACTATTGGCTGTCGCCACTTCCTGTACAGCCCACCAAAGCTTTTCAAATATTTCTCGGCAAATAAGTGCTCGGCTTATACTCAGAATCCCTGCAAGACCGATCAAGTATCATAATACCCGCCATATATCATCGGAGATATATACTTAATACTTGATGGGTGTGCAAATAGAGATTCTGGAGGGGGTATGAAGGCTCTGAGGCAAGCACAATGCTAGAGATCATTTATGGTTCATTCGCTATTCAAGCATTGCAAAGTGCGGAGTGTAATATGATTTGTAAAAAAATCTTTTAAAAATGATCGTTGAATTGTGCAATTAATGATACAGTGATTGAAAAAATGCCATTGGAAAGTTAGAAAACTATTTAAAAATAATTTATTGTTTTTATTTTGTGAAGAACTTTCGAATTTGTGTTTGATATTGATTTAGTGTTTTTTTTTTTTTAATAACATTCAAAATGTGCAGTAACGGTGAAACTCCGACGGGTCCTGCAGCAGCGGTGTTACCATATCCTCTAGGTTCATTAGTGAAACCGACCCCAGGAGCAGCTCCGACTCCTGGAACAAACCCACCACCCTTACCAGCAGGACTGCTCTCAATAGACCAATACAGACTTCAATTGTACAATTATGCTATGGCTGAAAGGTTAAGATTTTCACAACTCCAGCACTATCCGGGACCAGTACCACTTTGTCCGACATATCCAGGACCCTATGGTCCAAGACTAGCCCTCTCCATGTCATTGTTCCATCACCGAGTTCTTCAGCCTGAAGAGCCTAAACCACAACATAGTTATATTGGACTGATAGCAATGGCTATACTTAGTTCGCCCGAGGGTAAGTTGGTTTTATCTGATATATACCAACACATTTTAGACAATTATCCTTACTTTAGAACAAGAGGTCCCGGATGGAGGAATTCCATCCGCCACAATTTATCATTAAATGACTGTTTTATCAAAGCTGGAAGAAGCGCCAATGGAAAAGGCCATTATTGGGCGATACACCCAGCAAATATGGATGATTTTAGAAAAGGAGATTTCCGTAGAAGAAAGGCCCAAAGAAAAGTAAGAAAGCATATGGGATTGGCAGTTGATGATGAAGGCAACGATTCACCGAGTCCACCGCCTCTTCCCGTGAGTCCTCCTCCGGGAATGGCCACTTTGCAACATTTTTGGCCATCCACTCCAACGGCAGTATTTGCACCTTTACCTGGTATAACGAGGAAGAGACAATTTGATGTAGCATCTTTATTAGCACCAGATGATAGTTCATTAAAACATGATGAGAAAAGTAATAAGAAGCATTTGAATTATCAGAGACCATATTTCAATAGCAGTGGTGATGAAGATAACGTTGAGGATATAGACGTAGTGACTAGTGACCAAGAAGATAAAGATGCGTCATTAGAAGCTTCCGATAAAGATACAACGAATAGGTTCTCTTCGAATTCTCCTGTCAACACTTCTCCTGGGGGGTTGCAGTATCCTTTACTTAGCCATTGGGGTGTATTCCCTGGACTGACGATAGACCCTGCTCTCATGGGGAAATACTATGAACACCTTGCTGCTACGAATCCTAGAAGACAGCCACCTTTATCTAGTCCAAATTCACAACCAAATGATGATCCAAACGATGTATTATAATTACTGTACCTCATTCATAATTTAGCCAGAACATCTCAGTGAGATTATTAAGCTTACAGGTAAATATTATTATAATTCTAATGTTATATAATAATACCTACTCATTTTCATCGGAAAATGAGTATCGATTTTCGATGCATTTTTAGAACAATTTTTTAGTATATTTTTTTCTCATTTCTTCTATAAATGGTGGTCCATTCGTTATTTGATGATGACTCTATATATGTTTTGTATTGAGTACAGATTACAATAATATAAAGTACAAGTTCTCTACACACACGATAAGGTCAATATTTAAAAATCATTAATAACCATTGATACTTCCGAATTTTTAAACCTATTTGCCTAAGTTTAATTTTCTAGCCGCCTTCCAACTGATGTACCTACCTACTTCTGTTAGAATATTCTTATTAATGAAATTCCTCTTTACAATGTTAGATTATATTTCAAATTAAATTAAAAACACTGTTTCATTCCGCTACAAGAAATATTTCTTGAATGGAATGGAATATTGTTTCTAATTTAACTTTAAATATACTTAGTCTTTTATAATGCATATATAGAATATTTATCATCCTCTTTATGTGTTACTAAAACTTTGTTCCTTAATTGACTGGCAGATCAATTTCATTCAATCTAGTATTATAACCACATTTTAAAATATAAAATTAATTTTACTAACTAAATCGCCTGACGATGAGAGCGGAAGCTCTTGAAAGCCGGCTCGCAAAAATAAATAAAGTCAATAGTAGAATAACTATATATCATGTCTCCCTCTATTACCAAGAGGGTCTTTGAATAGCAAAAGATGATAAAATTTAAACGGTTGTCCTAAAGCCCCTCCCCCATCTTTACATTTAATTAAACAAATATCATAATATACTCGACATTTTAGAGGATTAATAATGTTATTCCTGGTTACTTGTTTATGTATTAATTTTCATATATAGTGGTTACCTGGAGAATTAAATATTTTGTAATAATGAAAAATTTCACAAAACAAAATCATGTTATCTTTGTAAATTAATAAGCTCGATAAAACGATGTGAATGCGTGTGCTTTGAAAAACCTTCTCATTTCCATTATGTTTTTAGTGCCAATCACGTTGTGGGATAGAGTGAAGAATGAGGATATCAGGAGAATGAGCGGATGCGAGAAGAGTTTTGTGGATAGAACGCGTGTAAATAAATTACGATGGTTTGAACATGTTGAGCGATTGCTAGATGAAAGAATGACGAAAATAGGATGTAGGTATTTATCTTAAAGAGGGGGTGTGAGGAAGCGCAGACGGCCATGAAGCACGTGGCTTTATCATGTGGAACAAATCCTAACGGAGAGCCGCGTGTTAAGTAAAGAAATCGGTGTACATGTATGAAAAACTGGATGAATGTGGAGGTAGCGAAAGAGGTTTGTAAGGATATATCTATATGACGTTCCGTTCTATCTGCCTACCCCTCCTGGGACACGGCGTGAGGGTATAGTATAGAATTATAGATAGATAGAGAATTTTTCATAGAACATTAATTTGATATCTAATTTGTTTGATTTTGTTGGCACTAACTATGTGGTAATCACGAAACATTTTTAATTAAAGAATTAGTTTATTATGTACTACAACCACTTTAATTTTTTAAAAAACACTACCGGTTTCAACGCTCAGATGCGTCATTGACGAGTGTTATACTAAAACTGTTTTAGTATAACACTCGTCAATGACGCATCTGAGCGTTGAAACCGGTAGTGTTTTTTAAAAAAATAAAGTGGTTGTAGTACATAATAAACTAATTCTTTAATTGATATCTAATGATAGAGAATTTTTCATTGGACATTAATTAGATTATTAGATTGTGTACAGAATGCGTGTAAACAAGTTGAGATGGTTTGGACATGTTGAGCGAATGCAAGATGAAAGGATGACGAAGAGGATGTATTTATCTGAAAGGAGGGGTGTGAAAGCGCGGACGTCCAAGAACCACGTGGCTTGATCACCTGAACCAAATTTTTAAGGACGGACGCGTGCTGGGTACGAGAAATCGGCGTGCATGTATGAGAAACTGGATGAATGTAGAGGAAGGGAAAGAAGTATGTAAGGATAGATCTATATGGCGTTCCGTTCTCTCTGCCTACCCCTCCTGGGACATGGCGTGAGGGTATAGTATAGTTTAGTATATTAAATGGGAAGACCATAATATGAACCAGATCCTTCAAGACAGACATGTGCTGAGCACATTAAATAAAAGAGCATGCATGAGAAATTGTACGATAGGGACGGAAGCGAAAAGTATATGTAATGGTAGGAGTAAGTGGCGCGTGAATCTTGATGCTATCTGCCTTCCTCGAGAGGGATGGTGATGATAATGTATTTAAATGTATCGTATAAATCGAACTAGTTCCTAACTATGATACGAATTTTGTATTATGGATACTGACGTGGCGAAACATATAAAATGCACCCAACACATAATGCACATTAATTTAGCATTCAGAACCAGAACAATAATATAATGAAAAAGATAATTTCATTAATAACGTCATTCAATTTTCAAATCGATTTTTTATATTAAAATTTAACAATAATTAGGCCCAACTTTTATCTCAATATTATCTACGACTTTCCTCTTTTATTTACTGTAAAATACGAGGTCTTCATCTATTTATGTACGTTATCACGTAATCTCCAAAATAAGGGTAACCAGTGGACTATGTGTAATGTCATCCTCTCAGTGTCACGTAAAAGATAATTAGGATGCGTGGCTTATCTCATCGCTGAATTAAATATTATATAAAATGTCCTGTACATAACATTTTGCAAATATATAATAGATCCCTACCAATATTTTACAGGCAAATTTAAAATTCAAAAATATGTGGTATAGGTATTATGTAATTATATGAAGTCAATATAATCCACTACGTCGTTAAATTTTTAATGTTATATATTTAAATGGAATGTCTCTTTCAGAAACGAAGAAATTTTCGTATATTCATAAAATTGTGGTTAGATGAAAAAAATCACTAATATAGTGATAATCTCGCCACTGCATATCAACACATTTTTTTTCTATGTAAATTGCTTTGTTGATTGTGTTACATAAATACAAAACAATAAAATAAAATAATAATTAAATTTATTTTCTCAATCTGTCTATAATGGAAAATAAGTATATAACTTATTATAACTTGTAACGAATTTATTGAAAATTTTATATTTTGGTTCTAAAATATGTTCTCTGCTTAGTGCAAATATATTAAATGAGAATCTCGGATATACAAAGGTATCCACGTCAGAGGTTATATATTATATTGAGTTACATTGAACATTTTGGTTACAATATGTATCCACGTCAAGAATGGAGAACAGAATACAATGAAGTAGGTACTTAGTAAAATAAAAGGCTTTTAGGTCCATGATCCGCAGTGTGCCTAAGCAAAATAATAGTTGAATAATTTAATATTGAACAGTTCGTAAAGCGACAAAACATTTGAAAACATTATTTTTATCTTACCTATTCTTTTCTCATTCATATTGGAATCAGGATATAGATCAGAAATAAAATTAAATACATTTTCACTTTCAACACTTTCTTAGCAAGCAACATGCTTTTGTAGTAAAAGTTTGAGTACGTCGGTAGCCTGGAGGTAGAGTCTCGGCCTTCAGAACAAGGGGTCCGTGGTTCGATCCCAGGTGCCGGCAAACTCCCCTTTCACGGCACAAGCTTTTAGCTTAGTGTGAAAGGTGTATAAGGTTGTATTTGGGTTTATAACAAAACCCAGATATATCTTTAAAAAAAAAAAAGGTTAAATAAGTTTGCTAGGAAAGGGTTCAAACTAGAGATATTTCAAAATCCGGGAATTTGTCATAAAACTGCTTGTTGATTTATTTTATCCATTCTGTGTTTATAGTATATCCACAGTGACTTTTTATTGGACGCGAGCCGGCTTTCAAGAGCTTCCGCTCTCATCATCAGGCTAGAGAATAGTTATCCATTCTGAATAATATACCTACTTTAAGTAAATATTATGTTATTATAGGTATATAATTTCCAAGAATTAAGGCTTCCTAAAATCAGTTTGATATTTACTTTATTTAATTTATTCTTTATCCATTCATCCACTCGTATAAATGGATGATCAGACAAGATATAGGAGAAAAACAGATTCACACGAGAAGATTCAGAAATATGGTTTAATGCATTATATGATTCGAAATGCGTACCGATCTAAATGAGCTATAGTAATCATAAGGCAATGTTATTTCAATAATTACTTATTTTATTTATCGTGTCGAAACCCAGAAAAAAACAATCAAACTGATCTACAGTACTGTGCAAGACGCACAGCACGTGGAGATGCGTCAAAAATATCCTTCGTATAGTGCATGTGACAGGGCACAATGGACCCTCCAACAAGTGTGCCATGGTTTATTTTTCATTTTCTATAAAATGACAAATCAGCCTGCAAATTTACTACCACAAGGACCCTTACGGTTTATCCTGATTGGGGTAGTCACTGAGAATGGAATGGCATATAGGTCTATAATATATACAACAGTTTATTTATTTCTTATTTTCTCTTCAATAATTATAAAAACAATGGACCACGGTGTATTATTTCTCCTACTCAAATTATAATTATTATACTCTTGTTAGATTCCCCAAGTTGTAAATAAAAATAAATGTGTATATAATTGTGTCATTTTCCTAAAATATACTATGCAATATTCTTATAGGTACTCAAGTATTCCAAAAAGCAATTTGAATAAATAAATAAATAAATAGTACCTATATCAACCTATCCATAAACAGAAAATCACCCAAGTAGGTACACATAAATAGAATATAATAATTAAATTAATCGAAATTGTATAAATGATAATCAATATAATATTGTTAATTAGGTACCTAAATATGTAAAATATTTATTATATTAATTGAATTGGTTATATAATTTACTATGGGAACCATGTATAAAGTGTTAATCATATTAATATTACATCTCCATATTGTAGAATAAACAACAAAATGTAAAAATAAATAAAATCATACAACTCATTATTATGTATTGTGAAATTTTAATTTTATTATTAATTACCTACCGAAAGTTTTGTTGAAAATGTTATTATTATAATTAAAATTGCAAATATTAAAATAACTTATTGGTAAAAATATTATTATGGTAAATTAATAAACTAAAAAAATATAAACAAATTATATCCATAATGTGTATTATTTGCATGTTTAATTTACCTTTTCAGTGGATTTTCAGCCGGAGATCCGGTGTTAGAATTCTGCCGATGTTCAAACCTTGATTAAAATTAAAACTCGATTCACTTTAAATAAATAATTGGTACTATGAAAAAAGTATGATACCTGTCTTCTTCGGGGACTCTATTGTTCAAAGAATTTCTGTTCGAAAAGTTTCTACCTACTTAACTATTTTTTTATTTTTTTCAAGAAATATCTGAGTTTTGTTATAAACCCAAATACAACTTATGCATCTTTCACAAGCTTAAAGCACTGTGCATAACCATGAAATAAAATTAGGTATATCATGTCTATGATGGGTTCAAATTGCTAAAAATATGTTTTTCTTTTTCAATAATTTAACCATTTACACATACATGCCTATTTGATATGTCAATATTGTTTGTATTGATATTTTAAGATGCCATAAAGTTTTTTATTTTTTTTTATTTTTACAAATATCAATATTTTTAAACACAGTTAATTTTTCACATAATTTTTTAAAGTCCTCTTGAAAATGTCAAACATGTCTGTCAAAAATGTCTCATGAAGAAAGCGCTCAAGTTCTTCAAAAAAATTAGTGATAAAATAACTGTGTTATTGAAATGAGAAATATTTATATTTGTAACCATGAATTTTCACTCTGTGAATGTAGAAACATAAGAATTACTAATTAATTTTAATTTATTTAATAAAATACTGTACCAAGTTCTAAAAGCAGTTGAAATATTAAAAGAAAGTCGAGAGCATATTATTATATTGGTGCAATTGAGAATAAAATTGGCGGTACAGTCAATAAGACTGTATTCTATTCAAGCAGGAAGTGTTTTCAAAATTGTTAGATAAGTACCAACTCAAACAAACAAGGCTCAACAAAAATAACAAAAGCGTTTGTTTTGTTTTATTTACAAACATAGTTTTGCTAAACTATGTTTAGTATATTTTTTTTAAATAACGAAGACAAACCACAATATGTGTTCACAATATGTAGTGGAAACAAAAAGTTTATGAGATCTTAATCCGTCTATTCAAAGCAAAGATTTTGGGTGGCACTAAGAGCAGAAGAAAAAATGTGCTTCCGATTGCTTTTTTTTTAGTTTTGTTTTTGTCCTATGGAATTCAAATGTGACACACAATTTTAAACACATTCGAATGTTCAGTTCCAGAACTCAACAAGTCGAATATTTTTATTAATTTGGTAATCAACAATCAACGTCACTCTTTAAATTCTATAAACAAATAACTATTTAAGATACAGCATTCACTTCATTCATTAAATACTAGCGGTCCGTACCGGCTTCACACGGGTAGATAGGTATTTAAAAAAATAATTTACATAGTTTTATTAAGTATCCCTATGAAAATATGATATCACCCGGGGATAGTGTAGCTTCCCAACAGTGAAAGAATTTTTCAAATCAGTTCAGTAGTTTCGGAGCCTATTCAATATAAACAATCAAATCTTTCCTCTTTATAATATTAATAGCTGTCCGCCCCAGCTTCGCACAGGTAGGTAGGTATTTAAAAAAATAATTTAGTTTTCATACAGATCTTCAAAAATCTTTTATTTTTTTATATCTAACTTTTGTAAATTGATCATATACCTATACCTACAAAACAAAAGCCATTCAATTTATTGAGTCAGAGCTTCCCTGTAAACGATATTTATCGTTGTTTTATAATATTGTGGCAGCAAAATAAATTGATTTTCATTAATTAGCTCTAGTGGTTTATATTACATTGTTGGAGTTTTAGTAAAGATTCCTATTTTTTTGAAAATATAATATAGCCTATGTCACCCGGGTATAGTGTAGCTTCTCAAAAGTGAAAGAATTTTTCAAATCGGTTCAGTAGTTTCGGAGCCTATTCAATACAAACAATCAAATCTTTCCTCTTTATTTTAGATTAAGATATGGAAAAAATTAATGGTACCACAAATAAATATTTCGAATTGTTTAACTATTGAACGGAACAAAACAACTTGTGACTTTAATATGTAGTGCGATAATTATAATTATAGTATATTATTCACTATAGATATGTTGTGTTTTTAAAACAAAATATAATTAAATATAGCTACCAAAATTCTAGAAATGGTGATTTCTCGAATGTATCCAATACATTTTTACTTGATGAGGTATGGAACCGGGCGGTCGATATAATATGTATAATCTTTAAAAACAGTTTATTTTATCTTTGGGTAGCATATTGACTACATAACCTAGTCAAACCTGCACGATAGTTAGTATCTCAAAATATTATATCTTAAAATGTATTTTAATAAGTATCTTAAAATGTCCGATTTGTTAGTGACAAATTTGTTAAATAAACAGATATAATATTAGGTAGATATGTAAGTATTTTTGAAAATATTTCGAGCTGGTCTTAAACTTGAAGATCTGAAGCCAATAGTTGGAGGTAATTGGCCTTAATCATTTCAAAACGATGATTTCCTCGAGATAACTTGAAATAAGAAGAAGATATAAAAACTATTTCCGATCCCCATCAGCCCAGAACAGTTGAAAAGGGATCCTTATCAGCGTCTAGGAGACTGTATAAAATATTTGAGGAAGAGAAATAAATGGGTTGTGAACAAGAGTTTGATTAGATATGTAATTATTAACAAAAATTATGTACCAAATAAAATAATTTCTATAAACTAGCTACGTAGTTACCAATTATGTAAGTATTTCTTTCAAATTGACTGGCGCTTGTAGGGATTGGCACACATAGGATAGGTAGGTATATAGCAAGTACTTAAGGACCTATATAACGCAATGGGAGACTTTTCTAAAGTAGGTACACCACAATGTGTAAATCTAGAGAGTTCTTCTGCCGGATCTACTACAAAATTTAAGTTTCTTATTAACAACAATCTCCAATTTCTCTACATCTATCTTTAACATTGCATTCTGAGCTTAGAACAACAGCTTTCCAGTATAAATAATATCCTGATTTTATATAGGTGATTCTGTGGAAGATTATCTATATCTATATGGGTAAGTAGATTGTGGAAGCCAAGACGTCAGCTGAATGTTATAAACATGCAAGCTGTCCTCTCCATGTCGATAAACCATTTAGACATTCATATTGGGTGGCAAACCTTATCGCTGAATTTGAGATGTAAAATGACTTTATTTTTTCGAACAGCTGCCTTTTACAGGACACGCTAAAACTTACAAAAACAGTTAGATGCCAATTCTTTACCGGGTGCCAATTCTTTTCCAAAAAATATACTTACACAGAAAATCAAATCGATAAAAATATAATAATTACTATAAATAAAATTACATCGTTAAGAGATCCTTATTGAAGATATTTTAGTAGGTAAGTAATGTATTATATTCATACAATATTCTGTATAATGCAAAATAATAGTTTGGGCAAATCCTCTTTTGTTGTGGGTTAAGTAAGAGGATTAGTTGTAGTTTCTAAACACTTCCTGTAAATATTGGAACAGAATGTTGTAACAACTATTTCAAGTAATATACCATTGTAGGTATAATAATAATATAATAGTAACAATGAACAACTCGGATGTAGGAACAAGCTTAATCCTTTGAGTAAACATTGTCGCGTGCGATACTAAACTAATGTGGTGTTCTCACTTTGGCGAATATCGCCAGGGCACCTAAATATCGCCAGCCATTAGAACCGTGTGAACAAAATGACAGCTAGTCTGAAACGATAAAAACCAGTAGAAACGATATCGTCTCGAGTTGACCACCTTCCAACTTTCTCTCTGGTTGAACGATTTGCTCATGCGTAGATGTGCGCGGCGTCCGTGAAAACTTTCTAACCTATAAATTTTATAATGTTTCCCGCTTCGTGACAGCTATTATCTTTGTTGTTGGTTTGTGGCGTTTGTTACCTTAATTAAAAGGCACCTTTAACCTCTAGTATAACATTTTCGACTAAAAATAAACACTTCGCGATCTCCATCTCGACGTCCGCCATTTTGAAAACAATGTCAAAATCAAAGCGCATCTGACAGATCGTTTCTATATCGGTGGACTGTGTGAACAGATATGACGATCAATGGGCGAATAGCGAATTTTGTTTTTTCGCCTGGCGTTATATTTTGAAATTCGCCTGGCGATATTCGCCAAATGTGAACACCCCATTAGACTTAGCGTTGTATACAATATTATTGTAGGACTTCGCTATACACATTTGTAAAATCAATCAATAAAATAATTTAGTATAATGTCCTGTGTATTGCGATAAATGGGCATTCAGAGTAAAGCTTAATTACTCAGTAGACGACAATGGCGGGTGTAGACTTTCTTGTCTAGAAAACACTCCACTGCGTGGCTTTCTAGATGATAAAATCAAGAAAAAACCTAATGAGTAAGTATATCAACATGCATATCTTCATAAGAACTATGTAGTTTAAGTTGACAACTAGATAAACTTGATCATTTATGTATTTTTGAGGAGCAAACACTGTGAAAGTTCGTCATAATTAAATATTTAATTTGATTAAATAAAACCACTATTAAATTAAAATACTAAAAAAAATTCACTGAGGATGGACGTAGTCTGAAAAAACTTATGAAAATAATATAATACTTTAATACTTTAATACTTTAACACGGTGTTTTTATTTAGTCAAATCAAATATTTAATAAACTTGATTAATAAAAAAATATATCAATTATAACATAATTATATTTAATCAGTTTATTATACATTTTAAATTACTCGTAAGGATACATAAAGTTTTTACAGAATACTTATTCGTTAGTTTTAGTCGATCAATCATTTTTATGTTCTGATTATGGCACACTTTTTATTGTAGCTTGAAATATTGTTGCATCATATCTGAATTGACATCATGTCTATCCATTGCTTGCATTCATGAAACAAATTTTGTACTGCAGGTCTCGTTTAGGGCGTATGAGTTTTGTACTGCAGGTCTCGTTTAGGGCGTATGAGTTTTGTACTGCAGGTCTCGTTTAGGGCGTATGAGTTTTTTGATATGTGGAATAATACGCTCTTATCTTAATTACGATGTATCTTAATACTTATGTAAATGAAGTTATATATATATAATCTGTTTAGTGTAATAACAGGTTGATCCATAATCTCGAGAATTTTAGTTTCTACCGTCTTTTAAACATCTCATACGTCATATTTTATAGTGCGACAAAAACCTTAACCAATTCGGTACTAAATCAAAACAAAAAAGTGATAATTTTTTTCGTGAATATTGTTCCTTTTAATTTTTAGAAAGTAAACGAGTAACATGATTATTTCAATAAGTTTCAAAATGAAAAAAAAACAAATGAAAAAAAAACAAATGAAAATGTATGATTTTTCTTACCTTCCCTTATGTCTCAGAATATACCTTGAATATAGGTTAGGTTAGGTTTTGTTGTATTAAGCAGCGCATATTATACAAATAAATGTAGATACTTACAATGGTTATTTATTTAACTATCTGTTTTAATATAAAATAATATATCACGGCAGCATTATTCAAAGTAACTACCTATATGCTATAATAAAACTTAATTCAAAACTCTTGAAAAACCTTTACAAATATCACACCCAAAACAAACATTTTTAAAAATCATCGTGTTAAAATAACTATCGGACACAATGGGGTAAGTCTCGTAATGTGAAATAAAATATTTATTTAATAAACAACAATGCGATAACTCGAGAACTGCATTCGTCCCGAGGGTATTTTTATAATAGGTAAGTTCATTATAATATAACATTTATTTGATGTAGTAACCAAGGGAGCTATTGGGATGCATACACTTTCATAGAGAATATATTATTACATCGACACATGGTATCAAGGTGATTAAAAATTATTGTAATAGGTATGTATAATTTCTTATAAGTATCTCTTATTTTCATTATTACTGAATAGCTATTTTGATTACCTATATTATTTTATAATTTGTAATATTTAGCATCAACTTCTAAAGTTTGTCATATATTTTAATTTTGCTGTGATTATTGTACTGTTTTCTTCTTGTATTTATATGTTAAATTGTAAGGAGTGTAGAGAAATGATATGCTTTGATGTGAATTGTATTAGTTAGGTATTTTATTGTGATATTGAAAAAGGCGATAGCCGTTTATAGTTTAATAAATAAATAGATATTTGAGTGCTGAGCTAGAGCACCTCATTTAAATTAATCTCAAAATTATTTCAATATGTTTCCTACTATCTACATAAGAACTGCTTACAAATCGACTGTGCTCAGGACAAAGGCATTAAACCACAATTTAGGCAAAAGTCGTTTTCTGTTTTTTTTTGCTTATAACTTGATAGTTCCTGAATATTTTCTCTTCAATTTTTATGACATAATAAAAGAACTACATTACAATAAGATGGTAAAATAATAATGACAATAATTTTTGTCATTTTCTTTATCCCACAGTTTTTTTGCTTCTCCTATGAAATTTTACCGATGTGGTTTAAACCCTTTGTCCTGATCACAGTCGAAATATTTATAACTACGCATCAGGTGCTGATCTATACTAGTATAGACACTAATACAGTATAGATCAGCACCCGATGACGCGAACTCGGAGTCCGCGAAACCGGTCGTGCGTTAGTCATACACAATAGTAACATTAGACAAAAATAATAATATTTTTTTTCAAGATATATCTGTTTTTGATATATCGGTTTTTGTTATAAACCCAAATACAACCTTATACACCTTTCACAGTAAGCTAAAAGCATGTGTCGTGAAAGGGGAGTTTGCCGGCACCTGGGATCGAACAACGGACCCCTGTTCACGAGGTCGAGACTCTACCTCCAGGCTACCGACGAACTCTTCGAACGAACAAACGAAATGAAGGGTACACGAACAAAACAAGAAATTTCCATGTATCCTGTATACGAGAAAACTCAAATTTATAATGTGATAATGTCATTATGGTGACAAAAGTATACTTTGATAATGCCACTATGGAGACATTGCTTGTTTTTACGCAGTTTTGAATAGTTTTCTGATCAAATAATATGGTCAGTAATCCGCTGTTATGTTCGTGTACCCTTCAAATATTTATTTTACTTGATAATTTAAACTGAAAATATTTAAATCGATGTTTTGATGCGTCTCTCTATACATAATGAATACTCGTACATATTATTTAGTATAAAGAATGCATAACGCATCGGTAATTTCTCACACCTAATAATGATCAAGTCATTGAAGCACATTTCATGACATTACTTCAGTGTCACTGAATTCAAATGCAAAAATAGAAATAAAATAGTTCTATTACTTATGTAATGTGTTACATTGTCACTATTGTATTGTAATTCCTTGTTGTAAAATGTTGTATCTACACAAAATAATTGTTTAAAGTTTTTACAACAATACATACGACTACTTAGTTATCCCTTTTGTTTTCGAATTACGATCGGTTTTCTACAACTTTTTTTTAAAATAAAAAATAGATATTCAATATAACTTTCATTACGTAGTTAAAAATGTTAGGTGGACTTCCAGAATCCTTGAATGGAGGCCTTAGGAGAAAAAAAGAAGTATAGGAAGATTGGTTGACGATATTGTCCAGATGATAGGAAAACAGTGGTATCATGCTACTCGAGATCGAAAAGTGTGGAAAAGTTTTGAAGAGACCTATATACAGCAGTGGAGAGAAGAAGGGTAGCAGTAAGTAAGGAGGGTAAGTACCTTGTTAAAAATATTAAATACAGACAACATCTATACTCATACAAACACAGCATAACCTCACATTTAGGACAGTCAGCACATTCAGAAAAATTACCTTTGTACATCGCATTGGCCAAAATCTGCAATTCTTATTTTTTATTATTATTATTTACATTTATTCACGGCGTTAGCTTTTAACGTGTTAACAATTAAATCAAAAATAGAGAAAAACAACACAAAAATATACAATTAATGTGTCGAATCAAAAATAGTCATTCAGGTAAAAAAAATGTATATGAGATAATTCTCATAAATGTGCAAAGGAAATTTAAAGAAAATAATAATAATTAATTGTAGGAAACTAGGTTTAGTGAGTAGAAAGGTACGTTTGAAAATGGATGGCCAAAAACTGGGATCCTTAATTCTTCGTATTCTTTCACAAAACACTATTTCTATGACAGCATCAGGTTGTAAGAAATTTCGGAATTTCAAAGATATGGGTATTAAATCATTTCTGAGATACCAGCTCCAAAATCTTTAATTTATTTATTTATTCATGATGTATATGGCTTACACCTTTGAACAATCAAATTGCACAGTGTACAATTACGAAATTTAAAATCAATCAGTAAAAACAAAAAATAACCAAACATATTTACATATTTACATTCTTTTCTATTCTTATTAAATCCTTCAACTCTTTGCGAGTGATATATATGCCGCAAACTACATGCATTATTGTACTCTATCAACAAATACTTTATCACTATACCTATAGGTACGCATGTTCTATACTACTATTACTTCTATACCATAACGGCATATCCCAGTGGGATAGCCACCAGACCAGTTGCATGTCATAAACATTCAGGATGGGTGGCGAACCTCATCGCTGAATTTAAGATGTAAAATGTTTTAATTTTTTTTGAACACCTGCCGTTTACAGGACACTAGAAAACTTATGGAGAAGAGTGGGAGACCAATTCTTTACCGGGTGCTCCATGTTCTATACCACTTTAATTTTATATTAATTAAGGCATAACTTATGTAAATGGTTTCAAAATTGTTCTCATAAAAGATGCTAAGATTAGACCTCCTGAAAAGAGTTTTAAAGCGCAAAAGCACGAATATTGTTTTACAAAATTATAAATTAATTATTTTTGGAAACCATTGGTATAAAAATAAATAACTGTTAATATAGTATGTATCATAAACGTTGAATAAATACAATAGAGAATAATATGTATGTATGCAGTCTGTTGTATTTACTAATCAGTGATTTGTGAACGAACCACTGATCAGGCATCACTTCTCAAGTGTAAGCTTGTTAAACGCTTGTGCGCGCTTTATTCACTCATTCACGCACTCATTACATCATATTATTCGTGACATTACATCGAGGGGAGCACACAGCAGAAACAGGGACACCTCTTCTTATATTTTTTATAAATTATATTTACAATAAAATTGTTTCAAACTAAAGCAAATTTATTTTTTATTTTTCAAGTTCTGCAAACACACAGTTATGTGAAATATTTTTTAAATTTATTAATTAATACCATTAATAAATCAGTAAAGTTTGCGTTTAAAAAATCTTACTTTTTGCATACCAAATACATCGTCCAAAAATCACCTATGCTTGACATAATAAATACACACACAAAACAACAAGGATATATGTAGAAGACATGTTAATGGAGTGGATAACCTTTGTCTATGCCTGATGAGATCCAAAACTTGTCAGGGATTTAAAGTTAGTGTACTTTTTACTTTCCACATCTTTTAACAAAAAACAAACAACTTTCATCCATTCACAATGTTGGCATTAAATTAAAAAATGTTCATCCACTGCAAATTGTTGAAAAATAAATAATTTAGGAAATTTCAATGTATCTTAATTAATTATCATTAAAAATCATTGGTTATTCGTTTTCTCGTTTATTACAACTGTACAATGTATAAGCACTAACTTGTTCCGGAACATTTGGCCGTGGTCTGCTGGGCAAAACTTCTCCCGAAGATTCGCCTACAGCAGCTAGAATAGCCAGCTTCAAGGGGGGGGGGGGGATTTTCGCCTTTTGCCTCATCTTCTCTTCTCCAGTTGCGGCACGAGTCAGTCCCCACCCTCTTAAATATGCGTACCACAGCTGTAGGCAAAACTACGGGAAAATTTCTGTTCACCAGACCACGGCCTTATAATCCGAAACAAGTTAGTAGGTACTAAAAAAATTAAATCATTTAATGCATATTTTCTGTAAATTGAATAAAGATTTTCACAAATATTGTCTATCGTCTGAAGATAGGAACATATTTTTTACAATTATTAAAATCATCAGTAGGTACTATAATTTAGGAAAATTAAAAAAAGGTTATGATATTTTTACAATAAAATTCACACCAAAACCATGAAAAATAGTTAAGCGACACCCCTGTAACGAGTAATGACAAAATGGCGAAGTAGTTGGGTACTTGCAAGATGTCAAGCTGTATTTATTTGTGGTTGTATCTTAATGTTGCCCTTGAAAAGTCTAACATAAATAAAAAAGTATATTATTTAAAAGTAAAATATAACAAAGTAAGTAAGTATAACAAAGTAATTTGAGAAAACAAAAATAATCGACTTTTATTATATATACCCATTGCATGTAAGAGTTATACATGTATCTACCACCCATTGGCATTATTTTATACAAAGATTGAACATAGTCTAATACCTTTGTTTGTTTTGCCAATAATATTCAAAATGTTTCAGCGAATTCAATTATTATAACCCTTTCATAGTTATAGAAAAACTTAAGGGTTAGAAAAGTTATCTATATTTTCAATGATGATAAAAATAGCTAATTGCTGTTTTTTTTTATTATAACAAAATATAACATTTATTTGTTAAAGTTTAGCTTATCAACCAACTGTTTTGATGAAAGTTCATTGTAATAAGAAATTAAAATGATTCAAAATATTAAACAATTCCACTTGAGGATTAATTTGCAAATAAAACTTTACATTTGCGTGACTATGAGAGCAGGCTAACAAATTTATCAAGTGTAATTACTAAATATTTGGAGACTTTCAGAATTCTTGAATGGAGACCGTGGGAGGACAGAAGAAGTGTGAGATGACCCCAAAAAAGATGGGTTGACGATACTGTCCAAATAATAGGAAAACAGTGGTATTGTGTCGCTCGAGATCAAAAAGTGTGGAAAAGTTTTGAAGAGGCCTATATCCAGCAGTGGAGAGAAGAAGGCTAGCAGTAAGTAAGTAAACAAGTAGTAAATATTTTGCTTCAATTTTAATTTACAATTTATTTCTTTTCTAGATTTTCAAATCTCATTATTAAGTATACCATTACATCGATAGATATTATTAAATCTTCGCATAACAATATTTTAATTAAACGTGATAAACAATAACTTTTATCTGCTTCCTATAAAATATTTTCAAGGAAAAAGGCTTTTTCTATTTTGACGAAATTCATAGAAAAATGCAACTTAATAATGCAGCTAATCTATTCACTGTGTCGGTGTTTAGGTTGTAGAATTCCATAACGAAATAAATAAAACAAATGTTTTATTCTACTATTTGTTTATTTACGATAGAGACGTCTTTCGTTTTGTTTTTGACAATTTCCTAACAAGACGAAAGCTACTATACTATACAATACCATCACGGCATATCCCACAAGTGGGGCAGCCAGCAGATCAGCTGCATGTAAGAAACATGCAAACTGTCCTCTTCGTGCCAATATAAAATCAAGACATTCAGGATGGGTGGCAAGTCTCATCGCTGAATTTAAGAAGTAAAATGTCTTAATTTTTTCGAACACCTGCCTTTTACAGGACATTCGAAAACTTACGCAGAAGAGTGGGAGACCAATTCTTTACCGGGTACTCCACGGGTAAAACAAGACGAAAGACGTCTCTCATAAATAAATCAAATAGTAGAATAAAACATTTTTTTTATTAATTTCCTAATGCAGAATCATCCCGAAAGGATGAGTTTCGCTTCGCTGGCACTCTGTGTCCGAGAGGAATACGTATACCTAGATATATGGACAATTTGTAAAGCGCCGTTTACTCATAACATGACCTCAAGGGCGCCGTATACCGCATCCATCACCCGAAACTTTGAAGATATCATCGAGAGGAATATTAAAGGGAGAACAAGGAAGAAGAATTTGGTAGTAAAATATAATTAGAAAAAATGCAACCATCATTGACTTCCACGTAAGAATAGGAAGACACATGTATATCATGAAAATCTTAGGTACGAATCTAAATATTTACGAAAAATGTACAAAAAATTATTTTGTATTGATATTTATGTACCTACAGGAATCTAATCTTCGTTAGGTTTTGTGTTTAGGTAGATACATACTTACTGTTTGGTTTCTATGGGAATGATCCCCCTCCTCAACATCGTCTTTTACACAATAGACGGTTGTTACTACATTAGCAGAACTTCCGTGTAGTCGCCCCGTGGCGGCCCGTTACAATATGCCATTGCTAAATGTTTCCATTGCCAACCAGTCAAGTGGACTTATTTAATTGCGAGGTTTTTTTCCATCTCGTCGGATTCAAAATTGTTATTATTGTACCCTACAGTTGCTCCATCAATCGCCAATATTTCTACAATCTACATACATATCTATAAAACATTGTATAAAGAAAACTATGCATAATTATTTATTTATTTTGTTCATCAAGATTTGGAATAAAACCTATTTAAATACATAACTGTACCGAATTAAATACGTCAAAATATTTTGTGTTTTTTTTTATTTACTTGTATTCTTCACTGTACATGGTTACAATAAAACAAAATGAAAACAAATCATAAAAATATCAGTTATACGAGTAGGTACAATTTATTGCTCTTTGGGAGTTGGATGACATATAGAATCTGTAAAAGAAATATAAAATCAATAATAATCACTTTTTCACTTCTTCTATCAGTGCCGCATCAGGTCCCCCGACGTTGACGATCATTCTGGAGAATGCTTCTCTATCATACGCTGTTCGGACCAGTTTGTGTTATTCCGGTCCATTGCCATATATTATGCAGCCACGACATCTGCCTCCTTATTACTCCACGAGGTCCTTCAATCTTACATACATACATACATACATACCATCACGCCGCTTCCCTTGCGGGGTAGGCAGAAAGGATCGAGCGCCACTTCCTTCTATCCTTGCACACATCTTTCGCTTCCGTCACTGTCATACAATTCCTCATGCATGCTCTCATGTTCAACGTGCTCAACACGTGACCGTCCTGTAGGATTTGATTTAAATGATCTTGCCACCCCGTGGAGTACCCGGTAAAGAATTGGTCTCCCACTCTTCTCCGTAAGTTTTCGAGTGTCCTGTAAAAGGCAGGAGTTCGAAAAAATTAAGACATTTTACATCTTAAATTCAGCTATGAGGTTTTCCACCCATCCTGAATGTCTTTATTTTATATTGGCACGGAGAGGACAGCTTGCATGTTTCTTGCATGCAGCTGATCTGCTGGCTACCCCACTTGTGGGATATGCCATGATGGTATAATAATAATAATAATAAATACATTTAATCCTCGGACGTCCACGTCTCCGAGCACCATTCCTCTCAGACAAATATATCTTTTTAGTCATTCTGTCCTCATTTATTCTTTCCACGTGCCCAAACCATCTTAACTTCTCCTCCAATCTTGCCATCTAATATCAACATCAGAAGCCGATATTTGTCGCCTCGCAGGATGTGGCCCCAATATGAGAATATATGAATCTTAATATTAACTTTTTTACTATCGTAGGTTTATGATATTCCCAAATACCTTCACTTCCCGATTTCCTCCCACTAAGCAAAATGCAAACCTAGAACGTCGCATGATAACGGACTGAATAGGTAATGAACCATGCATCTTCTACTCAGAAATCTAACTAGTATTTGAAATCATGAGTAAATAATTTATTTATTTTATTTTATTCTTCACTGTGCATTGGCTACAATATTACAAAATAAAACAGTGTCATAAAAATATCAGTTATACAATTCAATGTACAGAGGGCGAGTTCATCTCTAAAATGTGATGTTTTCCAACTAACCCGGAATTTATATAATTTATTTTTATTAAAATTTATTCTTCCATTTATGTTTAATTGTCACAAATCTAATAGACATTTATTTTATTTCAAAATAGAAAAGAGCCTTAAAATATCTTTTCTGTACAAAAATACTAAGATATAAAAAATACTGGCACTACGATTTTAGAATCGATTTACGACAATCCTCCACCGACAAGAACCTGATCCTTTATGCCTACCCATAAAGGGAAGCAGCGTAAGAGAATGATGATATTATTGAATGATGATGCATTTTTAATTCTTCCTGTATTTTTTTATTTTTTAAAGTAACTCCAACTTATTTTAATTAATTGGAAAGAAAGGGATCATAATTGGTTTGCTCATTGTTAAAATTAAAAAAAAATACAAATACTTACATACATATATGTACGCATCCATACATATCAACAATGATAGTAAAAATAAAACACGAAGCAAACAAAAGAAAAAGAACACATGCAAGCAACAGCAATGTCAAAAAATACACACTTTCTGATTAATTTAGGAGTCAGATGCAAGGAAATGATTTTTGACAGCTTGTCCGAAAGAATGAAAGGTCGTTATCATCCTGATTTTCGAAGGAAGATTGTTCCAACAGCGAGCACCATGAACAAGAAATGAGTTAGACAAAAAGCTTGTGCTATGAATTGCTTTTTTTGCTAGAAGATAATAAGGAATACTTCTTCACCAACAACTCTTGCAAGAATATTATTCATTATTCACATTTCACCATCATTACGCGATTACGATACGAAGCATCGTAGATGTCTTGGAAAAGGCGACTAGATACAAAATCTTTTCGAATATATTAAATTTATTTTTCTTCTGTATTCCTAAAATGAACGTTAGAGGGTTATCGATAAAAGATTAGAATCATTTAATACAATCATCACGAAAGAGATTCTAATTTATTGGACAATAAATTTTTTTGACATACTCGTAGGTGCTTACGTATATTTTAAGAAATATATTAGTTTTCACTTGAAAGGTTCCCATGGTCCTAAAATAATAAACCTTTCATACAATAATAACATCAAATATTTTTATAAAACGTTTATTTATGTTATTTCTCAAATATAAATATAATCTTTATTATTTTGAAGTTGTTATGCTATACTATTTCAATTTTTTTTTCAACCACAAGATTCCTATAGCCCAGAAATACTGGTATAATATTATCTTACCTTCAAACCAGCCATTCAGTACCTACTTGAATTCATTCAAACAGAAACGACTATCTATGGCATAAATCTGAATTTTTGCAAATTATTCAAAACTACTCTTATTTGTAAGAACTATGGATAAGCTGGCATTAGCAATTACCTATTTATTTATTTATTTTTACATAACAAACAATACAGATTAACAATATAAAACTGAAATAATTGTATTAAAATGTGTGTACCTATATGTGGGTGTATAGATTGAAAAATATTTTTGTACTGATAATCTGGGTTGATGGCACTTAGACATCGGAACCAACAACAAAACCGCTTCATAAAAAGATATCATGAGTTGCTTCACATTTATTATAATATTATTGTTGTTACAATTATTAGTCTTAGTATTATTTTGGGTAATGTAGGTGGACATACGATAAAAGTTGAACAATTTTGCTGACATGTTTAATGCTATATATTGTATATTGTGGAATTTGTTTTTTGTTGTATCTACCTATGTATAATTATGTGATGTTTTATACAATGTAATCTGCTCCCCTCCTTTACACAAGTTTACTTTTTAAGGAGGGTAAAACAGTAAAATACATGTAAACTATTATTTAATATTGTAATAAGATTATGTTTTAGGTTATGCTTAATAAATAAATAAAAAAAATAAAATAAAAAAAAAAAAAAATACACAGACTATTTTATAAAACTTAAATCGAAACATCCTCCTTATGATGATCCTCCTTATGACAAGTCTCAAGAAAAGGAGGGTGATTTATTTATTCTTTATTTACATCATATAACATACATAGACAATTCACACACATCGAGCTAGTCCCAAAGTAAGATATGAATCTTGTCATATTCTCAATATCAATCAATATACTAAAACGTACATACTCGTATATCGAAAAATAGTAAATTAAAATATGTAGTAGGTATATCGAAAAATAGTTACTACTTGTACTACTTTATTATCACAGCATCTCAAAAGTGGGGTAGCCAGCAAACCTTCTGCATGCGATAAAATTACAAGCTCTCTTATTGGTGCCAACAAAACATTAGGACATCAGGATGGGTGGTAAACTTTTTTTATTCAGGGCAAAATGAATAATGACCTTTTTCAAATTGTCCTGGGTCTGAGTGTTACACGTATACGTGTTCAGTGCATTGTATATATGTGTATCGTCGTGTTAGTACCCAAAATACAAGATTCATATCTTAGTTTGGGACTAGCTCGGTCTGTGTGAACTGTCTATGCGTGTTATGTTATGTTTAATTTAAAATCATTTACCGCGTGAGCCTTTTGTTAACAAAGTATGACAGACAACGACAACAAAAAAACAATCATACACAATCACACAGGTAGGTACGAGTACATTACAAATCATAAGTCAAGATCGAAATAAAAACAAAACAATAAGAATTAATAAAAAAGGTCTATATGATGAGTCAATTGTGGTGTGTCAAAATAAGCTACATAGTAAATATATAAAATATTGGTAAAATCACGTCAAAGAGATAAAATTTAAATAGGGTAAGACACAATTTTAGTTCATCTTAAATATTCGTATCAGCGATAAATAAAATATTCATATAACTTCATCGCTGTATTAAAGTCGTCATAGCTAAATTAAAGTTGTCGTATGAATCAAAGTGAGCACAAACATGATGGATTTAATTCATTAGCTGTATCTGCTCAATTTAAAAGTAAAAGTATCATTTTGAGTTTCAATTTACATAATATGGTAATAGCTCACTCTTTAATACTGTAGCTTGAAAAATTGTTTCAACACACCATCCAACTCGTGTTTACGTTTAATAACACTTACCTACCTTTACTAATATAATGAATAATAATATAATATTATACCTAGTGAAATACCAGATATTATATTATGAGTTGTGACAATGTATAGAAGTGTGTTTAGCAAATATTTTCTTGGCACTTAATAGTTTTGCTATACAAACAAATAATTGTTACATCCAACGATTGTATTATTATTATTATTAAACATATCTCATTTATTTAACTTCTAGAGGAGGTGCTACATAGAATGGCATAGTTCATCAGAGAATAGCACAAAGCATAGTACACGGTATTCACTGATTGGCACGGATAAGACGACTCATATGTTTATTAGTGCAGTTTATCCACCTACCATCTAGTTTCTGGTATATACCTACATATAACTAGACCAGTACAATGAATGCCATAAGACTTTCCATTATTTCCTGCTACAAAATAGGTACCTTACTCATGTGTTTCCCATCACTCATCTTTTTAAGACCCTCCAATTTTTTCCTTATTCTTTTATGACGAAATTAAAAACAAACGTTTTATTTTTTCTTTCATAAACTTCGTTATGGAATAATGGAATTCTACTACCTAAACACCTACACAATGAATAGAGAGAATTATTATTTCATGATATGCTCAATTCCAAAATACACGAGGTCCATCAAAAGTTAACTTTTCTATGTTACAATACATCGAAAATAAATTGTGTGAACCGTGAACTAATAATATGTCTTTGAAAAACTGCACTATGAAGTATCACATTACCTTACCTACTATCATCCTTTACACAAGACTTGTCTCTATAAGGAGGATGTTTAGATTTTAGTTTTTATAAAATAGTCTATGTATTATTATATTTGTATTGTTTGTTGTACTTAATCAATAAAATTATCAATCTTCTTTGAGGACCAATATGTAGTTGAATAATGGAATAATTGCCCAATATATTATAATAACTAAATACACATATTATTAAATTTTGTATTTTACAAAACAGTTTAGCTTTGGCTAGGATACAATAATGATATAATGTATCTCACATAATTATGAATAAGATAACGCATTGTAATTTTGATATCTGATCTACAATTTTATAATATATGTAGAAGTTTGTCCTTCTGAGAAACACAAATCATCACAGGATATGGAATATAAAATAAATATTATCATAGTCAGAATAACGATTATCCCTTTCTTTATTCAAGACACAAATAATATTATTGTCATATTGCCGTATGTATGTATTTATTATTATTATTATTACTGATGGCTGTACAGTGTACATATTTGTAGGGGTTTGAATTTCTGTTACGTTTTATCGAAAATAAAACATGAATATAAATTTTTCATGTCATTATATTGTCAGGAGTGTGAAATAGTGTGTCGCATGACAATTTCTTATTAAACTAGTGGAGTCGTGATCATATTATGGATACTATGGTACATAAAAACTGTGTGTTTTTTTAATTATTTCATTTTCAGGAACTGGAATCCTGTTTGTTAGTTTATCAATAAACATGCAAACTGTCCTCTCCGTGTCAGTAAAAAATTAATATATTTAGGATGGGTGGTAAACTCATCGCTGAACTTAGATAATTATACATACTCGTACATCTTCTTCCCCTTGTCCTAGTTTGGTCTGGGCCCATTGCACCTAGGTATCTTCTCCAGAGATCCCTGTCTACCGCTGCTTCCAGGACCTCTAGCCACTCCAAACCAAGTCTTTCAACACACATGTTCGACACATGCCTTTGCCAACTTCTTTTAAGTAATAATGTTATACATTATATATAACTTCTTAGGTGGATACCTGTATGTATCCGAGATTCTCATTTTGCCTTTTTACCTATATATTCATATTTACATTATGACGTGGATGTAATGTTCTAGAATAAAATTGATGAATCGTACAACGTTTTTGAGGTGCTTTGGCGCGTAAATGACACTTGAATGTTGTCCAATAATAAATAAATAAGATGTAAAATATCTTTACTTTTTCGAACACTTTCCTTTTGCAGGGCTCTTGAAAGCTTACGGAAACGAATAGAAGACCAATTCTTTGCTGGGTGCTTTACGGAACAAATGCAGCTTTAGACTTTATTTTCGCTTACTATCTTGTAATGTATAATTTGTACCTTTACCATTTATTAGGTACATAGGTATCTAAATAAAACTTGACAACATCACGCTGTGAAAGGTGAAAATAAACTTTGAAACATCCCTGTGTACATGAATGCTTGAGTATTAGATTTTACCTTTATCTTTTCTTTCTATTTCTATATTTGAATAACGACTCGGGTGAATGCAATTATTTGATACTAATCAATAAAAATATATATTGGCAATTTCAATACTGCTTTTAAAATAAAATGGGTATTAAAAATTCTACAATTGGTTTTCATCGTCATCACCATTTACCCTCCAACGCTCCTCTCGGGAAATCAGCCTCCTCCATTCAAAGCCCCTCTGCGTCCCTTGATTCACCTCTCCCCAAGAAATTTTTAGCGCTCTGATATCGTCCTCAGCTCTATGTTATTTGAAACAAGTGTTTCTTTTTTCTATAGATTATTGATTCCGAGAGAGATGTCTTTCTACTTATAAGGTCATTATCAATCTAATGACCTGATAAGTCGAAGAAGTCTCTCTCGGAATCAATAATCTATAGCAGAAAGAAACACTTGTTTCAAATAACATAATCATGGAATTCTACTACGTGTGCACCGATACAATTAATAAGTCCTCAACTTTATTTTTCACATACACTGACGTGAACTTATTTTGGGCCTTTTACACATGAAAAAGCTTAAATAAAAATTTCTTCACGTGGTGATTTGTGATGTTACTGTTTGTGACAGAAATTTATAATTGCTTGATGATTCCAGGTGCTTGCAGCCTACGGATGATAAGAATAAATAAAGATGTAATAATTGTCATAGAGATAGATGGATGTCCGGGCTATCGGACCCCTTGTGGATGAAAAAAACAGAGATTTTTTGGTCAAATATAATTAGAAAAAAATATTTATTTAATTTTACCCGGCAGTAGACCGCACAATCATAGTCTGTCAATCATAATCTCAAAAAAATCAGCGGTGTCAGCGCTGGAGCCAAGGCTTTAGAAGGTATGACGCAGCCCATACAGGGGAAGATTTACCAACACAGCAAGCCACACGAAAAGTAAAGTAAGCATTGGATATTCTCAAAATATATGGACAACATAATATCTATTGATAGTCCCATACAATTATTATTATTTTTTTTTATCAACTTATAAATATTGTTTTCAGGCGCCATTTAAATAACATTTATTTAATACATTATTTTCCATACATAGGTACTCCATCTATTTAAACAAACAATAATAGAAATCATTGGTTATGTCATTTCATTTTACATTATTTATCTACCATTAATAATATATTATAATATATTGTATTGTATGAGAGTTTTGAGGCTTTAGGGGTTCATAAGTGGTGTTGATCTTTTTCTGATCATGTTGTGTTTATAACCATTAGGTTGATACTCGACAAATGAGAGTCCTAGAAATATTTGAGTAGTAATTTCTGTGATATAATATGTCATCAACTACCAAAGATACCCAAATGTAATAAAAACTATTGGGATTAAAAAAGAGAACTGAAAGATGTTAAATACTTATGTACAGTGAGAAGAGGGGTTGTGGGGCTCAGTCACAAACAATCCAAAATCTGGTGGTGGAGTGTCCGGGAAGAAAGTCTTTGGGAGACAGTATGGACGTCTATCTATAGGTCGACCTCAGAGGCGATGCAATGGTTGTCTGGACGGGAACCAAGGATTTTATTTGAAGCATAGCACCTCTTTAAGGTAATCGGTAGGCTGAAGGCTAATAATTTTAGAGACTTGTATTTTCAGGTGGAAGCTACATATGAAGTTCAAATCCTTCCATGCGATTTGAACTTAATAATGTTGATTGTGAGGGATGTATTTTGCTACATCAAAGTTTGGTGAACCTTCGATCAAACTCGAGAGTTTTCTCAGCCAGCAAAATTTACAAACAACTGTGAAGTGTAAAAAAAACACCTTTAAGTTAGTACCCATAATACAAGATTCGTTTTCTTAGTTTGGGACTAGCTCGGTCTGTGTGAATTGTCTATACATGTTATGTTATGTTATGTTAAAAAGAAAACGATGGATTTCCATGCCTTTCTATTTCGAACGAGCTTTTAAAGATCTCGGTTGATGATAATATCTAATATGCTATGGTCTGCTTTCGGATTTACCCTGCAGAATACACGTTGACTTTTCTTCGAAGCCAATCCATGCTTATCTTCAGGAAAAAGTTAGTTTATCATGAAGCACATGTATTCACTGTTTTTAAGCTTTCTTTCCTCCTTGCGATGTCCAATCATGGAGACTAAAATAAATATAATATTTATTTTAGTGACAAAAAGTTTGTTATTCAAGTATATACCTAACATGTCTGTCATATTTTTTTATGTACATATATGTAGTACCTATATTTCTATGAAAACTCATAGATTGGTGAGTCCAAAGATGTTTGTAAAGGATATATTACTATATTTCAGATAACTACCTAAATGTACATTTTTGGATACTCCAACTAGTCTAGTATACAAAATAATATTGTAAATAATAATATAGTATTACCCGGACCTAAGTATTAAATACATAGTAGCTCTACTACGAAGCTGCTAGATATTGATATGAGACAATGTAAACATATCATGATAATTATACTTTGTTGTAGATGTTCCTTTTATTTAAATAATATTATTAAAGTGAGATAGATGTTTGATGACACTATGTAAACATTAGAATAAATGTACATAATATATATATTATTACTGCGATGGATATTTTTTATAAAAAAAAACAATAAAAAATACTAGTTAAATAACGTGCTGCAGACTAGATATAGATACTAGTAATAGAAATATATATATATATATATATATATATATAACTTGATTTTTACTTTTTTATAGATATACTAGCTGACCCGGCAAACGTTGTTCTGCCATATTCATTATTTCTAGATTACTAATATCACTATTAAAAAATATGGGTTGATGGTAGAAGGGTGAAAATTTAGGGCTTTATGTATTTTTAATGCCTCACAATAAAAAAATAAGAATAAAAAAATTGGTCCAAAAAATAAAAAAATTAAATCGAGGTGGACCACCTTAACTTTTAGGGGTATGAAAAATAGTTTTTCAGACCTACCCGATAAGCATACAAAATTTCATCAAAATCGATCCAGCCGTTTCGGAGGAGTATGATAACAAACACCGTGACACGAGAATTTTATATATTATTAGACACTTCTTTTTGATATATAACATATTTTTTACTCGAAAGTGTTTTTTATTATCTTGAATTATTTTTTGTGTGATGTTATTTATTTTTTATTTTATTGTTGTTGTATACATAATAATTGTATATTATTATATATTCTAAATGTGAACTATTTTAATGGACATCTGAGCTATTTAAATGAGTAAGTAAATAACATAGAACACATATAGACAATTTACACAGATTGAGCTAGTCGCAAACTAAGATATTATTATGATTTTTGTATTATGGATACTAACGCGACAATACATATAGTTATATACAATACACCAAGCACGTATTGTTATATATGGTTCAATATACTGAAAAGGACATTTTTTCTTTTTGCCCTGGCCGGGAGTCGAACCCTGTACCTCGTGACTCAAAGGTAAGAGTATTACCTACTTGTGCATTGCATCCTCAAAAATATACAAAAATGTAAATCAAAGTGTCAAAATGTAAATCAATTGTCTGTGTATGTTATGTTAAAGATATCACACATAGACCCAGCTAGTTCGAATCTAAGTTATATGAATTTTACACGATATATTATTTATGTACGCTAGAATATTGATAATAGTTTCCTGAAGCATAAAAAACTTCAGTGACCTCATTCAATATGACCACACTGGGGTGCGAAAGTAAATATTATGAAAGCAATTCAAAACTTGGCGAACACAACAAATAATAATGTGTCATTTATATAGTGCAAAATCATAACAAAATATCAATATGAGGATATTGGTTTAGTAATTTAATATTTTTTTATTTCTTCAAGTTCGTACCTACTGTTAAATTCTTTCTGTATCATACCTTTAGGTATCGACGCAGACTGGTATGGTATGGGAGTTGTTGCTTAGTTGCTTATGAGTCACGAAGTCTCGGGTTAATTTTCCGGATTGAGCATGTTGAAGAATGACCATTTTCAAATTGTTTATATGTAGTGTTATAATATGTACATATATGGAGCCAACTGCCTGGAACCGATTACCAGCGGATTTAAGACAGAGCCAACCCACTGCAACGTTCAGGAGTAAGCTGAAAACACTGCTTTTCAAGAAAAACCATGGCGCCCTTGAGATGGTCACGGATCATTAAACGGCACCATATATAAATTGTCTTTATGTACATATTATATACATATGTACATATGGCAGTATTGAATTGTATAAGTAGTATTGCAGAATTGTATAAATGATTTTGTATAGATATACATGCATAATTTATTCATTAGATGATATTAGTTTATTAAGTATTTTTAAGTTATGAAAGAATTTTTGTTTTTATAACTTTATTAACTAAATAAATAAAATATGTGCATCGTCGATTGGTCTGCATTATACGAGATATATATATTTTAATTTGGAACTAGCTCGAGCTGTGTAAATTTTTCTATATATGTTATGTTATAATAATAAAAAAAAAATTTAAGGATATTCATTCAGTACCAAAGATTAAATATTTTTTCTACTTGCATCTGTCTATCATTTAATATTGAAGAACCCATCTACTGTCCGGACATTACAGAAGTTAGAGAGATTCATTTACAAACGTATATTTTTTGTATGTTCTGTCTCAACCATTACGACACTATCCAAGGTAAGAAACAAGTAGGTATATAACTGATATCAGTCAAAATAAACAAAAAAAAATAAGTGAAAATCGTCTTCTTTGTGACAGGAAAAATAGGACATTACATCTGATATCGTTTCTACTGGTTTTTATCGTTTCAGACTAGCTGTCATTTTGTTCACACGGTTCAAATGGCTGGCGATATTTTGGTGCCCTGGCGATATTCGCCAAAGTGAGAACACCACATTGTGAATCTACCCGACGAATTGTCATAATATACTTGTAAAAACAGCCTATAATCTACACTGTAATCGTAAAATATAATCTGCTCGACTTGAGGTAAATTGTCTCAATAATTATTATTGAGACAATTTACCTGAATAACGAAGACGAAAAATAATACACTTGCTACTTTATTTACAGGTTTATAAACATTTTTAAGTAAAACAGCAGTAAACAAAGCAAACATTGGTCTTTGAAATGTAAATAAATTACTTACTCATGCACCATATAATGAGGTACATAACACGATAGAGTAAACAATATTATTTCATTATTATAATATTATGTACAGTTTTGTCTACATGCATTACGTAACTCACATTTTCTTATTATGTATTACTAGCTGACCCAGCGAACTTCGTACCGCCTAACAATCAATGAATGATTTATATTTTTAATCTCTTTACAAACTCCCGTAATTGTCCAAATGTGTCATCGTATAGTGTAAAAAAAATATTGAACAAGTATACTTAACTCAGATTAATTTATTATCTGCTATACGTAATATCTATCCCGTGGAGCACCCGGTAAAGAATTGGTCTCCCACTCTTCTGCGTAAGTTTTCGAGTGTCCTGTAAAAGGCAGGTGTTCGAAAAAAATAAGACATTTTACATCTTAAATTCAGCGATGAGGTTTGCCACCCATCCTGAATTTCTTGATTTTATATTGGCACGAAGAGGACAGTTTGCATGTTTCTTACATGCAGATGATCTGCTGGCTACCCCACTTGTGGGATATGCCGTGATGGTATAGTATAGTATAGGTACGTAATATAATTATGTATGTAGGAACTAATTTATTTTTTAGGTAAATACCTATTCATTTTAAATTCATAAAAATTCTTTTAGGTAATTTCAAAATTGAAATTTCAGAACCACAGATGTTAAATTGTGTGGATAACGATTCGAATATGAAAATGTATACAAAAATTATTCTATAAATATCTACCTAGGTCAATCTATAAAAAAACATCATCGTTTATTTTGTATAATTCTTCATATTGCATTTTTATTGAAATTAAAAATGTATGGCGTAAATAATTTTATTCGTAATTTTTCTTCCCGTGAATTTGTAAGATATTTTAATATATAGACTATCGGCTATTTGGGGCAGAGAAGAATCCAACAAATCAGAGATCATTCCAATCAGTACAGCCATTCTTGAGTTATAAATGGTGTAACTAACACCACTTTCTTTTATATATATAGATTATACGAGTACATACATACCTACGTGTTCAAATATTTCTGTAAAACATGCAGCTGTTGTTTGAAAATATTTTAACTAAAGAGTCACTTGAAAAAAGGCAGTCAATATCTAATGGATAAATAAACCGTATATCCTCATCTCGCTTGCACAATCACACCTGCATGTTTCTTTCTCTATTCAACCCTTCTAGTTCCACTCAAGAAATTTTGAATACTTTTTTTTATAATGACTTCTAATTTTCGTATGGAGTGTTTGGATACTTGGAAATTGAGACCCATCATCTATTTTTGATAGGGATAGTTTTACTTATTATAAAAAAGTTTCATTATTTGTTATTTGTTTTAAACTACAACATACTTACTTCTCTAAAAACATTCCAATTTCAAGATTTACAAATCTGTGGTCATATGGCAAAAATTGATATGACCAATTTTTGTAATAATCGGATTTTCAATTTGATATATTGTCTCTAGTAGTGGTTTTTTTTTGATCTAAGAAAACATTATATGTAATAAAAATATTATTCATAACGTAACATACATAGACAATTCACACACGGATCGAGCTAGTCCCAAACTCAGATGAATCTTGTATTATGGGTAGGTACTAACACGACGATACACAAGAATGCACTAAACACATAAACACGTAACACCTAGACCCAGGATAATTTGAAAAAATCATTCTTCTCTTTGCCCTCGCCGGGAGTCGAACCCGGAACCTCGTGACTCAAAGGCAAGAACGTTACCACCGCGCCACACCAGCCGACATATTAATATGAAGATTCGAAGATTTTATATGCAGGGATGATTATAATTACGCTCTTTGAAATGTACTCCTGCAAATAATGATTTCGCTAGTAAGATGCATTACGTAACTCACATTTTCTTATTATGTATTACTAGCTGACCCAGCGAACTTCGTACCGCCTAACAATCAATGAATGATTAATATTTTTAATCTCTTAAATCTCTTTGAAATGTGCTCCTGCAAATGATTTCGCCAGTAGCTTGGAATTGGATTCTCGGCTTCGTACACTAGAGTTGCGCGTTCCGATCCCAGGTTCCGGCAAACTCTCCTTTCACGTTATACAAGCTTTAAACTAACTGTGAAAGGTATATAAGGTTGAATTCGGGTTTATAACAAAAATCCAGATAGGTACATCTTTAAAAAAAAGTTTCCTATTTCGGACATATCGGCTTTTGATATATTCTATCTATCTATCTATTCCCTCACGCCGTATCCCAAGTGGAGTAGGCAGAGAGAAAGGAACGGCAATTAGATATGTTCTTACATACTTATTTCGCTTCTTCTACATTCATACAATGTCTTATGCACGCACGTCGATTTATCTTACTCAATACACGGCCGTCCTTGAGAATTTGATCTATATGGTTGTAGTTTTCGGACGCCCGCGTTTCCTCACATTCCTCATTTCAGCCAAGTATATCCTCTTTGTCATTCTTTCCTCTTCCATTCGTTCCATATGACCAAAACCTCTCAATTTATTAAACGCATTCTATCCTCAACACTGCACCCACTCATTCTAATATCCTAATTCCTCACTCTATCACTCAACGTTTTACCAACTATCCTCCTCAGCGATCTCATCATTACCACAGAAATATGGTTGATGGAAGACTTAATTGCAGATAAAAATGCCTTTGAGCATAGTACAATCAATCGTAATGAAAATTTTTAAAAAATAAGTAATAAAAAGTCATAGAACTTAATATATAAATATTATTGAAGTAAGTAGGTATTATGTATAATATTTAATAAAATGAGTTTAATTTGAACTTCGCTACATCGTAGTAATTAAATGTATTCATTATATTTTCAGACGCCATTAAAGTACAAGCATAAAGAACTTTCGGCAACAAAATTAAAAACCCATACAACTGTAATGAATTAGAAAGGAACTCCTACCAGATGCATCAATGTTAGTAGGTATTATGAAGGATTATTGTATTAGTATGGCATCTAAACGCTAGATGGCAGTACAAGTAAGTAGGTGTGTTGCATTCAACCCCATATAATAATAAAGGAATTGGAAAACATTATTAATCCTTAATAAAAGTGTACATCGTTACTACAAAATATTTTCAAACTCCATAATTTTATAGATAGTAAATTTGAAAAATTTCAGATTTTTATATAAAATCCTTTCTATATGTTTCTGAAGATGATAATATTGTTGTAATAACAAAGAGAAGAGGGCGTTTTCTATTGTGGAGCTTTACTACTGCGGAGCATCCTGTAAAGAATTGTTCTCTCACTCTTTTCAGTCAGTTTTTAAATGTCCTGTAAAAGGCAGGTATTAAAAAAAATACATTTAAGATATTTCACATCTTCAATTCAGCGAGGAAATGTATTATCAATGCTAAATGTCTTAACTTTTATTGACATGGGGAGAACAACTTATATGTTTTTTAACTTACAAGCAGTTGGTCCCTGGCTACCCCACTTGTAAGACATACCGTTATGGAATAGATGTATGGAATTCATTATAATACCAACATTGATGTATGCAATGAGATAAAGAGGGCGACATAAATTCAGTAGGAAAAGACCTTTGAGAAACATGTATAGTAAAAGTCTGAGGATTGGCGTTATAATTGCAATAAAAATACAGTGATATTTCTATATCATGTGAATAAAAATAATGAGAGCTATATTTATTCAAAATATTTTTATAAGTTCTTCGATATCATAAGCACTCTATCTTCTTTTGTAAACAATAGAAAGGTAATTTTCACAATCTATCTGATATCATATTATGCAATCCATTCGTGTTTTCATAACACAAGCATCTCAAATGAACCAGACATTGAGAGCACTTCAAATGACGTAACTTTATCAGCATTATTATTGTATTGTATAGAAATAGGTCTCAAACATTTAAATGCAATCAATCCCTTCGCAGGTAGATACTTTATCATTTATATTAAGAAAATAACTATAAAAAATTATATGATGCTGTTATTTTATACTAGGCTATCCCGTATCGTGTTCACCATTATGAAAATAGTCCAAGATGTCAAAAATATGGCATTTCAATTTAAGTTTTTTATTTTTTTATATACCTATTTATTTATTCTTTTTGCACATCATCATTACATAACAGTGTTGACAAAATAATATAAAATTTTAAAAACTAGGACGATGTGCAGTGGCGAGGTTATCTTCCACAACTTTTCATTAGCAAGCATAATATTATGTTTCCAAAATAATCCCAAAGTATTTATGGGTTAGTTCGAAGATATCGCGCTTCAGCGATAAACTCGCCTATTGCACAAAATTATTTGTTCAGTAGTTGTTTCTTCTCATTATATACTATTTTGTATATAATGAGAAGAAACATAACATTTAGCTGTTGTTGTATTTATTATTATTTCCATTTCATTCATCATAATGGCACCTCAGTCACTTTCTGAGCTCTGTGTTCTCAAAACACCTGCAAGTAGACCTCTACGCTCAGCGACATCCACCAACATGCTGGACGAAAACAACAGAGCAAATAAGTCTTGCTTCCATGATAGGGCTTTTGGCGTCGCAGGACCCGTCATTTGGAACCGACTCCCCGAGGACCTACGTAAAAACCAGCCGATAACAACGTTCAGTAGCAAGTTGAAGACATCACTCTTCCAACAAAGTTTCCCGCGCCCTTGAAATGGATGCTCCATTAAACGGCGCCGAATAAATCATCCAACATACCTACATACAGATTTGTTCCTTAAAATAATTATATTATTATTATTATCAGTAATTGTAAGCTCTATACTGTTCAATAGATAATGTGACTGCTTGAAATGTTGATTTATTTTATAACTTTTTTATATCAACATAATAAAATTATAATACATGTATCTATATATTTATCTATTCCCTCACGCCACATCTCAAGTGGGGTGTGCAAAAAGAAGGGAACTTCATATAAATCTGTCCCTACATACCTACTTCTTTCACCTCCTCTGCATTCATACAACCTCTCATGCAAGCACATCAATTTCTCTTACTCAACACGTGACCATCCTTGAGAATTCAATTTACCTAATTACACTACATACGAGTAGGAATTATAAATATTGTAACTTGAGTGTATAAGTATGAACAATGAACATACACTTGTTTATATTAAACTTACTATTTATAATTTTGCACAATGCATTGTATTAATAATTTATTTTGTTTACTGCTCTGTTTTATACAAATTTGATTAATCTGTTTTGAAATAATACTGTTTGCCAAACAGGCACTTAATAATAATATGATCAATAGAGTAGGTATATTTTATCCAAATATAGGTAGGGGAAGGTTGAGCAAGACGGGGCCTTTAAGCTAAAATGTCAAAAAAACACATTTCTTTCCATAAATTCTTAAAAAAAAGTTTATCGACACAAACTTTGATCTTTAATTTAGCAAATGAATCACATAAATGTAAAAATAAACATTAAAAAATAATAAATATGTTCTATTTAAAAAAGCTTAGAAGGTAGTTAAGATTATTAATCAATTAATTAATTAATTAAGTAATTAACCATATTTTTATCAGTTAATAATCGAATATCTTCCCTTAAAATTCAATATTTGAATCTTGTTTATCGAATGTCATACAATCTCAATCACGATATTCTTCCTTCAATGACACTGTCAACAAAATTAAGTAAAATAAAGTGAAATATGCGAAAAACACGTTTAGTATCACAGCATCATGGAGCAAGCAGCCACTGCTGATGTAACTTTGTTACTAGTGGGGGGTCCGAAGAGAGCATCTAATGTCATCCAGCGTTCAGGGCTACTCGGCACGGTTCCACTTTTATCGCAGTACCCCATCTTACCTCACTACCCCGTCTTGCCCCACCTTCCCCTATACTTATAGAGTATATTTTATCCAAATATAGGTATACTTATACAGTGCTCAATTTTATTACAATGTACACCCTTTTGTTTCAATACGATATATTTTTAGTTGCGCAAACTATATTGATGATATTAATTTGTTTCACATTCGTGTAATATCGCACCTCAACAAATATTTAATGTAAACAAATTTTTTTGTATTGCTGCTTGTATTCAATGCACAATAAAGAATAAATAAATAACTATACTACACTTTACCTTAAAAATAAAGACACGTGGTTCTCGGACAGTCGCGCTTTCTCACACCCGCTCTCTAAGATAAGTATATCCTCTCTGTTGTCCTTCCGTTCCACATGTCCACTAGCACTCTTTTTGTATCCGCCAATTCTTCTAATAATATTTAGTCCTTCTTCAACCACGTCCAACTTTCGTATGTATACATAAGTGTCGGTAACTGAATGCTAGAGTGCACTTGCATTTTTGACATGTTGGTACGACACACAGCAGACAATGGATCGAAGTAAACCGTTCACTTTAGCACCAGCCGCTTTTCTTCTTTGGATGTCTCTATCGCATATTCCATCCTTCGAAAACAAACTTCCCAAATATAATATATAGGTACTCCGTTTTCAGTTCCAAACATTCAACATTTTCCTCTTTCAAACTATAAATAAACATACAATATCATTTTACTGTAGTGGTTCCTACTACTACTACTACTACTATACCATCAACGCATATCCCATAAGTGGGGTAGCCAGCAGACCAACTACATGTAAGAAACATGCAAACTGTCCTCTTCGTGCCAACACAAAAACAAGACATTCAGGATGGGTGGCAAACATCATCGCTGAATTTAAGATGTACAATGTCTTAGTTTTTTCGAACACCTGCCTTTTACATTGTTTCCTACACATACTTTAAACTGTTTGAAGGGCAGTGGGGCTGCTGAAATCGCCGAACACCCCATGTTAAATGTATCTGTATTTTACACTCAAAATGTTACAGAAAACAGTGAAAGATCTTTTTCTTATCCAAGGACTGCGTGAATTCTTTACACAATTTACATAACTTTGTCTTTCCACAGTACCTATATAAATAATTAATGGTTGATTTCAAAGAAAACCGAACAATATTATTGATTATGTGTTTTTAAAAAGTATTTTAATATAATACTATTATTTCACGTTGCATATCATTTATGTTTTCTGTCAGTCAAACACGTTTCTAACGTAACACCTTTTGTGTTGAAAAAATAAACAAGATTGAATTATAAAAGTATATATAAATAGATATTATATATCTTCTTATAATATGTTTTGTAAATCAGAGTTAATATAAATACCATCAAACCTCTCAATAGCAGATTGAATCGTTTGTTTTAGCCGATACAAAGATATGGGTTGATTCCAAACCAATTCTCATCATGCGAAACCTGTCGAAATTTACATTAAACTTTATTATATTAATTTTTTATTATTTATGTGTGTTTGTGTAATCTATATATTCAAACTTTATGTGTGGCATATTAAAAAAAATGTTTTTTTTTCTTATTAATATCGGCGATGCACTCAAATGAGGATGATTTACACTACTGCATATAAATACCTATATTGGAGTAATGCATTAAAATGCTATTAAATTTTCAGAATGAAATTTAATTTTAAAAAATTGAAAGTAAATTTAAATTAAGGATAAAAAATGTCTAGGAAAGTAAGACAAAAATAATAAAAAAAAACTATAAAAAATAGAAAAGTAAGTTTTTAAATGATTTAAAAAACTGAAGGCTGACATTTCAATAAAAATAAGACAAAATATTGATCTTATAAAATGTAATCGTATTGTGAAATAATTTAATGATAATTTTTATAAACAATAATTTGCGAATTAATAAAGGTCTAGGTGAGGTGTCTTGAGACGTGTAGTAATGCGTTCCAAGGGCGTGAGTGTGAGAGTCGTCAGTGCCAGCATGGTTTGGTAACAACAAACCCTTTCGAAAGGTACTACCTATCAAACGCACCCTCCGCTAAAGGAGACAGTACAGCACAACAAAAAACGAGTTTGTCAAACGTGCCACTGTCGCAATAGGTACAACAATCTCCCACATGAACCTGGCTAATACGGATGCTCCCAACGATATGCCCACACATCCTCTAACATAAAATACCTATGCAGGTTTTTCGGACGTTGCAGGACCTTTACAAACTATATTGGTTTGGAGGTATTCTAGTGTTATATCTCTAGCATATACCTACATACATACAAAGGGACTATTACTAAATTCATTATCGTTCCTTTTATAACATAGACTTTATCTTTTCAAAATACAAGTTAAAGCTTTCAGAATAGGTGGCACACTTCATTGCTGAATTGAATATGTTAAACATCTTATATCGGATGTTTTACGACATCGCTGAATTTAAGATATATAAAAATATTATATATCTTAAGTTCAGCGATGAGGTATGTTACCAATCTTGTATGTCTTAATATTGTTGGGACGGAGAGGATGGCTTACATATTTTTTGCATACTGGTCTGCTGGCTACCTCATTTGTGGGATGTGCCGTGATGGTATAGCAGTAGTAGGAGTAAAAACAGCGAAAAGTGTAGAAAATAATTTATTTATTTATTTAGGACAATAAACGGCTTTAGCCTTTTACAAAACATGATAATTTGACAATATTACATAGTCTTGTGAAGAAAAAAAACATAGTCATAAAACGTGTAATCTTTTTTTGAATTTTTATACTGTGGTAATATTTGGGGAATTTTGTGGTCTATATTGTGTGTAATTTGCTTTTTGTAATATTTGTTGTGTTGACTGTTTGTTCCTTGCAAAAATTAAATTAATTTAAAATTAAAAAAAAAAGTATCTTTTTCTCTTCTTATGGAACCCTTGCTGCATAAGGTCGTGCACATGTATATATAATGAGTTACAATCCATTGGATTGGTCTGCAACGAGTTTGGTTTTTCTTCTCCATTCGTCTCTATTCTCAGCCAGTCTTTTCAGCTCTACGTATGAGCCACAGTTCATGTCCCTCTTCAGTTGGTCCATATACGCGTCTCTTGGTCGGCCTCTGCCATTTGTCCCCTCGTTCTTACCCTCCGCGATGGCGATGAGTAGTCCTGGGTGCCTGATTTTGTGGCCAATCCAGTTAGCTCGTTGTTGGCCGATTCTCTTAAGAAGTTGCCTTTTTTCGCCTACCCTGGTTAATACTTCTTCGTTTTCGACGTGTTCCGACCAATGGATCTTCAGCATGCGTCTGTAGCACCACATCTCAAAGGCCGCCAACGGTCCGCTTTCACTCTTACTGATGGTCCACATCTCACAGCCATAAAGCAGAATGCTCCATACAAAGGCTTTAGTAAGTTTCTTCCTTACGCTTAAATCAATATTTGGGGATTCCAATATGATTTTTTTGTTAAAGGCAATCCTTGCCACAATTTCCGATTTGGAGCGTCCATCCTGGTTTATTCTGCTGCCCAAGTGCACATGGATGGAGCCTATATGCGGCAGTGGGTGTTCCCCGTGGGTCTTGAACAGTGAGTTTTCAAAAAAAGTAAACATTCCAGTTAAAAACAATACAAATCACACCAAATTTCTCACGATACCGTTAAAAATGGACCAACGTAACATTTTATATTTCATCAGGTATAATGATTATCAATATTATTTTGATATTTTTTTTATGAAACCCATATCAAGATGTCGGCCTGGGATGAAAAGCCACTAATTATTATTATTGTATAGCGTGTTTCATCGGCCGACATAGAACAAACATGAGCGGACGCCATTTTATGTATATAAAATCGTAATATGATGAAATAATATGTACCTATTAAAAAGGTATATTCATAAATCGATAAGTAAAGCTTACACGGGAGAGTGAAATGTCATGCCGACTAAAACATTCTTTATCTTTCTACAAATTATACCATTACGGAGTTTCCCACAAGCGGGCCTTTAGAATGTCTCCTAGTACCTTAATTAGACAAACCACACCTATTATTATTATTATTTTATTCATCGACAATAGTACACTGCTTACAGTAGGTACTTTGTATACTTCTTCGCGAAAATAATGGTTTGCGGATTCAAATCCCGTCTAGGGCGTCTAGAGCACTACCAAATAAGGTGAAGTTGTTTTAAGTTTCTTGTGTTAATTTATTTACACATGTAACCTAATACAGTGGTTAATTGTAAATATTACATCAATGATAAACTATTTGTTTATTTATTTCGGTCACAAAATGATGTATTTATATCTATTATTTGATAACTATGTAATATTTCAAATAATACTTCATCAAAATCAGGAAAGCTTTTGATTAAAAATCATTTAGTAGATATTATCTACTCCAATACTGCTCCAACCTACTGAGCGTTTTGCACAGCACTCGAAATAAGTTTGACTGTTTTTTTTTCTAGTTTTTGACATGATAAATGAATACTATTGAAAACATGTAAGTATCAAAAATATTTAAGTAGGTACATTAAAACAAAATATAGGCACTTTTACTGTAGTTACTGTCGCGATTAACTATCTGCATTAAAACAGTACGCGATTGAGATTTAAAGCTCTTGCCACGTCTCCAAAGGCTGTTTTCACTTTGTTATTTTACAATACATTCATTGTATTGAAAATTTTTCAATAGCTGTCAATTATTTAAATATGTAATATTATCCAATCAGTATAAATTTATACATATCTAAATACCAACATCGCGTATACTTACACTCCAATAGAAATGTACGTATATTATTTTAAGCTCCATATATGTAATATAATTTCATCTCACATCGCCGTTCAACGCTCTTTTCTAGAGCACAGGGTGAAAAACAGCCTCCGCGTATCTGTGCCAATTGAGTCACCTCTTCTCAAGACATTCTAAGCCCTCTGAAGTCGTTGTCTAGCTAGGAACGATAGAGGGACGTCGGAACTCTTGTGGACGAAAAAACCAGCGCTTTAAATTAGTATTATTATTGTTACATTTTTGCAGGGATATAAACAGTCATAATATACAGATAATATTTACAGAATTATATTGAGCCATAAATAGACCAGTTAATCCTCTATCATTACCAGTATGTAGGTAATACAAAATACTGATGCATCAATTAAGTACCATACCACTAAAGCATTCTTGGTAGGAGTAAAGTGGCATACCTATATAGGTATAGTGCTTTACCGGTGGATTGCAAGGATCTAGCAAATATTGGTGTAGCTGAGTTTAAGCTGGCTTTAAAAAAGTATCTGATATAGATTTTTAGGTATTGTTATAAATGGAAAATAGATTTAATTGTTATTTAATTAAATAAACAGAATTAGTTTATTTGATTTAATCAAGAGATTTACTTTTGTATTTTTATACACAAATAATAACAAAAGTTTCCACCAATAAAATACTTACATGTAATATCTATGTGCATACAGTAATATCGTATAAAATACATTGTGAAAATATTTCAAAAACACTTTTACAGGAGTGTCCAAATTTCCAGATAAGCACTAGAGATATATTCTTTCCTGGAACTCGACGGTTTTTTGTATTTTATTTTTCTATAACAAAAGTTTAAAGTTGGAGTCGCTTTTATATTTTTACTCCTAAAAAATTTACGTTAAAAAATTCTTCATGCTTTGTATTCGTATACGTACGTAGGTAGGTACTATTATTATTATCAATCCTTTCCATAAAAATAACACTTGGGATTTCTTTGAATGTTCCTTTTTATTGTTTATGGTAATGTTACTTTACATATATTTACCCACAACGTTTCATTTGCAATTCAAATTATGTAATGAGTGAAAATTTTCTACTCTCCCCTAGAGGGAGAAACATCGCATAGCAAAAATCCAAGACGCGCAGAGTTTATAAGCACTACCTATACAACTTGTAAAGGTAAGTTATAGTGAATACATGTTAAACAAAATAATTCATAACTATGCAATATACCTATCATATTTTGTTTTGCACGAGTATACCTATATCTTTAATCTCCGTGATACATGAGACGATGGTCCCGGCTGGGCCATGTTGTGATAGTTGGCCTAAAAGAGCACTGATGTTCTTCCATCCGCAAGGATTCCGTCGACCTAGGTGTCCTTCTTTCACAATACACCGTTTCTATGACAACGATATCAGAGCGCAGGTAATGTCGTGGAAAGAGGTGACGCGATTAACACAGAGACACTCTGAATGGAGAAAGTTGGTTTCTGCCCTTTGCTCCCGAGAGGAGCGAAAAGGGCGATGATGATGATGATATATCTTTAAAATTCACTCGTTTGGTCGGAATAAGCCAGGTTTGGTTAAAAACTAAAATTTTGGAGTGGAAAGCTAGCGTAAGTGTAGTCTAGCGTGTTAAAAAAATATTAAATGAAAAGGAAGAAAACGTTACGTGAAATACTGGAATTCGTTTCATCTTTGATCTGAAAAGATCTGGTCGCATTACAAAATATAGAAATAAACTGAGATGGATGGATTATCGTGCGTCAAAGACGAGATATCCATGTCTTATCACTTGTCCATACTCTTCGACTTCACCATATTAACACAAGGAAATGTTTTAAGTATTATATCAAATGTTTTAGTATCTGTCGAGTCATGGCTTATCCTGAAGATCCAAAAGCGAGCGTTTTCTATCGATACCTGCTCATAGCCCAACCTTTTTTACGAACTAATTTTCTGTTCATGGTGTCGCTATTGGAATAGTTTGTCTTCCAGGAAAAGGTTCCTCTTTACGCGTTCAAGTAGGCGATCAGGAACCACTAAATCACAAATGAATAAATAAATCAGTTACGTAATACATTTTCCTAACTATTCATCCCATTTGTACCTCCTTTTTTCCTTTCTTACACGTTTTTTGTAAATGTTTCATGAAGTTCAGTTAGTTGGAAGCAGTGGCGTAGCTAGGGGGGGGCAGGGGGGGACATATGTCCCCGGGCGCCGCATTAGGGGGCGCCAAAATGAGTGTTAAAACTATTTTTTTTTAATTTTATTTTGGTGAAAATAATAATGTATCCCAAATACGTTTGCAAGATTGAATTTTGGAGCCCCACAAATATCTTCATTACAAACCAGTTGGCAAACACGATTTTGGCGCCCCCATTGAGTATTAAGGGGTGCCATTCTACTCATTAACAAAATTACACATCCATAATACCTACTTCACATTAGTTGAAAAGAGATTAATTTGTCATTAGATAGAAATGTAGCAAGAAAGTTGTTGTTTTAAATAATATTTGAAATCTAGCAAATATTTCGCTAATTATATTTTATTTTACTTGCAAAAAAAACACCATTGGAAAACTCGGTAAATTTCTCGAAGTGGAGAATTTTGGAGAATTATGGTGTATTTTGAGACAGATACAATTGGTAATACAATTTTTATTGTTCATTTTTACAATACGGATATGGTACTGTGTAACAATAATATACTTAATAGACTGGTTTTTAAAAGGAACAAAGGAAAATTGATGTTTTTCAATTTTAAGTAAAGCTCATTGTTCACTTATTAGTTACTGGTTTTTGTAACCTGGCATCGCTCGGGTTGAAATAAACAGATACATGAGTTATTGAAAAAATACAGCAAGCTTTTACGTAAATAAAAGTAGTAAAAACCTCTTCCCAATGAAAATACTTGAAGTTTGACACCCCTCATACCCATTAAAAAAATGGTAGTTACCTACATGGAAAAAATATTAAAAACCTCTGATTTGGGCCCAAATCAGCCCCATGAAGTTTTGGACCGATCAGGTTGTCAGGTATTGGGTGAAAGGTTATAATATTTTTGGGAAAGGGTTATTCCATGTCAATTCAACACAATTTTGCGTAATTTTCAGATTTGATGTCTCAGATTTTCATGATTTTTTTATGCAGCAATATATCATAGACTAGTAATTAATTTTTTAAAATCTCAATTTTTATGAAAAAAATTCATGTCTCGGCACCTTTGGATACCTATAGACTGGCAACCAGTGATGATGGTAAATAATGATGATGAATAGCGTGCGTTATTCGAAGTATCTTCTGTTTGCCGACGACATGAAGGTTTTCAAGAGTATTAAATGTATCGAGGATGCTAGGGAGTTGCAGTCAGATATCGATGCAATCGTCGAATGGTCACATAGGAATAAGCTTCCGTTTAGTGTAAAAAAGTGTAACATTATGACCTACTCCAGATCTAGGCAACCGATTTTTTATGATTACTCCATGGGGAATACATTGCTCATCAGAGTTGAAAAATGTAAAGATCTCGGTGTTCTTTTCACAAAATTTCTATTTTAGGGAGCATATTTCGGACATCACTCAAAAGGCTTGCAAATCGTTGGGTTTTTTACTAAGACACTCCAACCATTTTCAGAACCCAGATACGTTGAAGCTTTTATATGATTCATTGGTTCGGACTATTCTAGAGTCAGGTTCAATTATCTGGTGTCCATCAGAAGACGCATATATTTTGATGGTGGAAAAGGTACAAAAAAGATTTTTGAGGTCGCTGTATTGGAAGATATATGGATATTATCCCTACCTGTTTCCATCTTCGTTCGTAATGGGTTGTCTTGGATACGATACGTTGGAACATCGCCGATATGTATTCTGTGCTCGTCACTTTTTCAAATTGCTCAATGGTATCATATTTAATCCAATAATACTGGAAAATTTTAACATATATGTTCCCGATGCATATGGACGTTCTCGGCATCACGATTTTTTTTATCAGCCTCAAAGTAGAACAAACATATTGGCAAAGTCGCCAATAGGAAGGGCTATTCAAATATTAAACGGTCTGGCTAGACACATTGATATATTTGGCGTGACGTATGCGGAGTTTGTCAGGAAGATTGAGAATGTGTTGTAATTGTTGTGTTGTTGTCTAGATGTTGTTGATTTTCTTCTGGGATCGCATTGGCCTTCTGCTGTAATGATCCCTGTAAGAATCGTCTCTTTGTCAGTAATAATAAAAACCTGGGAGTGGTCTTACTTTAAAGCTGTTGAATGGGACTTTACTATGATATGGGCATCCTGTCAGAGTTGTCGATGAAGTCCGATACCTGGGGGTTGTCCTTGACAGGGGCTTCACCTTTCTTCCACACGTGCGAGCGACTGCCGAAAAAGCGGGAGTGTTATTTCATACTTTACGCAGACTCAGTCGTGGTACATGGGGCCTTAAAGCGGGGACTGTGCGTACCATTTATCGGGCGACGTATGTAGCTCAGGTCACCTATGGTGCTCGTGTTTGGTCGCATCGTCTTGAGGTTGGTTCTGTGTCCGCGGCGGTCTTGAGGGGACAGAGACTCCCCCTGCTCGCCGTCACCGGTGCGTATCGAACGGCTGCTAGCGATGGCCTCCCCGTCATTGCTGGTGTGTTGCCCGCAGATTTAGAAATTTTAGATGGTGTAGCCAGGCGCAAGCTCAAGGCTGACGGCAGTGTTGAACATCTCGGAATCTCTGTTCATGCGGAGCCTGGGACCAGAGGATTTAGTAGGGCAATCGGCGTGATTCGAAAGAGGACTTTTGAAGTTTGGCAAGATAGGTGGGATCGGGGGAGAACTGCTAGATTGGTCTACAGTTTTCTCCCTGATGTATGTGAGAGAATGAAGAGGCGATTCCTTTCCCTCAATCACCATGCCGTCCAGCTTGTTACGGGCCACGGTGATCTAAAAGGCAGGTTATATGACCTTGGCCTAGCGGAGAATCCGTGGTGTGTTTGTGGGTTGGGGGCGCAGTATGCTGGGCACATCCTATGGGAGTGCTCCGTGATGAATGATGCTAGAGATGTAATGATAGACGATATGAGTGAAGACACTCCCAGACCAATATGGTTTGGGGAGGTTCTGCAATGCCCGAGAAACTTTAAAGCATTTTTGGTGTTTGTGGATGTGTGGGTATCTCGTTGGGAGCTTTTGCGTCAGCCGGGTTTACCCCCGCCTGACGTGGAAGGGTCTTAGGGTTGATTTTGCCCATTGCGGCGTTGGCGCGATAGCGAACTCGTGTTTTCGTTGTGTCGTCCTGTCTCCCTTGGTGGAGAGTAGGTTTGGGAGGTATGTCCCTTTTGGGAGGGTTTAATGTTTTCACACCATTCAGGCACTGGTGGCTCTCGGGCTCGCGCCCTCGGAACGCCAATTAACATGTTTCTGGACACCTCACCTCGGCCTTCTGTTACTACCAATCTGTACACATAATTCATTTATTCGATATTATTTCTGTTTTATTACTTGTGTTATTCTTGTCCTGTTCTATGTATTCTTATTTTTTTTTACTACATTGTTATTATTTTATATTTTATTAAATAAACATCTTTCAAAAGGGACATTGAAGAGAGAGTGTTGCTTAAAAGATTCCCACGATGGCGGTTTTGGCCGGTTGGCCCTTCAGGCCTGCCCAATGGCCCGCCCGTGAGGACAAATTTAGTTTAATTATGCGGATAAATAGGAGTTCACAACTCCTGAGATATCCGGGTGGAGGTGGGTCTCTCTTCAATTTACTATGATATGCCACAAGATAGGGGTTAAAGTAAAAAAAAATCAATAAGTGGCCATTTTAAAATTCTAAAAAGTTCTCAAAAATAGTTTATGATGTCTTAATACATATAGCAAAATTTTATCATGGGATCTCAATGGGATCAGGAGATATTTTTGAATTTTTTTTGAGTTTTTAAAATTGCTACTTCTAAAAAAATTAATTTTTAATTTTTTTTTAACCGTTTCCCCTATCATGTCTGAATCAGTGTGTTGATTTGACACCGAATAGCCCGAAAATTATGGAGAGAAATTTCTCTTCTATCAGAGGAGAAATTTCTCGGGAACAAGAAATTTCTTTTGAGAATTTTCTCTACTCAGATCACTATTAGTCTGTTTTCTATTTCATTAAAATACCAGATTGATGCTTCGAAAATGAACCATATAAATCGTAAAATTTCAAAATTTTCTTGGGGGCTCCGAGAAGGGGCGCAGACTTTGTGCCATGTCCCCGGGCGCAGATGACCCTAGCTACGCCACTGGTTGGAAGATATCGCGTCTCCGCGTTAAACTTGCCATTTGTATATTGATTGTATTTGACTTTTTTTATTTATTTAAAAAGTGGGCAACATACATATGAAATTTAACACAATATAATATTATGTAATATTATAAAAATTCAACATAATTATTGTACTTAATCAGGCCATCTTTGATTTAATGGTCCTTTTTAACTGCCAGTACTGTACACAGAAAAAATAAATAAAAACAAAACAAATACATATATCATTCCTGTCTGTTCTGTCCTCTCCAAAAAAATCATTGATGTGTTATTATGCAATTTTGATTGTAATCAATATACACTATACCTACAGTATAAAATAAAAATATAATTCAATATCCTGGCTAAGAAATATCACAAAATGAACCAGCTAAAGTTGAAGAAAATTATGAGTATTTAATGTACGACATAACGTAATATTTACAAGGATAAAGTATTCTTGTTTTCCGGGTTTTGCATTGGATAACCTTAAACATTTCTGAATTTTCAAAAAATGAAGAAGTGTATTTGAAATCAACTTTTACAGGAGAAATGATGAGTAGCTAGCTATGGAAAATGGACGTGTGGAGTTTATTCTTTTTCCGCGGGCACTTTTCAAAAGTGGATTGGTACGTTTCCATAATATTTCCGGCTCGAGATAACTGCTGGTTGGTACCGTACACAGCAGTTACTATACTTTATGTACTGTATTATGCAAGTGTTGAGGATGTACATAGTATGTATATAAGTGCGCCCTGCACCTTTTGTTATTTATTTTTATTTCCTCCCTCACTTCCTAGTTTGTATGCGCGCCATCGCAAGCTGCGCATTTTTAGCGCCAAAAATGCTAATTTTATTTTGTCGCATTTACATTGGAATAACCAATAAAAAAATTCTCGATAGTCAACACAAAAAAAATATTGAGTACCTATTTATGAATTTAATTTTATTGATTACATTATTAATAAGAAATTTATTTTTGTTTTCAGATACATTAGTGAATTGAATTTTATATCTAATCATTTTATAAAACTTTCTATTGATCTATAAGATTGTAATTAATTAACAGAGAAGAATAAAATAAATAAATATACAAATTAAATCAGCAGTTAAATGAATGTTAATTCTTTATAGGGCATCTATGAATGGATTTTTATTTTACTATTAAGTCAAAAAATCTACGAAGAATATTGTGAGTTTATATCGGCCAAGGTGGTCTGATGAATAGCTCAGAAAATTACTAGATGCAGTGTATTCGTAATAAGGATTAGATATGAGGAGAAATTTTAAGGAAGGCTTTAATAATGATCATTTGAACTTTTTTATGAACGTATGGAAATATATATGTGAATGTCAGTTGTAAATATGGCATTACAGAAAAATAGTAATTCCCTTAGCGACTAGCAGCGCCCCGAGCGGCCACACCGAGAATACAAATGCGCCTTTGACGTTTGTCGGAATATATTTTTTCTCCGAATATTAAAATAATGAAATCATGAATATAATAAAGTTCTAAATATACATGCGAGTGTTTATTAATAGCATCCTACGTGTACGTGTATTGTCTGGTACGTGGTGTCTTTTAATGAGAACACATTTTGATAAAAGTTTAATGAAAATGTTGACACCCTACTCGTGGCATAAAAACAAACAGTAAGTGCAAACCTTAAACTTTTACTAGAGTTTTTTTTTCCATTGATATTATTATTATTATTACTGACAAAGAGACGATTCTTACAGGGATCATTACAGCAGAAGGCCAATGCGATCCCAGAAGAAAATCAACAACACAACAATTACAACACATTCTCAATCTTCCTGACAAACTCCGCATACGTCACGCCAAATACATCAATGTGTCTAGCCAGACCGTTAAATATTTGAATAGCCCTTCCTATTGGCGATTTTGCCAATATGTTTGTTCTACTTTGAGGCTGATAAAAAAAATCGTGATGCCGAGAACGTCCATATATACAGATTGGAACATTTATGTCTACAATTAGAGTTAAATAAATTATTTTTCATTCATTTATCGCCCTCAAAGCCCCTCTCGGGAGCACAGGGAAGAAACCAGCCTCCTCCATTCAGAGCGTCTCTGTGTCAATCGCGTCACCTCTTTCCACGACATTCCCTGAGCTCTGATGCCGTTATCATAGGAACGGTGCATTGCGAAAGAGGAATGCCCGGGCCGACGGAACCCTTGTTAACATACCTATTACAATAAATTAAATGAGTGAGAGGTACTACCACAATTATATCATAACGGCATAAATGAGTGAGAGGTACTACCACAATTATATCATAACGGCATAAATGAGTGAGAGGTACTACCACAATTATATCATAACGGCATAAATGAGTGAGAGGTACTACCACAATTATATCATAACGGCATAAATGAGTGAGAGGTACTACCACAATTATATCATAACGGCATAAATGAGTGAGAGGTACTACCACAATTATATCATAACGGCATAAATCCCACATCTGGCATAGGCAGCAGACTAGCTGCATGTAATAACTAATATGCAAGCCGTCTTCTCTGTTTCAACAAGAATTAAGACATTCAGGATGGGTAGAAAGCCTCATCGCTGAATTTAAGGTTAAAAATATCTTTACGATTTCGAACACCCGCCTTTAACAGGACACCCAAAAACTTACGGTAAAGAGTTAAGAAAGCAATAATTCTTTGCCGGCTAATCCACAGAACAATAAATCTATATGGCGTTCCGTTCTCTCTGCCAACCCCACTTGAGATACGGCTTGAGGGTATAGAATAGTATTATAGTGCAGTGTAATAATAAACCTAGATAAATTTAAAAAAATAATTCGAAAGGAAGTGATATACAAGTATTAATACATACAGAGATATATTGTGTTTCCCAATATTTTTCCATATGAGATTATTAGGTATATTTTTTACCGTACCCGACAGCATTAGCTTTTAGGAAACCTGCAATTTCTTTCCATTTGAATTAAACATCATTGGCAATAATCATTCTTATCCCTTGTCCCAAGCGGCAACATATGTGATGATTGTTAGGTTTACATAATACATTTAAAGGAGAGTATGTACGTATAGTAGATGTATAATAACATGGTTTAAAATGATCATCAACCCTCTGTCAGTATCCCCTTGTCTCAATAGTCGATTTTTTTTTTTATTTAAATTATACCTACACTGAATCCCTAATATGACGTTTACTCGATTATCGTTTATTTACATTGCACTAAATAAATTATTATTCTGTTATTTCAATACTCGTTCTTCGTTAACAGTGTATTATAATACGAATATTCTTGGCATCATTAAATCATTGAAAACTTCTATCGTACTTATTTTGCAAATAATCTGAATTTCAGTTTCCCATGTTTACGAGAGATTTATGATTTTTATTTAATTGGGCTAGTTGGAAAATTGCGCCTCTGCGATAAACTCGCCCTCTGTATATTGATTGTATGATTGTCTTTGTTTTAAATGTATTTTTGTGTGAATTTGCTTGTTATCAATGTACAGTAAAGAATGAATAAATAAATAAAAAAAATAATGATTTATCATTTTTAGGCTGTCCACTATATGGCACGTCCCGTGAAGACGATTTTGCTAGTGTAGAAAGTAGGATCGGATAAATGTTAAAAAAAATGGTCGCCATTCCCACTCCCCAGACTTCTGCGTTATCCAGGTGGCCGATATGTTCTTCAATATTTCTACCATGTTTATGTGAGGTCACAAGTCGTTCAAAATAGGGAAGATAAGAGATTTGTTTTCAAAATAATATTTCTTGTATCTAGGGTGTTTTTTGGAAATGTAAATATTTTTCAAGCGCTTCTATTTTTCTATTTTAACATTATGACATTTGGGTTTAATCTTCTGCTTTTTAAATATAACTACTATTACCACTACTTCTATCCCATTACAGAATATCTCACTTGTGGGGTAACCAGCTTTATGTAATAAACATGTAAGCTATCCTATTTTAAAATATAACATATATTTTTAAACCGAAATAATAAAACAAATGTTTTATTCTACTAATGGTTTATTATGTGAGAGAGACGTCTTTCGTCTGATGAGGACATTGTCAATCGATTGATTGACAATGTCCTCATCAGACGAAAGACGTCTCTCTCACATAATAAACCATTAGTAGAATAAAACATTTGTTAATAAAACAATCGAAATAATAAAACAAATGTTTTATTCTACTAATGGTTTATTATGTGAGAGAGACGTCTTTCGTCTGATGAGGACATTGTCAATCGATTGATTGACAATGTCCTCATCAGACGAAAGACGTCTCTCTCACATAATAAACCATTAGTAGAATAAAACATTTGTTTTATTATTTCGATATGGAATTCTACTACCTAAACACCGACACAGTGAATATATTTTTAAAGATATAACATTAACTTGTAAAGGCAAATGCAATATTCAATTGTTTATTAGTATATAGATATCTATATAACTATATTGAGTCCAAAATATTCAATTTTATTCAATATAATATGTAACTTCAGACGTGGATATCTTTATGTATCCGAGATTCTCATTCAATCTATTTATATGTCTATAATATTTATAATATGACGTGGATGTAATATCCAAGAATTGATGAATTGTACAGTGTCCTTGAGGTGATTTGGCACATAAACGACACTTAAATATTGTTCAATAATAATATTGATCAGCCCTAGACAAATTGCATTTGGCCATCGACTAGAAACGAACTTTTCGACAATGTACCATTACAATATATTTTTTTTTTATTTATTTATTTATTTATTCTTTACTGTACATTGATAACAAGCAAATTCACACAAAAATACATTTAAAACAAAGACAATCATACAATCAATATACAGATGGCGAGTTTATCGCAGAGGCGCGATTTCTTCCAACTAACCCAATTTCATGAAACCCAATACCTATGTATTATGTAGGTACATTGTCGAAATGTTCGTTTGTAGTCGATCGCCAAATGCAATTTGTCTAGGGGGTCTACACTACGCGATCGAAAAATTAATTTTTCAAATCATAGATGTTTTTTAATTTCGGCAAGATATGACAAAAATTCTGTACGACGTTAAATGTAGAGGTATTGTATTCCGATATGGTATGTAGTGTTTTGCCAATAAAGATATCTGAAGTGATCTTCAAGTGACGCGTCTTATTATAAAAAGCTAGCGTACTCAATAAATTGGTACGTGTTAAAACTATGTTGTGTTTAGTCCAACAGGGGTGGTTGTTAACGAAAAAGATATTTGAATTCAATTATTGATATAAATGTAAAAATATAAGGTTTATATTATAATGCTTGAAAGAAAACGAATTACTTAACTACCCCTTAAATAAAAAAAAGTCCCGACAAAATAAGTTACAGAGCTCTACGAATAAAAATTAACGCAAACGTTCAGGAGACCTATCCTTTACTATTAAACTGCCATTTGTCGTTTTTCTGCAGCTGAAGACAGGTCTTATCAAAACTATTTCACGATATTCAATTCAGAGCGACACAAGCCTATACCTTTCAAATAAACTGTAACTTTTTTTTTTAGTTCTGTATATACTTTGTTTTTTTTTTCGAAATTTTAAAATAATTGTTTTGAGTTATTATGTTCTTTTAATTTGCGAATCTTAGTTATACACAATATTTGTTAACATATGTGCATTCTGTAATTGGGTTAATGCTATACCTATTTGTTTTGTATTATATTATTGTAAAAACCTGTAGAAATGCCTATAAAGGAAAAATAAAAAAAAAAACTGAACAACGTCATCAACCCATCCTTTTTTAAAACTTCTTAGACTTCTTTTGACCTCCCCTTAAATTCTAAAGTGCTGAAATGATTGCTTACTTCGGGAAGACCTGGTACTGAACACCTATTGAAGAAGTCCAACATTTTCTTACAGTACCAGAATACATACTGCGTGGTACTACTATACTATACTATACTATAGTATAGTATAGTAGTACCACGCAGTATGAATTGTTCTTACTTCATTAACGTGCTTTTCGTGTGGCCCAGTATATGCGTACTATGTCTGTCTTCTACATGCTTGACTTAACTGCTGTCGGCTTGTCTACCTTCTCTGGTCTGGCCTGGCCTGGTTTATGTTGAGATTTACTGCTAAATTATTTGAGTCGAAAGTCCTGTCATTCGTGTCTTATGACTGCATTTCCTCGTGTTCACAATCGGAACTATTTTACTTTTTCCACCTCTATGTAGAGCAAACAATTACAAAATCCATGTTACGTGCTTACACTGGCAGTACCCAAGCTTATTAAAATCAGATAGATTCGTTATTATTTATTTATTTACTGTACATATTAAATGTCCCTTGCGGTAGTCCATCTACCTTTCCATTACATCGTTTTTTTATTTTAGTTTTTTAAATTTAAAAAATGGACAAACTACAAAAAAAATTATTAAATATAATAAAATAAAATTCATCATAATTATTGTACTTAATCAGCCCATCTTTGATATCAGCATTCTTTTTTAACTGCCAGTACAGTACAATATACAGAAAGAAAAAATAAAAACAAAATATAAATCGTTGCCGTGGAGGTGAAGTGATCCAAGCCACACTTTTTTGAAAAATGAGTTAAGTATGCAGTTTTGTTCAGAAAACGACGGAGAACATAGTGGTGAAGAGAAATAAGTGATTTGATATTCCTAAAGGGCATTTTGCGAAAATTGTGAAGAGATGTTAAGTGTTTTTACATCATTTCAAGTGTGTGTTAGAGCATTTCACTGACGCAGATAGGAATAAATAGTTCAATTAAATTATAGAAGTGAAAAGATCCAAGCCGCATAGCGCGTAACTTCCCAACAACTTTCCTACAGGTGGATTTTTCTCAGCTACAGTGGTGAAATAACCCAAGTGATAAATTCGTGTTTACTTCTGAAATATAAAAATTCTTTAATATTTTGTTATTTATATTAGTGGAATATGTGATCAGGAATATTGTGTAATTTTTTTAGCGAAATCTATGCAAAAATAACTTAGTTATAGTCAGATTAGTATTGGCGGATGCGACAGCATAACTTCATCACCCTTTTTCTCGAAATGTCTGTCTTGTGGGTTAGGTACATCACTTCACATCCACGGCAACGAAATATCGTTCCTGTCCAATGAGGCTCCTGGACATACAGAATACGTCCACGGACCTCACTTTCTCCAAATTATTATATTGTAGATTTTGTTTTGACGCTGTTTAACAGTCCCTAGACCGTCTCAATGGCGAGTTCTGAGCAGTCTTAGTATTTTTTTACTTAAAAAGAAAGTCGAGGTGTATCTCATACTAGTAAATTGTTCTAAAAGTTAAAATTTCGGCACCCCTGTGATATATGTATGTGTGAAGTCGGTGTTGTGGGTGTGTGTGAATGTGTGTGTGTATAAGTGGTAATATCCCGACATCATCGATCTCATTCACTTCCCACAACATTCACTCAATAAGCCGTAATGTAGTGTTATTATATTATGTAGATATATTGTAGATTCATACCTAGCTATGCAGTACCTACATACATAGACGTACAGAGCTAAGTGTTACAATGACTCGACATGTTTTGTATTTTTGTTAATGTGTAAATAAAAGATATCAGATATATTATTATGATTTAATGGAGATAACAATTTTTATTAGTGGACGTTCTTTCATTAGCACCCGCCGGACGGCAACATCAAACACTACGTATACTCGGAACGCCTCTGCTTTTTCTCTTCAAATTTGGATTGATTATTATTATATTATAGACGAACTTATATTGTGTTTTTTTGTTGTTCATCTCGAGATAACCTGTCATATTGTATTAAATGTATTTGCGCGAGAAGACGTACCAGAAAGTATTTTTATCATTTATTTTACAAAACTAAAGCTGCAGAGATTAGAAATTGCAGTAGAAGTAACTTTATATAGGCTTCACGTGACTAAATAATTCGCAATACATATCAAGAAAAAGAAGAAGTTAATAATTTCCTGTCTTAAACAGAATGAACAGAGTATTGCAGAATCTACTGAAAGTCAATTTAATTGCATGAACTATTTTTACTATTTAAAAATTCTGCCACAGTCTCTCAAGAAGTCTCATAAAACAAGGAGTAGAGGACAGAATCAAATATGCCATACAAAAGGTTGTACTGCTAACATCCATCAGGATAGTTAGAAGATTTTTATCCATGTAACTCTGTCATAGATTTCCTATGATTGTAGATTAATTTGTGCATATTTTATTTCACCTAACATACTTTAAACTAACAATTCTTAAAACATAGCATAGGTATATTATTTTGTAATAATTACACAATAATATATGTGAAATAACAAAAATAATAAATCTCCATTGCATTAAAAATATATAATAGAAAACAAAACATAAACCAGCGTAAACTTTGAGCAATGAGCAAATCACTGTGGATAATAAAATATATTGGTGGATTAGTGAACGCCGGAACACCTAATACTCTCGCTTTTCTATCCTGCAAGTTATTAGTATATTATATAATAAAGATAATATATGCGTCGTTTAACGTAGGAAAAATTAACAATTTATAAATTATTTATATACCGTGGAACACCCGACAAATATCTTTCCGTTTTCGAGTGTCCTGTAAAAAGCAGATGTTCGAAAAAATAATGACATTTCACATCTTAAATTCAGCGATGATGTTTGCCACCCATCACCCTGAATGTCTAAATTTTTTGTTGGCATGGTGAGGACAGCTTCTTCTGTCTGCTGGCTACCCCACTTGTGGTATATGTCGTTATGGTATACCAGTAGTAATAGTAGGTATTTATTTACCTAGATTAGTGTAAAATAAATTATCAAAAATAATTTCATAGATTAAATTTTTAATAGGATTTATTCGGGCACATGTTATTTGAAATAACCCTAAATTATGATCAATCAGTTTAATTGAATGATTTCATAATATTCCTCATAATACTTATGTATCAATTTTGTTGATCTTTATCGAGCAATGTCTATAGTGTATACTAGTTCTAAACCTGAGATTATCCAGAGAACAAACCACGAGGTGATATACAATAAATAAATAAAAACATTCTATATTTGAACAAGCATTATAGACAGGCGCAAAAAAATCATGATTGGTGGCAAACTTTTTTTTGTCACAAAATGTCTCTTCGTGCCAACAAATAAACAATACGTTCAGGATGGGCGGTAGACTTCATCGCTGAGCTTAAGGTATTTAGAAAACCTGCCTTTTACAGGACACTAGAAACCTTGTAGAAAAGAGTGGCAAGCTTATATTTCGCAAGGTACTCTCTAAGCCACCTAATATTCTCTCTCTTTTTTAAATTCGTTATACTGTAACATGCATTAATGGTGATTTTTTAAATAACACAATATTTTTCTATCCATATTTTGAATCAGAGTCCATTGAATTCATCTGTAACAAATCTGAATTTTTCCCATAATCTTTGTCTCTGCCAATTTTTTTCAATTTCATCACTAATTTTTTAATGAAAATGATAGTAGAGGATACATTTTATAAACATACATACATATGAACAACTTATAATAATTACCTTTCATAGAAGGGGAAATAGAGTTTGGTATATTGATACAAGTGTGAGATCTAATATTCGATATATCTATTAACAAAACAAATGTATTGTTCTTATTGTGTTCGTATAAAACTCGTTGGTCTATAGGGCAGATATAACAATAATTATATAAATTCATTATTTAGCCTTGTCATTATTGATTATATGTGTTATTTATCATTGAAAATATTTGTGGTATACCTACGTATTTATTTTTCCTTTTGTTGAAACAAAGTTGCGTGGCGCCAAATGTTGGGAAATCTTCTATATATTATGTATAATCATTCTCTACATAATTTTAGTATCTTTGAGAAGAATGGTTGGTTAAGCGTTCTGTGTCAGAGTGTGAAATGAGGATATTAGGAGAATGAGTGGATGCAATAAGAGTGTTGTGGATAGAATGCGTGTAAACAAGTTACGATGGCTTGGACATGGTGGAACGAATGAATGAAGAAAAGATGATAAGAAGATATACTTATATGAAAGAAAAGGTGTTAGAGAGAGGACCACATGGCCTGATCACGTGTATAAAATTTTCAAAGGCGGCCGTGTGTAAAGTGAAAGAAATCGACGAGCGTGTATGAGAAATTGTATGAATGTAGAAGAAGCAAAGGAATTTTGGAAAGATAGATCTATATGGCGTTCCGTTCTCTCTGCCTACCCCACTTGAGATGCGGCGTGAGGAAATATGTATATAGATAAATCATGTTTGTATTTTTTTCATAAAATATCAGAATTCTTTTCAAAGAGAAAATTATTTTAAATTGATACTTTCTCGCAAAGTCGTCTATAGTCGAACGACTACATAACTCTAAAATGTGTTTTGACTATGGCTGCAGACATAACAATTTATTAAGTAAAGATAATGTTTTCGAGATTTGTTGTAAAACAAATGGTATTAATCAAACAATACGAAATTCAATGTTATGCAACATTTAAAAGAAAAATTAATAAAACAATAATTTAAATGAAGAATGACACGAGAGAAATAATTAAGTATTCATAAAGTGAACAGTAGGATATAGAATGAATAATTAAACTTCTCTGTATTAGCTAAGAATTAATTGAACATAATAGTATAGCATCTATATAAATACAAGATACATTATAAAACATTTTAGCGATGAAAGAGTGGATTTAGTAAATATCTACAATTTCTAAGTAATGAAATAATTTTGGATAATCCTCACATAAATATTTTTGTCAGTTCCTTAAAATGTATTTGTGTTTGTTTACACAATTCCAAAAGCCATCAGCTGGAAATTGTATTATTCCAAGATAATACAATTTGTGATGTAATGTTAAAGTTTAGAAGCAGTATGGCGATCAATCGAAAACTCAAAACAAATATGTGGTCCTTATAAAAATTATTCAAATTTGTAATTTATTGTGGAATTGAAAGACTACTTTCTATATGTAATAAAAAAAACCTACATATAATTTGTAAACTGTCTGATCGACATGTTCTTTATAGGAACGTTTATCAGACAAGTAATAGGTATTTAGTTTTATTTGAAATTGGCTTACAAATACATTATGATCAGAGAAATTATTACTTCTGAACGCGTTTTATTGTTAAATTACAGGAAAACCAATAGTTTCTATGTACAATATGCTTACATTTATGTCATTAATTCTGCGAACTATTTCATTTTTTGAGATACTAAATCATAATTATTGATAAAAGAATGAATATTTCATTTTCCTTATTTATTTATTTATTTATTTATTTAATTTTCCTTGTAACCACTTCGCTGTCTACCTCAAATAGGGTAGCCAGTGAACTAGCTTATTAATGTCGGAGATTTAAAAACTTAGCGGTAATTTTTCAAGTTGTCATTTTTCAGGAAAGTACTTATAACCAAAGATATACTAGATTCGTGATTCAAAGAAAAAAATCGGTTTTGCGGCCGATCAAATTTTGCAGCCAGTTTTAAACCAACGTTGGTTGAGAAAGTTTGTAAGACAGTACATAACAACTTTTGCAACCCTCGGCAGGTATAAAGGATGTCCTATGCTTCAATATCAATAAGAAAGAGACCATTATCATCTTAAAGATATGGAGTGAAACAGCATAATATTACTATTGTAATTACAAATGTTGGAACACAAAAATTCCGAAAAAAAGTACGACGCTGCTAGTCTAGTATGTCTATGCTTATCACTGACATTTTTACAGCAATTTGAGTTTATTTTTATTAAATTGACATTTCCCGAGCAAATCCGGGTTAAACTAAACTAATATTGTGTATCTTTTATAAGAATGTATTATTATATGTATGTATGTGTGTTGCACTGAGTGGCACCAAATAATGAAATCATAATAATACCATACATCAGATAAGATGCCATTATAGTCGTGTATTCGCGTGATTTTGAAAAAAAAATATAACGTTAATAAATAAATAATATACACAATATTTACTCAAGTTTTATAAATACAATTATATACAGCTAGTAATATAGGTAGGTACTACTAGTGTTTCGTACATTGTGGCAAATAAAAGCAAATCATTGTGTAATTATTCGATTCAGAAGCGAAAACAAACCGTTGAAACACGATTTATCAAATATATCAATTAATATCATATCAACGACTCTTTTTTCTTAGAATCTACTTTTTTTAGCTTTTTACATGTAGAAAGTGGTATTTGTTATATGAAAATAAAGAACTCTAGTAATGACGTAGACTAGAGGCGCAGTACAAATTTTCTCCTAAAACACAATAAATAGCAAACGCCGTTTCATCCCATAATGTTAATATTATTCTTATGGTCTCCTTCGCTCCAATACGGAACAAATGCCCCTCAAGTGTTTGACAGCTCCATAGAAAAGACCACGTGACTCTTATCGATCTACCTATTCTTTGCCGGTCGCTCCACAGAACAAAATGAATAAAAATGATTTTGTTTTCAACAATTTATTGTTTTCGACCACTGATCGACTCACATTGCGTGACTTTAAAAGTGAATTAAAATTTCCTCTATTTACCAAACATGTTTCTATATATTATTTATTATTTTTAATAACTTTCAATAACACAATTCATCATCGTTCGTTGGATTCCGTAATGTCGATGTATAACATAAAAAAAAAACTAAACTTTGTTTAATGTTATGCGTACATACATATTTTCAATGGTTTAAACCATGCATGTCAAACTCAAATCCTCAAACGGGCCAAATAAAAAATTAAAAGTTTATGTGGGTCGCAAAAAAAAATGTTTATACTGTAAACTAGGTTTATTTTGAAAAGTATAAAAAAGGTAAAATTAATAATATTTTCCAGATATTTGGCATCTTTTCTCTGCAACCATCTTTTCTATTTTGGGTGCAATCTTGTTTGCAGTGATTAATTTTAAAACTGACCCGAGATGACTGTCAGTGATTCTTAATCTGATTGGAGACTTATTTCCTTTCATAAGAGAAAATAACTGTCCGCACCGATAAGTTCTTCCAAACATAAATTTTCCGATGTACCGACTTTTACAGGACTTGTGTAGAAATTTTATTCTTTACCGGGGAGACCACGGAACAAAAACAGATATAGATGGTAGGGCACCTACTAAATATACCCATATTTAAGTGTTAAGGTGTATTTTATAAATTTATTAGCGTTGTTATTTACACAATATATGTGTTTGTATAATATAGTCCCTTCACATTATAATGTATCCCCTAACACCTCGCAGTGAGGCGAACTATAATTAGTGCGTCAAGATCAGAGTGGCTGATAGCAAACATAAAAAGCTGTATTATTAATTTATTCGATAAATTGTTTCCATACATCAAAATAATATTTATACACATCAAAGGAAAGCTTAATTTTAAATAATACCTACTTATCGATCCACCAGTTTCACAAGACTTTAACTCGATATAATATTCTTATATTCCAAGATATAATGTCACGTTAGTATGTTGAAGCAGTTAATTCATTCACTGTGTTGGTTCTAAGATAGTAAAATTTCATAATAAAATTAAAAGAAAAAAAAATATGTCTTCTATAATATCGTCGATGCATATTCAAAAAGGGGTATGTGAATTTATAAATGTTTTGACATTTCTAGAATAAACTGCTTTTAATGACGTAATAACAATTTTATAAAGTGATTTTTAGAATCAAATATTAAAATTCAGTACTTAAATAATAATATCAAATGCCAATAAAAAATCCAAACAACAATTTTAATGCCCTAATGAATAATTTCTAAAAAGTATCTATACCTTAATAAAAATGTTCGTTCATACCTCTTTTTGAATATGAAACAACGATATATTGTGTTCTTTATAATATAGTTTGACAATGTCCTTATAAGACGAAAGACATCTCTCATATTAAATAAATAAAGATCATATAGTTGAAGAAAACACTTGTTTTTTAATTTCATCTTTTTGAAACAGTTCATCGAAGTTTTAAAACCTATAATCATATGCTTCTTATAAAAATTACTTAACTCCAAAAAAAATGTTTTTGGAATTGAAAGAATATAATTCTTCACATATAATAAGCCAAAAACTTAGATTTTAATAAACTGATTTATTTTGTTATCTTATCAAGGTTTTTCATTAATTCGGGGTCAATTTGAAACATATCTAGTTAGCCGAGTATAAATACGCATTTTATTTGTATGTACGGCTCTCAGTTTGAAATGGTCGAAGGCCCAAGAAGCAGCAAATGATCTCTGAAGAAAATATTGCATAATGGGCTTCCGTTTTTAGTTCAACTAAAACAAAGGGAATAAAATGAATGCATTTGAACCACCATCTGGCGATTTTTTTTATAGGTAACTTCTATAGTTCTTACATGATTAATACCTACTTAAAAGAAATATGCAGTGATGAATCAAGATTCAATTATCGATGCCGCTTTTATTTCTTATATATTTATTTATTCATTCTTTTCTGTACATTGATCACAAAATATAAAAAAATTATATAGAAATATATTCAAATTAAATACATTAAATATACAGAGACCGAGTATATCACAAAGTCTTCTAGATAACTTTTGATGCCGAACCTTATGAAATAATTTAACAATAAACATACAAAAAAAAATGAGAAAAGGTTTTAGACGAATCTGAATTGAAAAACCCATTTCCACGCAGTAATCAAGATGGTTGTGTCGTAGAGGTGGGGTAGGTACGTAAGTCATCAGCGGGTAGAATTGAACCCGGGCCTTCCGATTAAAAGTCTGAGACTCTACAATCAAGCTACCAACCACCTCTATACATTATAATGAGTTACAATCCATTGGACTGGTCTGCAGCGAGCTTGGATTTTCTTCTCCATTTATCCCTATTCTCAGCCAGTCTCTTCAGCTCTACGTATGAGCCACAGTTCGTGTCCCTCTTCAGTTGGTCCATATACGCGTCTCTTGGTCGACCTCTGCCATTTGTGCCTACGGTCCTACCTTCCGCGATGGCGATGAGCAGTCCTGGGTGCCTGATGTTGTGGCCAATGCAGTTAACTCGTTTTTGGTTGATTAACACTTTTTCGTTTTAGACGTGTTCCGACCAATGAATTTTCAGCATGCGTCTGTAGCACCACATTTCAAATCAAAAAGCCGTCCGCTTTCGCTCTTGCTGATGGTCCACGTCTCGCAACCATATAGCAGAATGCTCCATACAAAGGCTTTAGTAAGGTTCTTCCTAACGCTTAAATCAATATTTGAGGATTCCAATATTTTCGATTTTTTGTTAAAGGCAATTCTTGCCTGGTTTATTCTGCTCACGATTTCCGACTTGGAGCGTCCATCCTGGTTTATTCTGCTGCCTAAGTACACGAATTCTCCAACTTGTTTTGATGCTCACTCCATTTATGGGAATGTTCGCAGTCGCTTCGTCCCTTCCAACGACCATGCATTTATGCCATGTATACCGACCACCTCTAGTTTAAACAATATCTACACCAGGTATAAATGTTATCTTGATTGCCCCCTCTATATACATAAGTACCTTTACATAATATGTAGTGGGTATAACAGTATCCTCTTACATCTCAATCTAAGTAGATATCATCATACAAGTGAGTGTAATATCAATACAAATTAGATTTACTTCTCCCGCTGAACAGTAACAGTGTAGTTCTATTCTCATTTTGCCACTTAAGTTCCCATCTCATCCCTCTCTCCATCCCTCAGACCATCCCTCCTTTAACACAAACCCTTATATATAATATAATATCAAGAACATTTCCAAATAGCAAATATTAGTCGTAAACTTGACTCAACTAAAACGTTGTATAATTTGATTTTGGAAACAATTTTGAAAGCACTGATTTCATTTTATTCTCAAAGTTTTATTACACCTACATAATTCGATTTTCTCCTGTAAGAATCTAACTCGATTATTCCTAACAATATTTTTTTTTGTCTTGTGACTTTTGATATTGACTACAAAATGTATTCAATCTTGCTTTTATACCTTTCCATGATTTCAAGAGAAATTTAAATACTTATAATTTTTACAGGCAATAAAGATTTCATGCCGAGTCACCAGAGTTCATTATATGCATGTTCAATACATAAACATTTCCAAAAAGCTGTGCGTAGTAGATCCCTACGCTCAGCAAAAACATCCACTAATATGCTAGACGAGATCAATAGAGCAAATAGTCCTGCTTCTATGAGAGGGCTCTTGATGTCGCAGAACTCGTCATCTGGAACCGACTTCCTGAGGACCTTCGTAACAACCAATCAATAACAACTACGTTCAGGAGCAAGTTGAAGACATCGCTATTACAACATAGTTTCCCTCGCCCTTGAGATGGATGCTCTATTAAATGGCGTCTAATAAATTATCCAACATACATAGACCCTATGTGGTATTTTTTATAGAGCAGAATTCATTTAAATCACAAATCTACACCTATATAAATCCATACTTATACAAGAATTCAGTTTTTGTATTGTAATATAATTTTATTATTGAACGAGATATAGCACTGTTTTGTCGAGACGTAGGTGTATTTTGTAGAGTTCGCGGTATTCCATTCTTATCTGTAAATTTTCGATTACCGAGTGTATTAGACATTAACTGATACATATACATCAGCAATGACACTCACAAAAGTTATAGTAATTATAGAGAAATAAACAACAGATAAACATAATTATTTTTTTTTTAAAAAGATATATCTGGGTTTTGTTTGTTATAAACCCAAATACAACCTTATACACCTTTCACAGTAAGCTACTAAAAGCTTGTGTCGTAAAAGGGGAGTTTGCCGGCACCTGGGATCGAACCACGGACCCTTTGTTCACGAGGCCGAGACTCTACCTCCAGGCTACCGACGAACTCGTCCGACGAATTAATCAATAGGTATAGGTAACATCTAAAATATTGATGTATTTAATATTAGTTATATTTTGAACCACTCTAGATAAATCATTCCACTTGGTTTTATTCACCGATAGTTAACATATACTAAATGTAATTGACATCTCACTTCTAGTAAGTAAAATCCAGTCCCCGACATCCAATAGTGTCAAAAATTCATAAAATAATAGTATTTAATATTGAAAAACATCGATTTTATAATATAAACATTAATATACAGATATACATAGCAGTAGGAGTTTACACATAACAGTTGTCACTGCTTCTAGTACACCACCCTATACATTACTATTGTCGTAATTTTACTAATTTGTAGATAAAATTGTTATAGGTACTTTGAAAACATTTATTGTTATTTTCGTCGACCGTATATAAAAGTTACAGAGTTTGCTTAACTACAGGCGCACCTCAATCTATCTTATGCCTATAGGCAATAATAATAACTAGACAATTTATAGTGCGCCGTTTTGTGGAATATATTCACTTCAAGGGCGCATAAATGCCTAACTCAACCTATCTTAGAAAATATCCCTATAGGTACGTTACTATACTATGTGAAATAACATAATTTCATAATTATTACGTGAAATAATAATAAAAAAAATAAGAAAAAATAATAGTTTTGTACTGTACTGGCAATAATAACAATGAACTCAAATATGGGCTGATCAAGTACAAAAAATAGGTATGTTAAATCCTTATTATATTATATTTTGTAAAATTTTAATTGTAATGTTGCCCATTTTTTTTAAATAAATAAAAAAAAACCCTCTCAATTGTAAACCGTTTAAATTGTAATAAATAAACGTGTAAATTGCATATACCCAATAATTTTGTACTGGTTACCCTTTTTGTTGAAGATGTCGTGGTGACGTGGACTTAGATGTCGTGGACTTAATATGATGCCGGTATCTATTAAGAAATGCAAGAGTAAAAATATTGCAAAAAAATTAGTCAAGGAATGGTTAATAAAGTGTGGATTTATATATAACTAATAATTATTTTTGTATTAAGGTTAATGTCGTATTAGGTTGACAAGCATGCTTTGTCAAGCAATGCCCCACGTTGGTGGCGTCAAAGTTGACAAGGCCTTCCTCAGCTGGAACGGAGGCGAAGAGAAAAAAACAAAGAGAAGAGAGAGCAATTAAATAAAATATAATTACTCAATCCTGTTAGATACTTACCATATATGTTTGGAGGGTTGTCTTCAGAGTTATACATAATAATTACAATTTAAATTAAGAGAATATTGAATTTGACTATGGCACATTACCATGATGTGAAGGCAAATGATGTAAAACACAGTTATTTAATTAAACATTATTTATTTAAAATAAAAGAACAAACATTAAAAATTATTACTAAAAAAAATAAAATAATTAATTCAAAAATAATAACTATGACTACCTAAACAAACCCCACCCCTTTTTATAAAAAAATGTCTTTAAAAAAAAATATCACAAGAATAGTCTGTGCACTGTTAATATTGGATTAATATTCTTTACGATGAACAAAAAACACACACGCTGGTTTCTCACCCATCTCGGCCATTGAGACTGAAGATCGTCCTGCCCGCGGCCATTGCGGGCAGGCGCAGTCCTTCCACCGAAGGCACCCTGGCATATAGCCTTCAGGGTGGAGTTGCCCCGAGGCCGGCGGCTGCCGCCCCAAAGGAGGTCTGCACCATCCAGAGACCGTGGCGGGAAAACTGCCCACGTGGAACTCCGTGGACGGCCCGGCGGGGTCGTCTTGCCTCTACTAGCGCCTAGCGAGAAGAGAACCGGCCTTCACGACAGTCTGGTGGATAGTGTACCCGTGTCCTGTTGCTGGCCACTCGTCTAAGGGGGATGGTACCTCACCCCTCACTACCATACTGCACCCCCGCGTCTTAGTGTCGGCGTTACCAAAATGTCCCGTTAGGCCGACGTATTGTTCTATCAAAACAATACCCCCGGCCAACATACGTACCAGCTCGTATGCCCGGGTATTTTACTCGGCCACTAACGGTACATATTCTGCGCAATCACCATAGTTCATATTTAAAATAAAAAAAGTGTCCATTTTCACTGCATAATCAATGTTCATTTTATATTCTCAATTCAACAAAACCCCCCCCAAAGAAAACCAACCTATCCTAAACACCACCTAACTAAAAATACCTAAGGATACTTATGTACTAGTTACAATAATAATGAGGATGTATGTCTGTAGGTATATACACTCGTGTAGGCAGTATTCCATATCCCACTCGATATTATACCTACCTACAAGAGCGTTTACATCGAAATTATAATGATCATACAAACAGACACACACCCCTAAATACGATGTATTATTATGTGTGAATAGCGAGCAGATCGTAAACCGGACGTGACATTCCTGAAGAATGGTGAACACGTGTTTAAAAATGACTATAGCTGGTTACGTAACACAGCGCAAAAACTACACAATTTAAGAATTTTATTATTATTATTAATATTATCTTTACTAAATTATTTAAAAAATATTCGGGATAATTTTTTCATCATCATGCACAGACCCTCCATATCAATCGTCCCTGCTTTTTGATGAAAAAATTATCCATAAGAAACTATAATTATCATCTCTCGTCATCCACACATAATTAAACAAAATTAATTACAATATTATTAAAACCAATTCAACATACGCCCGTCTAGGTACGTCATAGGTAGGGTAGGTACTTCCCACAATTATAAACATAAATACATTTACAATAATTCAATTAATAACCCATTTCATTTTTATATAATTCCACATTTTATTTCAAATCAAATCTTTCAAAAAAAACCATTGCGCAATCAACATCAAAACATTACAAATAGGTATGTACGTAATTGTACGTTTCACTCACTCGCAATACAAATATCTCATGGCGTTCTCCAGGCAGTCTTGGCACACTTCATAAACTCACTCTCCGATCAGCCTTCTCGCATGATCGAACCTATCTCTGCATCTCCTAGCAGATCCATCTCAGACTTCCAGATCACCGGGAACTCCGACCCCTTATTTCAAGGTGGTCAGGCTACCAGCTCTCAGCTGGTACACCCTTTCGTCCCTCTGAAACTCGCATCTCCCACACAACCCGCATTGTACCTCTGGCACCTATGCTAAGCCGGGAACTACACGTCCCGTACAAGGCTGCCAGAATACACATGCCCTTTTTACAAAATTCCCGCAACGTAACATTCTCCCTTTCCACACAGTGCCTCACCAACATACCTCTCGCTCACACCATCTTTCTCTTTCTCGCATTGCAAACGAACCCTTACACGAATCACCGTACATACCTACTCACTCCTGCGCACACGACAATCTTCCCGCGTTTTTCCCAAAAAACGCGCGCTTTTTCTACACTAGCACAAGCCACGTGGTCCTTGCATACCTCGTGCTTCGATTTCCCGCGCATCCAAATTCGCGCCATTTCACAATACCTATTTTGCGCAACTCTCTACCGTTCGCAAATCACTATAATTAATCACACTAATTTCCCAAAACAAAACATTATAACAACCCATATACCTATACATTATAAAACACCCCCTATTTATACATTACACATTAAATTATCACCATTTCATCAAATTAATTATCATACACATTGAAAACAGCAAAGTTAACCCATTTTCCCGAACATTTTTTTTAAGAGTTTTAAAAACACATACAAATTAACTCTCGAGTACCTACCCACCTCAATACCTATAAAATTATAGCCATAATCAATTAACATTCCCATGTAGGCGCCAGGTAATTTTTCAGCAAAACCACCAAAACTTTTGTCTGGCTTTCAGACACCTATAATCTGTGTCAATAAACACATTACTGAACAGATTATAAACCACATAGCATGTATTGTTGTATTTGATTTGCTGGATGGATTTTATTTCAATATTTATATCTTCATTTAACTCTTTTTCGCGGCGACGTAATCTACTTAACAAACTTAATACTATACAGAAACCCTGTCTGCATAGAAAACAAAATAATATTAGTGCGAGCTCACTCTCCACTAACATACACAACCAAACAAACTCGCGCGCGTGAGGAGGTTTATTTTCCTCCTCTTGAATGGTGCCTTCTTCTGACATTTCCACCACTATTGGGTCTTCTGTGCAAGTTATCTGCTCCACAGGTACCTCAATATCGCACCCTTCAACGATTTGGTCCGATATGTTATCAGGCTGATCTTCCGGTACCTCTAACTGAGATACGTCTTCCGTAGGAACCTCACAGGTAGCTATCGGTGGTGTAATCACGGAGTACACCTCGGGGAAATCAATATGAAGAACACGGTTCTCCAAGTCTTGCAAAGAGTATACTTTTATACCAAGAAGTGCCTCTCTGTAATAGGGCGTCATAAGCGTTACAATGAATGACGCTATTCGCGATCTATCAATATGATTATGATAGCCGCCTTTCTCGAGCCGCTCTACGAGTCTCCGCTTGAAATAAACAAAATCGCAGCCCTTTTCGGAATAACTCTGTATTCCGCTATAAAGTTCCCCGATTATTTTACCATTGACATTACGAATGCCAAAATTGTAAATAATCCACTTCTTGAATGAAGACCATTTACACGGGCTTTTGAAAAATTCGCGGTTAAACGCTTTCCTCGCGTTCGCTCGCAAATTACGAAGTACTGTATGTGGTACTTCGTCTTCGTCGGACATACGCCAGTATTCCTCACATGCTTGAAGGAATACTTCCGGTTCCTCATCCAGCCAACCACTGAATGTTTGAGTGAACTTCTTGATAACATATCGACCCGGTGACACGAAAACTAATTTATCCATCCCACAGATAAAGACAACAATACCTAATCAAAATAAAATGCAATACAATATCAGTCAATAAAACGTTCCAAAATCATTTCACATCACCGCCAACACATAACAAAGTAATATGCCATTATGTAAAAAGAAAATATTAAATAAATTTACAATTAAACCCTCTCTCCATTCCAGCTTCCTTGTCTCTCAGGGATATAAATCGTGGATCCGTTTCTAGTGATTATACATCCTTTGAGGGATGTATTTTTTCACTAAGTTGCCCCATTTGTTGAGGCGCCAAAGTTGACAAGCATGCTTTGTCAAGCAGTGCCGACACGATGGGCGCCAAAATTGACAAGCATGCCTGATCAAGCAATGCCCCACGTTGGGCGCCAAAGTTGACAAGCATGCTTTGTCAAGCAATGCCCCACGTTGGTGGCGTCAAAGTTGACAAGGCCTTCCTCAGCTGGAACGGAGGCGAAGAGAAAAAAACAAAGAGAAGAGAGAGCAATTAAATAAAATATAATTACTCAATCCTGTTAGATACTTACCATATATGTTTGGAGGGTTGTCTTCAGAGTTATACATAATAATTACAATTTAAATTAAGAGAATATTGAATTTGACTATGGCACATTACCATGATGTGAAGGCAAATGATGTAAAACACAGTTATTTAATTAAACATTATTTATTTAAAATAAAAGAACAAACATTAAAAATTATTACTAAAAAAAATAAAATAATTAATTCAAAAATAATAACTATGACTACCTAAACAAACCCCACCCCTTTTTATAAAAAAATGTCTTTAAAAAAAAATATCACAAGAATAGTCTGTGCACTGTTAATATTGGATTAATATTCTTTACGATGAACAAAAAACACACACGCTGGTTTCTCACCCATCTCGGCCATTGAGACTGAAGATCGTCCTGCCCGCGGCCATTGCGGGCAGGCGCAGTCCTTCCACCGAAGGCACCCTGGCATATAGCCTTCAGGGTGGAGTTGCCCCGAGGCCGGCGGCTGCCGCCCCAAAGGAGGTCTGCACCATCCAGAGACCGTGGCGGGAAAACTGCCCACGTGGAACTCCGTGGACGGCCCGGCGGGGTCGTCTTGCCTCTACTAGCGCCTAGCGAGAAGAGAACCGGCCTTCACGACAGTCTGGTGGATAGTGTACCCGTGTCCTGTTGCTGGCCACTCGTCTAAGGGGGATGGTACCTCACCCCTCACTACCATACTGCACCCCCGCGTCTTAGTGTCGGCGTTACCAAAATGTCCCGTTAGGCCGACGTATTGTTCTATCAAAACAATACCCCCGGCCAACATACGTACCAGCTCGTATGCCCGGGTATTTTACTCGGCCACTAACGGTACATATTCTGCGCAATCACCATAGTTCATATTTAAAATAAAAAAAGTGTCCATTTTCACTGCATAATCAATGTTCATTTTATATTCTCAATTCAACAAAACCCCCCCCAAAGAAAACCAACCTCTCCTAAACACCACCTAACTAAAAATACCTAAGGATACTTATGTACTAGTTACAATAATAATGAGGATGTATGTCTGTAGGTATATACACTCGTGTAGGCAGTATTCCATATCCCACTCGATATTATACCTACCTACAAGAGCGTTTACATCGAAATTATAATGATCATACAAACAGACACACACCCCTAAATACGATGTATTATTATGTGTGAATAGCGAGCAGATCGTAAACCGGACGTGACATTCCTGAAGAATGGTGAACACGTGTTTAAAAATGACTATAGCTGGTTACGTAACACAGCGCAAAAACTACACAATTTAAGAATTTTATTATTATTATTAATATTATCTTTACTAAATTATTTAAAAAATATTCGGGATAATTTTTTCATCATCATGCACAGACCCTCCATATCAAGGTTAATATATGTATATAGTATGTTATAAGAGAACACGCCGACAAATCTTTTAGATTTGGCGTGACTCATTATCCTAAGATGTATATATTTCTTATTCAATGTATTATTTTCAATAAAAAAAAAATCATTTATATTACTACTACTATCCCAGAATAACATATTCCACAAGTGGGGTAGCCAGCAGACCAGATGCATGCAAGCTGTCCTCTCAATAATACACACAATCAACGCCACTCAAATTACAAAAATGAAGATTTCTCGAATATAAGACATTTCTAGTTGTTGAGTTGTGAAACTGGATAGTCGATATAATCCAATCTTCAGCTTACAATTGTTGAACATTAATATGTATGTACATATAAGCTATTTTAGACATCTAAAAGGTTCTCTTACGCTGAATCCATTTGAAGCACTTCAATTGCACATCAGAATAACACAAAGCAATTAATATGTAGAAATCAATAGGTATATTCTGGATAATACTGGAACTAGTGAATTGCTAGCAGATAGGACCCGTATGATTATTCAATTACGAATACTATCATTTATGTATTATTGATGTTAAAGTGAATGGCTACACAGCAATTAGAAGCATCAAGCAATGCACCATATGTCTTCCCTGAATTCATTAGGGAATATAACGACATTAAGTGTTACGTGTACGTGATTTTGCCTACGGAGGCTGCAGAAAGCTGATTGGATTTAGACTCTGAATATTGCATTACTATCTGCCTATGCACTAAGTTAAACCATTATCTAATATTATATGATGTCACCGATTGATTAAGTAATATTTGACTATCAAATAAGGGTGTTGAATAATTTTTTTATTCACTGTGTCGGTGTTTAGGTAGTAGAATTCCATATCGAAATAAATAAAACAAGTGTTTTATTCTACTATTAATTTATTCGATGAGAAAGACGTCTTTCGCCTTATAAGGACAACTAGATATTTCTCAATATAATAAATTAATTACACTACCCTGTTTTGTTTTGGAAAAAATGTATCCAAAAAATATTCTCTTAATCTTTAAAAGAGCTTACTACCGTAAATGAATCAGTCATTTGAGAAACAATATAAGTCAATCAATACAAACTTTTCAGAAATCACAAAAAACTGTTTGTTATAAAATTTTCAATGAAATGTTGATATCCAACTCAAATCAAATGTAACTTATAGTGTATTTTTTTATAGACCTTTATTTTTTGACAAAATATTTTATTTCTATATTATTTTGTTAATTCAAAACCTTTGACTTATGTTGTTTCTCAAATGAACACCATTTCAGGGAATAAAAATCAACATTTTCATCCCAGATTATTTATTAAACAACCAAAAATCACTAATTTTCATCATTTTCACCCACGTTAGTGGTTGGTGTTAATTTTCAGCTGTGAATCGACACGAAAAAAATTAGTGTAGTAACAACATAAGTCACTGACTTGTGTTATTTTTCTATTGACTGACTAAGTTAATCAGCTCAATTTGTATCAAATAGGTAAAAATTACGTGGTTTCTTAATGAAATAACTTGCGTATCAAGAAAAATCTCCAAATAAAATAAAAATCATATCCGCTAAAAACCTGTCTCATGTTGTTTCTCAAATAACCGATTCAAATATAAGTTCTATTAATAATACCGTAAAACTTGTAATTAGTCAAAATGTTAGTAAAACTTTGTTTAATATTTTTCAATGCAATTGAAGAATAAAATCAAAAAGTAATAAAACTGTAATATAAAAGAAAACACATTTCACCATCGTACATTTTTCGAGCAAGCAAATATCACCAGCAGGGTTACTTTTGACAAAAATAATCTTGATCTTTATCATACGACGCACGAAAGGACTATTGTCAAAAACACCGCGCTACCGCTAACGCGCGATCGGTTTGCGTGTATTTTTGGCCAATAGTCACTTCGTGCATCGTATGATCAAGATCAAGACTAGATTAAGATCGTGTTTAGTATTGTCAAGAGTAACCCTGCAGATCATAAATAGTATGATAAGTTGATCTTTAAATTTTCATATCACGACCAAAAATAAGTAAAAACAATAAGAGAAACCCTCGGAAATTTAGATTATGTCTATTGGAAGTATACCTACTTCCCCTAGAGAGTTGAGTAAATAGAAATACATACCTACCTACCCATAAATTCTTCAAAACTCGATGTTAGTGGAATGACCCAGGTTTGTAATGAATTTAGAGATGGTCGACATGGGTGGTAGGTAGGTAGGTAGATACCTAGTATGTGTTGCTGTGAACGCTTTTAGCACAATATCCCTGACGCCCTTTGTGTTGAAAATTGGCCCAATCAATCCATTTGCACTTTGTTTCGGGGGATGTTGGACCAAATGATAGGAGGTACTGAGAGGGAGAGGGAGGATGTTGCTCCTACATTTATGAGGGTTGGCTGGAGACAGGTACCTACAGAAACACAGGTACCTTCTTCTATAATAATACTTCTTTATTCAAAATAAAACACGTTGCATACTAAAAATACATATCGATACTGTAAGTAGGTATGCAATGAGGATTCATTAACTTTTGTATGATAATATTTATAATAATACTAGCTTAAATACCCGGCGTTGCACGGGAATTCGGGAAATATATATAAAAAAAAAACAGTAAGTAGGTATATCGTTGCCGTGGAGGTGATCCAAGCCACACTTTTTTGAAAAATGGGTTTAGTATGCAGTTTTGTTCAGAAAACCACGGAGAACATAGTGGTGAAGAGAAATAAGTGATTTGATATTCCTAAAGGGCATTTTTGGAAGATTTTGAAGAGATGTTAAGTGTTTTTACAATCATTTCAAGTATGTTAGAGCATTTCACTAACGCATATAGGAACAAATAGTTCAATTAAATTATAGAAGTATAAAGATCTAAGCCGCATAGCGCGTAACTTTCCAACAATTTTTTTACAGGTGGATCTTTCTCAGCTACAGTGGTGAAATAACCCAAGTGATAAATTCGTGTTTACTTCTAAAATATATAAATTCTTTAATATTTTGTTATTTATATTAGTGGAATATGTGATCAGGAATATTGTGTAAATTTTTTAGCGAAATCCATGCAAAAATAACTTAGTTATTGTAAGATTAGTATTTTCGGATGTAACAGCGTAACTTCAACACCCTTTTTCTCGGAATGTCTGTCTTGTGGGTTGGATCACTTCACATCCACGGCAACGATATATAAATAAAAATTATTTTATGTAGGCAGCAATAATTTTTGTATCAACTATATACACAGTGTCACATTAAAGTAGAGAACATATAATAGAATATATGTTAGTGAGACTAACAGTATATAAAATTATAACAATATACCTACATTACATACACATACATACATACATACCATTAAGCCGCTTTCCTCGCCGGGTAGACAGAAAGGATCGAGAGCCACTTCCTTCTATCCTTGCATACATCTTTCGCTTCCGTCACTGTCATAGAATTCCTCATGCATGCTCTCCTGTTCAATGTGCTCAACACGTGACCGTCCTGTAGAATTTGATTTAAATGAGCTTGTCATCTTAACTTATTCACTTTCATCCTTGTAATTACACCAACTTTCATTCCACATTCCTTTTGTATATTACTGTTACGCACACAATCTCTCAGACTTTTACTACACATCCTTTTCAGCTCATATTTATGTAAATTTAAAAAAAATGGGTATTGAAATCTTGAAGTTTGACATCCCACACGGCCATATTTCAATAAAAAAATGGGAAGTATCTACGTGGATAAAGGCACTAAAATCCTCTTCCCACTGTAAAATCTTGAAGTTTGACATCCCACACGGCCATATTTCAATAAAAAAAATGGGTAGGTACCTACGTGGATAAAAGTACTAAAATCCTTTTCCCACTGTAAAATATTGAAACTTGACATCCCACACGGCCATATTTCAATAAATAAAATGGGTAGGTACCTACGTGGATAAAAGTACTGAAATCCTTTTCCCACTGTAAAATATTGAAACTTGACATCCCACACGGCCATATTTCAATAAAAAAATGGGTAGGTACCTACGTGGATAAAAGTACTGAAAACCTTTTCCCTCTGTAAAAGCTTGAAGATTGACATCCCACACGGCCATATTTCAATAAATAAAATGGGAAGGTACCTACGTGGATAAAAGTACTAAAATCCTCTTCCCACTGTAAAATCTTGAAGTTTGACATCCCACACGGCCATATTTCAATTAAAAGAATGGGTAGGTACCTACGTGGATAAAAGTACTAAAATCCTTTTCCCACTGTAAAATCTTGAAGTTTGACATCCCACACGGCCATATTTCAATAAAAAAATGTGTAGGTACCTACGTGGACAAAAGTACTGAAAACCTTTTCCCACTGAAAAATCTGGAAGTTTGACATCCCACACGGCCATATTTCAATAAAATAAAATGGGTAGGTACCTACGTGGATAAAAGTACTAAAATCCTTTTCCCACTGTAAAATCTTGAAGTTTGACATCCCACACGGCCATATTTCGATAAAAAAATGGGTAGGTACCTTCGTGGATAAAAGTACTTAAATCCTTTTCCCACTTTAAAATCTTGAAGTTTGACATCCCACACGGCCATATTTCAATAAAAAGAATGGGTAGGTACCTACGTGGATAAAAGTACTAAAATCCTTTTCCCACTGTAAAATCTTGAAGTTTGACATCCCACACGGCCATATTCCAATAAAAAAATGGGTAGGTACCTACGTGGATAAAAGTACCGAAATCCTTTTCCCACTGTAAAATCTTGAAGTTTGACATCCCCCACGGCCATATTTCAATAATAAAAATGGGTAGGTACCTATGTGGATAAAAGTACTGAAATCCTTTTCCCACTGTAAAATCTTGAAGTTTGACATCCCACACGGCCATATTTCACGGATAAAAGTACTGAAAACCTTTTCCCTCAGTAAAAGCTTGAAGATTGACATCCCACACGGCCATATTTCAATAAATAAAATAGGTAGGTACCTACGTGGATAAAAGTAGTAAAATCCTCTTCCCACTGTAAAATCTTGAAGTTTGACATCCCACACGGCCATATTTCAATAAAATAAAATAGGTAGGTACCTACGTGGATAAAAGTACTAAAATCCTTTTCCCACTTTAAAATCTTGAAGTTTGACATCCCACACGGCCATATTTCAATAAAAAAAATGGGTAGGTACCTACGTGGATAAAAGAACTTAAATCCTTTTCCCACTGTAAAATCTTGAAGTTTGACATCCCACACGGCCATATTTCAATAAAAAGAATGGGTAGGTACCTACGTGGATAAAAGTACTAAAATCCTTTTCCCACTGTAAAATCTTGAAGTTTGACATCCCACACGGCCATATTTCGATAAAAAAATGGGTAGGTACCTACGTGGATAAAAGTACTAAAATCCATTTCCCACTGTAAAATCTTGAAGTTTGACATCCCACACGGCCATATTTCGATAAAAAAATGGGTAGGTACCTACGTGGATAAAAGTACTGAAATCCTTTTCCCACTGTAAAATCTTGAAGATTGACATCCCACACGGCCATATTTCAATAAATAAAATGGGAAGGTACCTACGTGGATAAAAGTACTAAAATCCTCTTCCCACTGTAAAATCTTGAAGTTTGACATCCCACTCGGCCATATTTCAATAAAAAAATGGGTAGGTACCTACGTGGATAAAAGTACTGAAAACCTTTTCCCTCTGTAAAAGCTTGAAGATTGACATCCCACACGGCCATATTTCAATAAATAAAATGGGAAGGTACCTACGTGGATAAAAGTACTAAAATCCTCTTCCCACTGTAAAATCTTGAAGTTTGACATCCCACTCGGCCATATTTCAATAAAAAAAATGGGTAGGTACCTACGTGGATAAAAGTACTGAAATCCCCTTTCCACTGTAAAATCTTGAAGTTTGACATCCCACACGGCCATATTTCAATAAAAAAATGTGTAGGTACCTACGTGGACAAAAGTACTGAAAACCTTTTCCCACTGAAAAATCTTGAAGTTTGACATCCCACACGGCCATATTTCAATAAAATAAAATGGGTAGGTACCTACGTGGATAAAAGTACTAAAATCCTTTTCCCACTGTAAAATCTTGAAGTTTGACATCCCACACGGCCATATTTCGATAAAAAAATGGGTAGGTACCTACGTGGATAAAAGTACTGAAAACCTTTTCCCTCTGTAAAAGCTTGAAGATTGACATCCCACACGGCCATATTTCAATAAATAAAATGGGAAGGTACCTACGTGGATAAAAGTACTAAAATCCTCTTCCCACTGTAAAATCTTGAAGTTTGACATCCCACACGGCCATATTTCAATTAAAAGAATGGGTAGGTACCTACGTGGATAAAAGTACTAAAATCCTTTTCCCACTGTAAAATCTTGAAGTTTGACATCCCACACGGCCATATTTCAATAAAAAAATGTGTAGGTACCTACGTGGACAAAAGTACTGAAAACCTTTTCCCACTGAAAAATCTTGAAGTTTGACATCCCACACGGCCATATTTCAATAAAATAAAATGGGTAGGTACCTACGTGGATAAAAGTACTAAAATCCTTTTCCCACTGTAAAATCTTGAAGTTTGACATCCCACACGGCCATATTTCGATAAAAAAATGGGTAGGTACCTTCGTGGATAAAAGTACTTAAATCCTTTTCCCACTTTAAAATCTTGAAGTTTGACATCCCACACGGCCATATTTCAATAAAAAAAATCGGTAGGTACCTACGTGGATAAAAGTACCTTAATCCTTTTCCCACTGTAAAATCTTGAAGTTTGACATCCCACACGGCCATATTTCGATAAAAAAGTGGGTAGGAACCTACGTGGATAAAAGTACTAAAATCCATTTCCCACTGTAAAATCTTGAAGTTTGACATCCCACACGGCCATATTTCAATAAAAAGAATGGGTAGGTACCTACGTGGATAAAAGTACTAAAATCCTTTTCCCACTGTAAAATCTTGAAGTTTGACATCCCACACGGCCATATTTCGATAAAAAAATGGGTAGTTACCTACGTGGATAAAAGTACTGAAATCCTTTTCCCACTGTAAAATCTTGAAGTTTGACATCCCACACCGCCATATTTCAATAAATAAAATGGGTAGGTACCTACGTGGATAAAAGTACCGAAATCCTTTTCCCACTGTAAAATCTTGAAAGTTGACATCCCACACGGCCATATTCCAATAAAAAAATGGGTAGGTACCTACGTGGATAAAAGTACCGAAATCCTTTTCCCACTGTAAAATCTTGAAGTTTGACATCCCACACGGCCATATTTCAATAAAAAAATGGATAGGTACCTACGTGGATAAAAGTACCGAAATCCTTTTCCCACTGTAAAATCTTGAAGTTTGACATCCCACACGGCCATATTTCAATAAATAAAATGGGTAGGTACCTATGTGGATAAAAGCACTGAAATCCTTTTCGCACTGTAAAATCTTGAAGTTTGACATCCCACACGGCCATATTTCAATTAAAAGAATGGGTAGGTACCTACGTGGATAAAAGTACTGAAAACCTTTTCCCTCTGTAAAAGCTTGAAGATTGACATCCCACACGGCCATATTTCAATAAATAAAATGGGAAGGTACCTACGTGGATAAAAGTACTGAAATCCCCTTTCCACTGTAAAATCTTGAAGTTTGACATCCCACACGGCCATATTTCAATTAAAAGAATGGGTAGGTACCTACGTGGATAAAAGTACTAAAATCCTTTTCCCACTGTAAAATCTTGAAGTTTGACATCCCACACGGCCATATTTCAATAAAAAAATGTGTAGGTACCTACGTGGACAAAAGTACTGAAAACCTTTTCCCACTGAAAAATCTTGAAGTTTGACATCCCACACGGCCATATTTCAATAAAATAAAATGGGTAGGTACCTACGTGGATAAAAGTACTAAAATCCTTTTCCCACTGTAAAATCTTGAAGTTTGACATCCCACACGGCCATATTTCGATAAAAAAGTGGGTAGGTACCTACGTGGATAAAAGTACTAAAATCCTTTTCCCACTTTAAAATCTTGAAGTTTGACATCCCACACGGCCATATTTCAATAAAAAAAATGGGTAGGTACCTACGTGGATAAAAGTACCTAAATCCTTTTCCCACTGTAAAATCTTGAAGTTTGACATCCCACACGGCCATATTTCGATAAAAAAGTGGGTAGGTACCTACGTGGATAAAAGTACTAAAATCCATTTCCCACTGTAAAATCTTGAAGTTTGACATCCCACACGGCCATATTTCAATAAAAAGAATGGGTAGGTACCTACGTGGATAAAAGTACTAAAATCCTTTTCCCACTGTAAAATCTTGAAGTTTGACATCCCACACGGCCATATTTCGATAAAAAAATGGGTAGGTACCTACGTGGATAAAAGTACTGAAATCCTTTTCCCACTGTAAAATCTTGAAGTTTGACATCCCACACGGCCATATTTCAATAAATAAAATGGGTAGGTACCTACGTGGATAAAAGTACCGAAATCCTTTTCCCACTGTAAAATCTTGAAGTTTGACATCCCACACGGCCATATTCCAATAAAAAAATGGGTAGGTACCTACGTGGATAAAAGTACCGAAATCCTTTTCCCACTGTAAAATCTTGAAGTTTGACATCCCACACGGCCATATTTGAATAAAAAAATGGATAGGTACCTACGTGGATAAAAGTACCGAAATCCTTTTCCCACTGTAAAATCTTGAAGTTTGACATCCCACACGGCCATATTTCAATAAATAAAATGGGTAGGTACCTATGTGGATAAAAGCACTGAAATCCTTTTCGCACTGTAAAATCTTGAAGTTTGACATCCCACACGGCCATATTTCAATTAAAAAAAAAATGGGTAGGTACCTACGTGGATAAAAGTACTAAAAAAATATATGTATATATACATAGGTACCTATAAGGAAAACAGTTCTTAAAAAGGAACGAAACAATTAATGTTTCCTATATAGGCATTCCCTCCCTGTATTCCCAAAAGAAACCTTGATGAATGAATGTACATTCTTCAATATTCTGAAGTATTATATTTTTAATTGAAATACTTCCATCAGATTTTTTTTAAAGACTCATGAAAATATTAGGTCAAAATAAATACTACTCGTTGATTGAGAAAAGTACCTACCTATGTATTTATTGGAAAACGCATACCTACAATATTGTCTATGAATTTCATAATTCCATTTTCACAATTATTTTTCTTTGTTTTTTTTTCTCATGTGTCATATTTATTCTGTCATATGTGGTCTATGAAATTGAATGAAAATATGCCGAAATTATGCAATTCTAATTTACACAAATTAGGAGTTTTCATGATGTGCAAGCATGATTTTTTAAAACCGAAATAATCTCCAAGCTTTAAGATTCAGTTTTGTTGTATTTTTTATCACTTCCATTTTGAAATTAATTCAATATGATGAAAATTTTTGTCTACGATTTCGGCAATCAGGAAGTCAAATTTTCATTCATTACCTCATTAAAATGTTGATATCTTTGTCAATAAATAAGATATTTGAAATATTTTTGGCCTGGGGTCTGTGATTATGTATAGAGTTTATTATTCAACATGCCTTTCCTAAATTAGGGATATGTACGGGCTCAAATATTTGTGCCGATTCCCACAAATACTAAGAAATAATAAAGGTCTACTATATTTTTGAAATCTGAGGCTTAAAAGCATTTCAAAATAAGTCAAAATTTTCATCTTTCCATACAAAGCATAAAGGGAACATTAAAATAGAAGAACAATACATACCTTCTCCTTTTTTGTAATTAAGATACTTTGCAAAGATATAAATCATGTCATGTCACATCAAAAAATATAACCAGAACGTAATCATTGCAAAAAAATAATGGATACTCACCTATTTTTTCTTAATTTCCTATTCAACTACATATTTTATAAAACATCATAGGAAAAGAGAAGGTTTTATTATGTTAATTCATTTATTGCATCAAAAATTCATAAAACAACTACTCGATCAACCTTCAAGATTTTCCTGGGAACGAAGAGAAGAGAATACAGTCTTTTCCGTTCAGATTCTTTGCAATGATTGTCACTTCTTCCCACGACATTCCTAAAGCCATAATGTCGTTGTCATTAATTTATTATCAATTTAATTTCTAATTTCTTAATCATGAATTTCATCATTGAAAAATGAGCATCCAGATCGCAATGCACCGTTTTGTGTTTCTGCAAAAAATATACTGTTAACTCTTTAGTAATAAAAATGTAAAGCAGGTTTAATAGATTAGATAGAAAACGTAAATTAATTCTCACCTGATGTTAAATTAAATATTGAACGTACTTTTTGACACATCGTTCATTAATCGCCATTTTGGAATGTTATAATGACACAAATAATTGCCAGACGAATAACATATTGTTTTTGGCTTTTCAATTAGCACGTGCTTAATATTTTTAAATTGGATTATTTACGCAAAAAATATTTTAAATGTGTTTATTTGCACGAAATTAAAAATATTTTAAATGTTTTTATTTGCATGAACTTAAAAAAAGTCTGATTGTGCTTATTTTTTAGAAATTAATCATAAATATTTATAGTACTTTTCATAATTAATTTTAATATGGCAATATCTTATGGCACCCAATTTTGGCGGTAAAGAACATTTTCGCACTCTTTCAAACTCACGCAAAAAACGTATTTTTTATCTCATTCACACTTTTTTTTTACACTCTTTTTTGCTGTTTTTCTCGCTTCTTTAAAAGAAAGTACGGCATTTAGTGGGTTTTTATTTGAAATAGATACCTCATCTTGTAATGGTCAGGTCAATGGAACGCAAATTCCTTGAAATGGGCGAGTATAGCCCGGTCTTCGTTAGTATGGAAATTCAAAAATCATTTTTATAAGATATAAGGATAAATAACTTATATTAAAGAAAAACTGATTGTAAAAAAATTGCTTTATTATTTCATTAGCCAAAATACGTACATACCAATCTCGCGGTGGCGGTAGCGCAGTATTTTTTACTTTTGACTATAGTCCCCTCGCGCGTCGTATGATTAAGATCAATACGTATTAAGATTGTGTCAAGAATAGCACTGCTGGTACTATCTGGTGGAAGGATGCAAGGTCAGTAGGCCTAGTCAAAACACATTTTAGCGTTACGTTTTCGTTTTCGTTCTACTTTTGTGTATTTTAGCTATGAAAATTGACGCGTTCTCACAAAGTCGTCTACATTCGAACGAAAACATAACGCTAAAATGTGTTTTGACTACGGGCTCTGAGGTTACAATCAAATAATAATTATCGTCAGTCATGTTTTGATATTGATTGTGATGAGAATTTTTTGTTGAAATAACCTCTATTCCCAGCAGTCTAAGAGCTCCTATTTTTATATCTAAATTATTTATTTATTTAGAATACTGATATTGTAATGATGAATGTCAACTTCTTGAATGGCATATAGTTTTTGCCTTGAAAAAACATGTAATAAAATGGAAGAAATCACTACAAAGTGATAATCTCGCTATAGCAATCCTCCTGGTATTTTGCATTTATATTGTTTTGTCAACACTGTAATATAATGATGACGTCCAAAAAGAATAAATTAATTAATTAATGCCCTGTATGTTGATTACATCTAAAGTAGCGAGTCCACGGACTACCCCGCGTATGGTAAATTAGATAGATAAAATACATAATGAGTATTTACCTCGTAATTTATAAACCATTTTTAATATCTACCAACAATAAAATAAAGTGTCTATGGACTGTTCTCACTTCCGATTTCAAGTGATTATTTTTGCATTTCTGCGTTAGTTCTAGGAACTATTTATATATATATATATAATGAGTTACAATCCATTGGATTGGTCTGCAACGAGTTTGGTTTTTCTTCTCCATTCGTCTCTATTCTCAGCCAGTCTTTTTAGCTCTATGTATGAGCCACAGTTCATGTCTCTCTTCAGTTGGTCCATATATGCTATTTATATTATTTATAAAATAAAATAAATATTTCACTTTGTAATTTTTAGTGTCGAGTTTGTCGGTTACCTAAAGGTCTAGTCATGTTCAATCTCACTCACGGCACAGGCTTACTGTGAAAGGTGCACAAGGTTGTATTTGGGTTTAAAACAAAAACTCATAAAAAAATGTTTTATTAAAAAAAAATTATTACATTAGCTGTTCAATTATTTACTTATTTATCTTGAAACGGACTTTATTTGATACCTGTATGGATTGATTTTCTTTATCAGTCGGACTGAGAATTTCCAAAATAAACCTTGTTATTGAGATGTTTTCCTTAAAGCTTTCCCACGTAATAGTAAAAGAAGAATGTTTGCAAACTGTATCTGTTGTAAGAAGGTATAAATATATCTACATTATACATATCTGTAACAACTCAGTGACGTAGACACTTTTATATCAGTATTTTCAAAGCTCATTTTTATTTAAAAAAAAATTCTCTCATTCAAATCACTTGATACTGTAAATAGTTCCACACCCATTTTTTCCAGTCCATAAATTATTTCGCTTATTTTACGAGTTATAAGGAGCCTTAATTCTTCTTTTTTTTCAAAAGTAGTTAAGTATTGGCCAAATCTATTTGCTTATTTTTTATTAATTGACCCAAGCTTTTAACATAACATTTACCAACAAGAAACAATATAGCAAACTCTATAATATTTTATATGTGATAGAATAAACATTAATACTATGAAAACATACAAATTTTACACAAATAATTATAACACTAGTCACAAAAAAAACACATAAACAATTCTGAATGAATGCTAAAATCTTAACAATGTCAATAAAATAAAAACAAAAAAAAATATAATAATAAAAATCTTTAATGCACAAAAATAGTATAGGTACAAGGAGAAAAAACATGATATCATAACTATTGAACACATAATTTTGTGCAATGGGCGAGTTTATCGCTGAAGCGCGATATCTTCCAACTAACTATTACTATTACTAAAGTATCATCATCTTCTCCAGGAAGTACAGGATAAAAACTAGCTTCCTCCATTCTGAGTGCTTCAATTGAGCCACCTCTTCCCAAAACATTCCTAGTGCTCTGATGTCATTGACATAAAAATAATCTATTGAGAAAGAGGGACGTCTGGGCCGTCTGAACACTTGTGACGAACTATCATTAAACATTCTCAAAACATAGCCCAACCAAGACCATCGTCTCTCCTGTGTTACATAAACTTCTCTACTAACTATACTATACTATACCCTCACGCCATGTCCCAGGAGGGGTAGGAAGAGAGAACGGAACGCCATATAGATCTATCCTTACATACTTCTTTCGCTTCCTCTACATTCATCCAGTTTCTCATACATGCACGCTGATTTCTCTTACTCAGCACGCGTCCGTCCTTAAGAATTTGGTCCACGTGATCAAGCCACGTGGTTCTTGGACGTCCGCGCTTCCTCACACCCCTTCTTTCAGATAAATACATCCTCTTCGTCATCCTTTCATCTTGCATTCGCTCAACATGTCCAAACCATCTCAACTTGTTTACACGCATTCTGTCCACAACACTCCTCTCACATCTGCTCATTCTCCTGATATCCTCATTCTTCACTCTATCTGGCAACGTTTTACCAACCATTCTTCTCAGTGAACTACTAAAACATGGCTCAAAATGTTGAATTAAATGTGGAAATTAAATTATGAAATAAATAATGTTATTGGATCGATTATAATGCTAAACAGTAATTAAATATTATTCATTATACTTTGTAATTTAAAATGAATTATTAATGCCGATATATTCAACAAAAAAACATGGACTTAAATTTTTATATCTCAGATTCGTGGAATGGTTCACCACTGGCACAGTTTCCAAGTCCATTTTAGTTTGCCTTTCACTGTGAATAACATCTTAGAAACAGCCAAATACCTACAACCTACATTTGTGTAGTAAATAATAGAAGTCGTTTTCCTTTTCATGTCCAACTTTGAACGTGACTAAACCAACATGTTTTTATCGAAATCTAAACATCACAGAGGTTAAAATTTGAGATTAAACAATCTTTACTTATGTCTTTTCTTATCTTCTTATTCTTCTTCTTAATCTTTTATAAGACCCAGAGGTCTGTTTATGCATGAGGGTCCTCTTGCGATGTGGAGGCCCAGCTGTCCTTCCATCGTTCAGGGGGTCTTCCTGGTAGGCGTCGTCCATCAGGTAGTCCATGTAGAACAATATTTGGGATTCTGGTGTTACCCATCCTCTGGACGTGTTCATACCAAATTTTTTATTTATTTTTTTATTTTTATTAAATATCTTTATGATATGTCACATTTTCAGCATGAATTTCAGCCATAATTTCTTATCTTTTTCAGACAGGGCGAGATTACATTGTTTCTGATTTCTAAGTTCTCCTGTAACAGATCCCTGTGATTGCGAATGAGTGCGTATTGTCACCCGTATATATGTAGTAGGAAATGTAGATATAATATATTTTTTGTTTTTGCATCTAATTGTTAGTCACAAATCACTCGTTACGGGTGGATTGCCAGAAAAAAATATGCATAGGTACCTATTAATTATAAATGGGTATAAAATTAGTACAGAACTCTAGAGTTGACTATAATTATGTAATGAAATTCATTTTGTATTAAATTAAACACTATTCACTTTGTTGTTGATTGGGTAATAGAATTCTATAACGAAATTAAAAGAATATTTTCTTCTACTATATGTTTTATTGTCAAGAGAGACGTTGAGAGAGATGATTGATAATGTCCTAACAAGATAAAAGACGACTCTGTCGATTATAAAACATGGAGCAAAAGAAAGAATTATTTGATTTCATCAAACTGAAAAAGTTATTAAAGGAATGATCCATTTATGAGTCCACTCGTATTTTCATATTAAAATACATACCTTTAACGAATAATACCTACTTATATTTTTTTTAAAAAGATATATCTGAGCTAAAAGCTAACACTAAGCTAAAAGCTTGTGCCGTAAAAGGGGAGTATGCCGGCACCTGGGATCGAACATATTTTATATTGAATTGAAACTACCTACCTATCCACTGTGTCGATGTTTAGGTAGTAGAATTTCATAATGAAATTCTTTCGAATTATAACATTTTGCGTCGGATAATTGCAGAAAACATAATGTACCTATGAAAATTCTAAGTAAGTACCTGTATCTATGGTAGGTATATAGATAGCAATGTTATTGATGCGAATAATGTTTATATTCGTAAGATGTTTGGATAATTATAAGTTACGAATAAAAGTTCAAAAATTGATTGTACATATTTGGTGAAGGTTAAGGTTACCAATAAAGTTTTCAAGCTGAAATTGCAATGGGCTGGTCATGTGGCAAGGCAAGAGGATGGCAGGTGGACTTCCAGAATTCTTGAATGGAGGCCGTGGGAGGACAAAAGAAAGTGTCGGAAGACCCCAAAAAAATGTGTCGACGATGTTGTCCAGATGACGGGAACACAGTAGTGTCGTGTTGCTCGAGATCGAAAAGTGTGGATAAAGTTTTGAAGAGACCTATATTCAGCAGTGGAGAGAAGAAGGCTAACAGCAAGTAAGTAAGTATAAGGTTACCAAAGACTATGTAAGCTTTAAATTTGCCGTAACGTTATAATATTCCATCTCTAGAAGAAAATGCTGCAATGGTGCACAAAGTTTTCTGGGTTTTTGACGTAGATAGTAATCATTTATTTAGAAAGGTTTAGTGCTTAGTTGGGTTACTCTCGCCGCGGTCTAAATATAGATTCTTATGAATCAATTCGCTACCTATTTTAAAAATGTCTTATTAGTTTGTAGGTATTATTGAGAGAAAAAAATGACGAGTTTTTTTAATTGACAATCTAAACTTCTCTCTCTCCCTCTCTCTTTTTCTGGCATTGCACCCAATATGTGAGTGGTGCTGCAAGACAATCTAAACTTCGACCTTCGAAATTGGTAATCTTGTGCCTTTTTCAATATAATAATTGAAACTACTCATGTTTTAGTAATCGGTTAAGCAGTCGACCATCAATTTAAACAAAAAATCATTACATTTTTTAAATTTAATTGGCCATTCAACTTCCACTTTAATTGATCCATTTCATCAATAAGACGAATGTAGATCAAACAGTCTATTTTCAAGAGCCACAAAAAAATATTCTTTTTCAGTGTTTTAAAAGAGTATCCTATAATGCATTTCTGTTACATGATTTCAAATAAATGGAGATTAAATTTCGATCGATCGCCAAAAATCGATCGTGTTTATTTATATACAATCAAGTAACAGAAGCCCTCTGTAGGATATTACTTTAAAAACATTCAAAATGTCTCGAAACTGTTACATAGTTATTAATCCTTCAAAAATAGACGATATTTATCTATTAAACTGTAAACGGCTCATGCCTTTTTTAATAACAAAATAAAATAATTTACTAACACAATATACATCAAATCACATCATTTCTCTACGCTCCATACAAATTAACGTAGGTAATACCTATAAACAAGTGAAGATAAAAAGAGTAGAGGAAGACCTCCAACACGTTGGTCAGACGACATTAGAAGAATCGCAGGTGACTGGTTGCAGAAAGCCCAGGACAGAGATGCCTGGAGACATTATGGGGGAGGCTTATGTTCAGCAGTGGACAGGAATAGCTGCATAAGTTATATAAACACGAGAAGAAAACAATACAAAGAGAATAACAAAATTAAAATACATTAGAAATTTTGGGTTAGTTGGAAGAGATCTCGCCTTTGCGAAAAACTCGCCCTCTGTAAATTGATTTTATCTACTTGAATGTATACCTTTTATGTAAATGTTTGTAATCAATGTACAGTAAAGAATGAATAAAATAAAATAAATTGATGTTAATATTATAAATTATAAAATAATATAAGTAATCTAAATATGTAACATTTCAGATTATTATTTATATTACTAGATCCTAGACTATAGCGGCGTCTATAGTAACTCTTCAGTATGTGAGGGGGATTGTGTTTTTGAGATACCTTGCCAAAATATTTACTTCGGACATCTCTTCTACGTGATCCTTTTATTGATGCTTGTTTACATTTTCTGATTCTTAAACAAAACGATCATCATCAAAAGAATAAGAACTCAAACAATAGAAATAAATCTAATATCTTTCTATTTAGATATATATAATGAGTTAAAATCCATTGGATTGGTCTGCAACGAGTTTTGTCTTTCTTCTCCATTCCTCCCTATTCTCAGCCAGTCTTTTCAGCTCTACGTATGAGCCACAATTCATGTCCCTCTTCAGTTGGTCCATATACGCATCTCTGGGCCGGCCTCTGTCGTTTGTGCCCTCGGTCCTACCCTCCGCGATGGCGATGAGGAGTCCTGGGTGCCTGATGTTGTGGCCAATCCAGTTAGCTCGTTGTTGGCTGATTCTCTTAAGGAGTTGCCTTTTTTCGCCTACCCTGTTTAATACTTCTTCGTTTTCGACGTGTTCCGACCAATGGATCTTCAGCATGCGTCTGTAGCACCACATCTCAAAGGCCGCCAACCGTCCGCTTTCAATCTTGCTGATGGTCCATGTCGATGGGCTAATCCTGGAGATTTCATTTTCTTCATCTCTTCTATTTAGATAAAAATTACAATTACATATTACCTAGAGGATGCCGCGAGGCGAAAGCGCTCGGCAATTAGAATTTAGTCATTAATGATTTAAAAATAATCATACGTGAAAATGAAAGTGTTTAGTTTAACATTTTTAAAACTCATATATTATTATTATCTATACCTTCTACTACGTAGACGCCTATACCTTCTACTGCGTAGACGTATGTGGCGCGAAGTTAACGCTCTTGCCTTGGAGTCATGAGGTCCCAGGTTCGATACCCGGCCAAGGCAAAGTGAAGATTGAACTTTTTCAAATTGTCTTGGCTCTGCGTGTTACATGTACGAGTATATGTTTTTAGTGCATTTTATATGACGTGTGTATCGTCGCGTTAGTATTGATATTACAAGATTCGTATCTTAGTTTAAGACTAACTCGATCTGCGTGGGTTGCCTTATGTATCTAATTAAAAAAAACGTTTTCTTTTATATGTATTTGTCGTCTACTCGTAATATGACCTCAATTAAGCCATATTGTGGTGTCTGTTGCCCGAAGCTCCATCAAAAAGGGGTGTCTTCTCCTTCTTTATGAAGTCTTCTTCGTTCGCTTCCCCTCGCAGATCTAGAGACGCAGTTTTTTCCAACCTCTGAGACCCGCAGCACTAAATGCTTTATCTTCAAAGCTCGTTCTGCGAGATCGAGATGGCTCAATAATTCCGCTTTTTGCTTTACCCTATGCGGCCTATGCTAAGCAAACACACTCAAAGATACCTCTTTTCTCTCATGAAATTCTGTAGTCAAAGAAAATGCTTGTTTGTAAATTTATTCTTCTATCCTACACAATAAGTATTATTATTTTTTTACAGAAAGTTTATTTTTAACCTATAGATACAAGTTAAAAATTGTTATAAACAATATTACTAGATCTGGTATTTTCTCAAATTCATATTCTCAAATGAAAATTTTGACGATGGCGGGGGATACGAAATTTGAGAAATTGTGTTTTAAATATTTAATCCCTTCACCGAATTTTGAAAACTGAGAGTACCTACAAAAAAGGCCCTTCACCAAAAAAATTGAAATAAGTATTTTTATTTCCCAACTGAAATCCTGGGTAAATCTAAATCCTTGACCCAAAAGTACAATTTGTCAAATCACTGACTTTGTATCATGTAAATAAATAAAAAGTTAACAATATGCTTGTGTCGTGAAGCTGAAATATGTAAATATCGGGAGAAATCAAATCTGTAAATTTTATTGTCAATCGAAAATCTGAGACTAAATATCTACATTGTTATTTTCGCAATGTAATGACATCTTCTGTAAATACTTTTAAATAATATCATATTTATATTGAGGACGCGAACCAGTTGAATTTCAGTAATGTAAAAAGCTTTATAAAAATATGTTTAGATGTCGTTACTAAACATGAAGACGTTACTTCAATAATATTTCAAAAGATGTCGGTAGTAAGACCATCTATTGAATTATATTGAAAACAATATTTAAACACAAACGCAACTTCAACATTACTAAATACAATTCATTTCAAAAGATGGCAGTAGTATATCGTGTTTCCAGTTATTAATTTTTGATAAATGTTTTTGTTATGGCTGGAGAATCCGCCGACTACAATTTATTCTCCGACGGAAAATTCAATGACAGCAATTTATTCATCAATGGTAGAATTCATTGACAGCCAATTTACCGAAGAGAAAAAGGAACAAATCCAAAACAATAAAATACAGACGATCTCAGATGTTGTTATTAGGGTATCCTTTGCCCTTATAATAATATATAAGTTGGTATACCAAAGTTGAAATCATTAATAAAAGATTTAATTTAATACCTACAAATTTAATTCTAACCATAAATTTCATATCCATTAAAAAACAATTTGGTTGATTTATAAAAATAACCGGTAACATATTTTTTTGGGAAACTTAAAAATTAATCAGTTTTAAAAAGAAAAGAATTAACTTATTATTCCTATTTATAATATTCTCTAACGCCGTGTGCTAGATAGGGTAGGCAAAGAGAACGGAATGCCATAAAGATCTAATCTTATGTACTAATTTCGCTTCTTCTTCTTCTTCTTCTTCTTCTTCTTCTTCCTAGCCAACTCCCGTCCACTCCTGGACGAAGGCCTCCTCCATCGCCTTCCCCACGCCGCTCTATCTTGGGCTCTCTGCATCCAGTTGACACCGACGTACTTGACCAGGTCATCCCTCCATCGTAGTGGTGGTCTTCCTACACTCCTGGTTGTTGTTCTTACTCTATTATTTCGCTTACTCTAGATTAATTCAGTTTTTCATACATGCACGCAGATTTTACTTACTCAACACGCGGCCGTCCTTGGCAATATGATCCACGTGTTCAAGCCACATAGTTCTTTAATATCCGCGCTTTCTCACTCCCACTCTCTCAGATAAATACACCCTCGTCATCATACTTTCATCGTGCATTCACTGCACATGTCCAAACCATTGTAATTTATTTATTTTATTCTTCTTGCACTTCATCATTCATATAACAAAATCAACAAATCAGTTTATTATTATGTAAGAAAAAAATACTTATATGCGCATTTTATCCACCACTCTCCTCTTGCATCCATTTATTCTCCTGATATCCTTATTCTTTTTCTATCTCGCAACGTTTCACCACACAATCTTCTGAATGACCTCATTTATAACGCTTTCTTGCTTCATCAGCCATGCCCAAGTCTCTCTTGCATACATCATCTTGCATCATACAAGATAAACGAGTGGACCAATCTTATAACTATCATAGAATTATTTCTATTCACTACCATTGGTTGGATAGCACCTTGTTGCCTGCTTCTTTCGATATCGCTGTTACACCTTTAATTTCTCGCGAATAGGCTACCCAAATATGTACATTCGTTCATTAGTCCCAATATTTTATTTACTATCAATCTTTATCTAACACTTACTTTTTTCCTTCAAACACCATTACATTCGTTTTCTTTGCATATATCCTCGAACCATTATTTTGCACAGTTTTCATATAAGTACGCACAAAATCATTAGCCACTGGTCATTCTCATTTTTAGCCATCAAATCCAAATCATCCACAAACATCAATGCACTATTCGGAATGGATGGAAACTGTTTCCTAATTTTTTATTTAGAAAGAACCAGTCCACTGGCTACCGTACTTATTGGTGAATACTGTATTAGAACATGTAGATTAAGGTAGTACGTAACCTGATAGCAGTGCCTCACCCTTCAATCAAAAGATCTCAGATGCGATTCGTCCCTCTGATGACAATTCTTATTGTAAGGGTGTTTGGTAAGAGCGTATGTAGAATTTTCTTTAGGGAAAGGAATTAACTTTACGCGACGTTTCTAATTCTTAGGTAACATTGTCATAAGGACGCTGTTTTGTGAATGTGGATCATCCTGTCCATCATGGATGACTTAATTTTGGTGGACTTGAATTTTTTTAAAAGTGCCCTAGCACCGCTACGCACACAGTCACAATAATGTGTATTACAGAACACGTGATTGTATTAATAACCGAGTTGCTTCGCTGTGGTTGGCTGGTGAATTGTGTAGTGTGTGTAGCATACTCATTCTGAAGGTTGTGTTAGTAATAATTTACCTGTGAGCGGGGCACTCTTACATGAATTCTACTCTACAAATCTGTCCTTTCTGACCAACTATCATTAAACATTATTTTATATGTAAGTGTATTATTTTAACTGCCTATCCCAGATCGATCGGGCCTCAGTGGTCAGTGCCATCAAATATTTGATGAATTAATAAATATATATAGCTCCTTGCTTTTTTAGCATTTTTCAGTCTTCAAAATTAACTTTTAAATATTTTTATAGTATCTTTTTGTTTTTCAATTATTTAAATTTCAGAATTAAGAAAATTTTTAAAGATATTAATTATATAGCTGCAGACAATAATTTGCTTTTGAGATGAATTTGCGAATGAATTAATTTAATTTGTTATGTAGATTATTTTAGAAAGATCATTATTTTTTCTGTAAGAATTTAATGGTTCTGTAAAAGGCAAATATTCGTGATACATCACGTGTGAGACATTTAACATCTTCAATTCAGCAATGAGGTATGCCACCCTTCCTGAATATGTTCATTTACATTTTTACTGGTTGAAAAAAAAAACTCGCTTGTTTATTACGTACAGTCTGCTGGCTATTCCATTCGTGAGAAATATTGTTGATTGATAGACACAATATAGATACTATGTGGACAAAATTTTCAAATGTTAAATTTATCGGTCAACGGTTTTTGGTGAAAGTTAATTAAAATGTCCCTTCAAAATGAGTTGGAGCAAACTATATTTCTCATAAACCAAACTATATTAATTTATCATAATAATTTATCATTTTGAAGGGAAAAAATGATGATAGTCGCTGTGTGGGAAGGCAGCAGATGTCCTGGCTGAGAAATATCCGAGAGTGGACTGGAGTCCGGAGGGTGGAAGAGCTGTTCCGGCTAGCACAGGACAGAGAAGACTATGCCAGGATGATAGCCGGCATCGGGAGGACCTGACATGTCCCTTTTTAAGAACAAGAAAAAATTAAAATATTTACTTAAAACGAATCAATCAGCCCACTCCACTCCACTGGTAATTTTATTAATTTGTGAGCCGGTTTTCGTAAGTTTCCGCTCTCATCGTCAGGTAAACGTAAATATTGTGTATGCAATCCTTTAAAAATTCACCGGCAACACAATTCACCAAAATTGTTTCGACTGGTGTATACAGTATACAGGGTATTTAGCAGAAAGTTAGGCAAATTGATAGGATACATAGATGAGATTCGTACCTACCTTCAAGTAACTAACGATACTGCATGGAGAAGAAGGCACATTCCCATTTCTTCTCTTCCCTTATTGCACCAAAATTTTTGGTGTGTGGCCGCTAAATCTAGAGTGCTCCCTCGGGCCGGCATTTCTCGCTTTAACGCGACATTAAATCCTGTTTGTGCATGTGTGTGTCGTTATGGAGATACATATCTCCAGGTACGGCACGAGGTATGTGGCGGGCGCTGCCCTTAAAAATAAAAGATGAGACAGCTCTTTACATTTTGTGAGAGCTCATAATTTGTACTTTTTAAGAATAAGTAAAAAATTCAATACAAAAGCAACAATAATTGTAAAAAGTCTGGTCCCGCCACTGTCGTTTGACCATCGCCAATCGCTTTTATGCGTCATCTCAGACCGAAAACGATACGTCAATTTAACTATTCAATAATTAATAATAATAACTTATCAATTTTTTGTGACTTACACTGCGGAATTCCAAATTTATTATTAATTTATGAAATATAAAAGAAACATTGTATTTTCCACATTTTGGTTAGAATATTAAGTTCCTGTTTTTATGAATAGATTTTTGAAATTTGAAAAAAACCAATAGAATATGAATATATTTTTTATCTTATCTCCTAATTGAGTATATTTATTATTCTTATTAAACTGTAATTATGTAGATCGTTTCTTTAGTTTAATTCGTTTGGATTAAATAATATCAGACTGATTTTTGTTTTCTTAGTGGAATGTATTGTTTTCTTAGTGGAATGTATTGTTTTCTTATTGGAATGTTTTATTAAAGTTTTTATTTTATTATGAAGCAGTAAGAATTTTTAATGATCTACCGGAAGTGCTGAAGAATGTAAATAGTTATTATACCTTCAAGAGGCAATTGAAAAAACGTACATTAGAAAGAAGAGATATTAGATTTTGATTGCCGGATTTTTGTTTTTTTTTTCTGATTTTAATGTTTTGTGTTAAAACAAGAGGTAAATTATGTGCTCTATAGAAGACAAATTCATTTGAAGATCTTCTAGCCCCTAATACCAGCTCTATGGTGCTGCCTGGGGCCAGATTTTTGTTGTTTTTGTATATTTTCATTTTTGTGTTTAATAATTGAATTGTAAACTTAAAATATAAAAAAAAAAATTAAAAAAAAAAAAAGTTGATTCATAATTTAAGATAATTGGAATAGAAAATAAGTATAATAATGGTAGTTAATCATAAGGTTATTATAAGTTATAAAATTAAATGTTATCTTTATAACTTGATTAAATAAATAAAATAAAAAAATAAAATAACTGTTATTTAGTTATAACGTTTTCGGAACTATGTGTTCCATCATCAGTAACCATACAATAAATTAATAATAAAATAATCTGCACTTTGGAAAATTCAATGCCCATGATTTGTAATAGGTACCTACGTAGTACGAAATATAAATGGCGCTTTAAGTGTGAAACTCTATAGTACAGAAATGGCGAACCTATGGCACTCGTACCCGCTGTGGCATGCGATGAATGAAGCGACAAAAATAAGTGATTTTACAAAACATTCAAAAAAAGTTCTAGAAAAAGTATATATATAAAAAATCTTTTTCTAATTTATTTACTTTATTATTTTTTTCTATGTATTAATATTTATTTAAATTATATCAAAAATATGAAATTACACAAACATTTGATGCATTGAATTTCCAAGGTATGTGCACGCGACATATTATATGAAAAAAAATTGCACTCAGGTTCAAAAAGGTTTGCCATCCCTGCTAAAGAAAAATAATAGTCATTCGTTCCGCGCAGGACATTTTCCGGCTAACATACCTACTGTGGGAAATGCTGCGATGAAAACTAAGTAGGTACCGGCATTTATCGTATTTGCTGATGTTTCTGTCTGTTTTCACTTATACTGTATGGAGTATATGAATGTAGTCTACAGGATGGCTATGGATTGTTATTAGTCTGAAGATCGTAGACGGCGCGGGCGGTTGTGCTCACTATGTCGCGTGTTCTGTAAATATAAAAATATAAACGCGACTTCGCCGGTCGTGAGCTTTTCCGAACGTTAAACTGCACGCATATTTGAAAATTCCCGCCAATATTTTATTACATGTAAAATAATACATTATATACGACAAAATAAAGAAAGAAAACAAATACTCGTTGTATTAGAAATAAAATCTTTGTCGAAACGAATTAAATTATAATATATTCGATTTAAAACATACAATTTGGTTATTTTTGTTTTTTTTATTTGAGATTAACATACTCGTATATTCTTGTTTCCAGAATCGATAAGTTTTTTAGTTTTTTTTTCATACATTGTTAACATTATTATCATTCTCGACAACCATATTTTTCCTTATACATTGGAGAATGCAAATTATATCGTTGAACTGAGGTAAATACACGAAATTCTTCTCCTTTTTTTGATTTCATGAATATTCCTCCCATCCTTCATTTTTCCTTTACTTGAATACAACAAAAAAATAAGCTCTTTACTACCCTGTTATATGACTAATATTAACTAACTCTCAAACATTTTTAATTAAAATTAAACAATACTCGTTTGGCTCACTGTGTTGCTAAAATTTCATACTATCTTATACATTGTGAAAATTGTTTATTTGGATTTAAATAAAATGCAAGAAAATTATCATTGATGGCGTAATGCAACAATGTGTTATCATAAGTCACATTTCAAATTGATAAATCTATATTTATTATTGAGTTAACAAAGTTTAACTGTTTTGTACCATGTGATCAAAAAAATTTGTTTATTTATTTTAAATAAATTAAAAAAAAAAAACACTTCTCACCATGACAGTGTGCACTTTTTTAAAGAGTGATGCACATAACAATAGTAGGTACAGTAAAATACACATTATTAAACACAATTAAAAATAGAAAGAAGAGAGATAAAAACAATGAAAAATACATACTTATTTACATAACTTAAATGAAACAATGCACTATTTTTATTAGATCAAAAACATCATCTGTAAGTATTACAGATGATTGGTTACCACTAGCTAAAACATAATACACTGTTATATTGAGAAAGCGAGAGGATTGTTTTTAGTTTGAATGACACTTATTCATAATTTCTTTTTTGTGGCTTGACACATTGTTGCATAACATCATCCATGTAAACATTTATTTTTAATCTATTCACGATCATTAACATTACAAACAATATTATGTCAATTAATTTTTCACTAATAAACAATATCATGAATACTAACATTTTTTTATTTTAAACTAGATTTATACCCAAAACTGTAAATTTTCGAGTGTCGTGTAAAAGAAAGGCTTTCGTAAAACCTCACGTATAAGACATTAAATATCTACAATCCAGCCATGAGGGATGCCACCCATCCTATATGATTTATTTCTTTTTGACACGGAGAGGGCAATCTACATGTTTATTACTTGCATTTAGTCCGCAGGCTACCCCACATAGTAGTAACAATAAATTCGACATTACTTATGAAATAATCAAGAATTGATAATTTAAAACTCAACATCCATAAAATTACGGTATTTCCTACAGCTGATAATTGCATATAATGAAAATAAAGGCTAAGAGTTCATTGCGATGATAGTTAATTAAAATTTTAGCGATTTTCCAAAAAACGGAGATTGATGTTCACTGTTCGTAGAAATTTAAATCATTTTTATTACATAAATATAAAGATATCTTTGTTAAAAAAATTTCAAAAAATTACAATTATATACTTTTTGTTACCTGGTGCAATTAAACCTGTAATGTTATAAAATTCCAAGTAAACTTTCATATAGCTAGGAAAGAGACTCTCGTTTGATTCTGTCATTTTTTAGGATGTCTCTTTTGTGTGTTATGTTTTTATTCTCTCTTGTATTTTTGGATTTTGCTTTGTTTTTTTTCCTGCTGAGATCGCCTTGGCCAAAAGCTGTTATGGTCTTAATGCAGGGTGATTCTTTTAAGATAATGATATTCACCTGTTCTTAAGATGTAGGTAGCTATTACGAATACGTAAATATCCATGCATGCACTTTCAAAAGTATATATATGCCAATATCAAGGGTATCCATTGAAATGTACATACTTTGTTGTATTTTTTTTTGAAATTTGATTAAACAAACTAAATAAAAAAAATTGTGCCAACTTTGGCACTAGATACTTATCTAAAAAACTAAAAACAACATCGAATTAGGCACCTTAACCCCCCCTCCCCTCATGTAGCTGGGATTATATTTACTAAAAACAAATTCAATTTTATCCTTTTTTTGTTTTTGTCATTCCACACGTAAAATTTAGCATTTTTAAATCAATGATAAAAATGTACACAATTGTTTTTAAAATTCATATAAATTACAGTATTATTTAAACATACATGTGTATGAATCATTTACATATATTTAACATAAATATCAGCATTTATAGGAAATTTGCATGAGGCGCTTACCTCTCATATCAGTAGCTCTATACTAAATAATATTATGTTTTACAAATATAATAAATTATTTTATTTTTAAGTCATCCGTAAAGTTCAACTTTAATCGTAAGAGGAGATAGCAACGTATATCAATGTTTGTTTTTATGTTTTTATAATGAGTCGTTGTTTTACATGTTTTATCGAAAAACAAATTCTTTTCTTTAGACAGAAATCAATGCATGCACCGACTTTGGTGCAATATTGTTTTCGCTTCGTATTCAAATAAACAAAAACCAGTGCACATCCCATCAACCTACCTTGCCGGGTGCTCCACGGAAAAAAATATTTCACAATTTTTGTTTTTTTTTTTAATAAAAGACAGCCTCATACACCTTTCACAGTAAGCTTAAAGCTTGTGTCACGAAAGGAAAGTTTGCCGGCACCTGGAATTGAACCGCGGACAAACTCAAATTTAGAATTTGACTTTCAAAAACAAGTAATATAATAATTTGATACTTCATTTTCTGCTTTCAATAAATGGCAGGTCCCCCCCCCCCCTTCTCAACGATAACTATCACTCGAAAATATGCATTACTGTCCTAGTGAACAAAGGTAGATAGACCCATCTCCTATTTTTTTTTAAATGATAAACAACAGCCTCTATGACCGAATTACTTTACTCACATTCCCCGTTTGAAGTGTATCTTTGGAAAAAATTACTGGAATAATGACCACACCTTCTTTATAATTCTGAGTTCACTTTTACTAGTGGGTTAGATACAGAGAATCAAATTCTTTCTACAAAACTATTACTACTACTGCGCGCCCTTGAGGTGGATTTTTTTCACAAAACGGCGCTTTATAAATCATCCAAATAATAATAATACTTTTTTTTTTGTATTTCTTTTTACAATATTAAAGAATCAAACAGTCATAACATAATATGTTAACAATCAATACACTCAACATGTGGACCAGCGAAGATTCCACTCTTACCAGAAATGTCTTAGTCTTGAGAAAAAAGCAAAAGTTAAAATTTTCCAAAAAAGTCAAAGTAAATTTAAAAACAATATTAATACAATATTTAAAAATAATACAAAAATATAAAAGTAACAGATCCCAAAATACTAGAAATCAGTCTTTCAGTCTCATCAGTCTTGAGAAAAAAAGTAATAGTTAAAATTTTCTAAAAAAGTCAAAGTAAATTTAAAAACAATAATAATACAATATTTAAAAATAATACAAAAATATAAAATATAAAGTAAAAAATCACAAAATACTAGAAATCAGTCTTTCAGTCTCATTAGTCTTGAGAACAAAAGTAAAAGTTAAAATTTTCTAAAAAAAAGTCAAAGTAAATCTAAAAATAAAAAATCCTAAAATACTAGAAATCAAAATAAAATCACCAATCCAGTATGAGTTACAAAGCCCAATTAAATACACAGCCAATATCCAATGCCCCTAGGATGCTATGATCGAGTGAATGAATCATAAACAGAACAAGAGCGTCTCAAAAAAGAAATCTGCACATATTTGGTGGTACACAGTGGAAATTTGAACAAATGATGGAACCGCATGCTTTGCGTCGGACAATTAAATGGTATATTCTGTACTAGACCAATCGAATCGACCTCGTTATTCAGCAACTTATACAGATACATCATATCACTTACAGTTCTACGATTTTCAAGGGTCGAAATATGATAAAAACGTGTAGCAGTTTTATAATCATCGAAGTGATTCTGAGTCAGAAAACCTAGATGCTTTATGAATTTTCCCTGCAATTTCTCAATACGTTCAATGTGTGTAACATACTGGGGGCTCCAGACAACTGAACAAAACTCCATCTGGCTTCTCACAAATGCATAATACAGTATCCTAAAAGTAAATGAAGATTTAAATGGTTTACTCACCCTGATCACGAAACCAAGCATTCTATAGGCCTTATCGAGCACAGCATCAATATGGTCTTAGAGCAACTTCCTGTCCATAATAACTCCCAAGTCCCTAACCGCAGTTTCCCTTCAAAGTACTAATACTAATATCCATATCTCACAAGTGGGATAGCCAGCAGAACAACCGCATGTAATAAACATGCAAGCTGTCCTCTCCGTGCCTTTTTTTTTTTTTTTTTTCATTCAGGATGGGTGTCAAACCTCATCGCTGAATTCAAGTTGAATAATTTTTTTTCGAACACGTGCCTTTTACAGGACACTCGAAAACAAAACTTAGGTACTGACAAAACTATTGGTAGTAAACATTGACAAAATACTCCGATATTACACTACAAGTATTTTCAATAAAATATATTCGAATCATAATATCTTCAGCATGGGTGGCAAACCTCATCGCTGAATTTCATATGTGAAATGTCTTTTTTTTTTCGACCACGTACTTTTTACAGGACACTCGAAAACAAAACTCACTAACAAAAACTATTAATTTAAAAAATATATGAAATACTTCGAATGTAGAATTAATAAATTAATATGTATTTTCAACAAAATACATAAATTCGATTCATAATATTCTGTCAATTGGAATTTGACATCTGTTTTAAGAAATATTTATGCTATGTATTAAATACAAGCAATACATGCACATAACTGTGTGATTTCATTACACAAATACCAATAATATTATGTATTACTAATAGTGAAATATAATACCAGCGATATTGTATCACACTTTCGATTATATTTAGTTCTTGCCTACATCGAATACATTATGTACAATAAAAGTATTAATTACTGCATTGTCAACAATTAAGTTTGTGAACTGTATAGTTAAAAATGATCGACAACGGCTAACTGCAAACGATAGAGACACAGATTTAAGGAGAAGAAAAAAAAGATGGACAATTTCCTTAAATTTTCGTAGGTAAAAAATCCGTCTTCCACTTTTTTCCGTAAGTTTTCGATTGTCATGTTAAAAGCCGGTGTTCGAAAAAATTAATACATTTTATATCTCAAATTCAGCGATGAGGTTTGCCACCCATCCTGAATGTCTTAATTTTTGTTGGCACGGAGAGGACAGTTTGCATGTTTATAACAAACAGCTGATCTGCTGGCTACCGCACTTGTGGTATATGCCATCATGGTATAGTATAAGTAGTAGTAATTTCCTTAAAGACCCGAGGCCTGAGTAAATAACACATTTTCACGTTACGTTTTCGTTCCGTTAACGTTCGAGTATAGACGAAGTTGCAAGCAAGTGTCTGCAAGACTCAGGCCTCCGGACAGTTCTTTCAAATATGTGTTTAGTGCATTGTGTGTATAGTCGCGTTAGTACCCATAATACAAGACTCATATTTTAGTTTGGGACTAACTCGATCTGTATGAATAGTCTATACATGTTTTGATACGTTATGTTATTTGTAAGTGGTAAAATATTTGGGTTTTCGGAATAGAAGTTATTCATTATTTTTAGCATTAAGTTTTTTTTTAAAAAGCAAAATATCTATTGCACTAAATAAGGCCCTATTTTGTTTGCAACCGAATCGCTTCTAACTATATTGCGTCCGGTGTCTGGTCAAAATTCCTTCACTTTAGTAGGCAGTGACAGATATCACCTTGTTATCTGCCAAAATAAGGTTTTCAGGGACCGTCTTTTAAAATTTGTTTACGTATCGTAATAAAAGAATGGGTTAACTATCTGTTTCCTAAATTATAAATTATGTACAATATATAAATTTGTGTACCTACTACTGCATAGGTATAACTTACATAAATACTCAACTTATACAAATGCAACGTGTGCATAATGGTTATAAATATTCACAGAAATATACAATATTATTTCGCATTAAGTAGGTATATATTATCATCTTGAAGTGACAATATCTTCACTGAATTTGTTAAAAATATTATTAAGTATAATATCAAAATGCGGTAAGAAGTAAAGCAGGAGATAAAAAAAAAACATTAAATTATATAATACCTACGTACATTACTTTATCAAATTTTTTCACTGTCTACTCTCATTACATTACAAATAATTATATACGATGATATTATTGTATGTATCAAAGAAAAAACCATTAAGATAGTTTCTGTCTTCTAATAGATACTAAATACTAACTAAACATTCATTCATTATTCTTCGTATCAACCATCAACCTAAATTATATAGACTATATTTTATTTTTATTTATTTTTAACATTTCCCGTAGGACCTATACAGCAGTGTTCCGCAAACTTTTTGTGTTCAAGGTACACCTATCAAATAAAAAAAAATTAGAAGTACACCATAGAAAAAAGCAATGACTATTGAATATTTATTTATTACTAAAATCAATATACCTAGTATGAAAAGATGTTTAGTGAGAAATGTGAGCCTGTTTAACTGAGCAATTGGAGCAATTTCGAGCAATCGTTGATAAGGCTGCTCTCATCTCTTCATTGATCGTCCTCAGGCGCTCACTTTTTTCTATTTAGTAGTAGTGAGAGTTGAAAATCCCAATTCGCATAGGTAGGTTGTGGCAAATGGTAATTGAATTGCAACAGCGCGCTTTGAAAGCAGTGGATAGGTACTTATTTTTATATGCAGCCAAAAATGTGCTACCTCTACTTCGGAAAATTTTAGTTTTAATGTCCGATCAGTTTTTAACTCCATGAATTCTTCCTGCTCGTTTATCAGTAAGTGTCCAAGGGAAATGTTATCCGAGAATGGATTCCGTACCCAGTCCATAGGTTGCAGATCACACACTTAGGAAAATAACATTGAATTTTTTCTACTAATAGCTCCAAGTGTTTCACTATCAAAGCCTGCACTTTTTTTCTGAATCGGCAGCCATGGTATTTGGAAACATTTCATTACTACCATTGACAGCGTGGCTGTTCCATAACACCAACTTAGCGCGAAAGCTTTCAGTTTTGTCCGAAGACGTTAAAATATTAGAACTCCTGCCTTGCATTTTTCTGTAGAGCTCATTTAAATGAGCGAATATGTCCGCCAGATATGCAAGTTTTGGTACCCATTCTTCTTTTTTAAACACAGAAGCAAAATCTGAACCCTGTGCCTCTAAAAACGACTTGGTCTCATTTTTTAGCTCGTAAATCCGAGATAGCACTTTTCGGCGAGAAAGCCATCGTACTTCATAAAATAATATATTAAATAAATTATTATTAAATAAATAATATATTATAATAAACACTTGTAATATTGTAAAAAAGTTTTTCAACACAGATATTTCAGGCACAATGCTGGTATTTTGAACCCGCGTTCTGAGCCTAATCCTTAAAAATTCACCTATCCAGATGGATAGGTGAATTTTTCCCGGCATTAGACTGTTAAGTTTTTGTGTGACCATGACTGATCATATGGAGACTTATATGGTTGTATACTGCTGAGAAGTGTGGATGGCAATTCTGCCGCCGCGTAAAAAAAAAAAACATCAAATATGAATAACAACTTAAATAATAATACTACTACTACACCATCACAGCATATCATCCCACAAGTGGGGGTAGCCAGCAGACCAGCTGCATATAATAAATATGCAAACTGTCCTCTCCGTGCCAATTATAATAATAATCAAATATTGAAATAAATATAAAGACAAAATGTAGAACCTCAACATTAGTCGCATTAGTTCTCCCATGATGACTTATTAAAAAAAGTACATGGTACATTATTATTATTATAATTTTGGAGCACGTTTTTTGAGAAAATTAGTACTGCGTTAGAAGTCTATACCATAAAGGTTAATGTTACAACAAAGTTATATTAAAACAATTCTCATTTAAAAAATATACCTATATCTATTATAATTCGTTCTTTATCATTTATTGGTTTCATGAATATTTTTTTTATAAATACTTATCTATTAATAAAATAACATTATCTATATTTTCGCATTTAAATATATAATATTAAAATGACAATAATATCGACGCTACAGGCCAACAACTAGATGTTTTTCAAAATCTAAATTTTCGGGTCATAACATGTTGAAAATGATATTTATTCACATATCTAGATTCTATTTTTTCGGTAACATAGCAGCATTATAAAAATTCATTTCTACATATATTTAAATGATTAAATTGATACACTGTAACTTTTGATAAATTATATAATTATTAGGCAGAGGTCTTTCGGAACCAGTCCATCATCAGTGCCATAAGCTTGGAAATTATTATTATTTCAATTCAATTCCGAAATTAAAAATAAAAGATATTTAAATATATATTTTGAGTTTTCAGTGGAACGCCATACTGCTTCAAAACTTTGACGTAACATGTGTTGAAATATTACAGTTTTTTTTGAGTTGTTGGTTTATGGAACTGGAGCGCCGATATATTTGTTTAGCATCGTGACCTTACTAGGTGGTGTATCATAATCAAATAGTTTTTTCATCCAAGAAATTTCTATTTCTTCTTCGAGTGTCCTGTAATTGTCGAGAGTTCGAAAATATAAAGACATTTTACATCTATCAGCGGTGAGATTTGCCCCTCATACTGAATGTCCTAATTTTTTGTTGGCACGGAGAGGACAGTTTGCCTGTTTATAATTTTCAACTATTCCGCTGGTTCCTCCACTTGTACGATGTGTCAATAACTTTACTAAAACCATTTATATTTTATATTATACACCAGTGATCCCCAAAGTGGTCCAGGTGGACCCCCAGAGATCCACGGGAGACTCAACGGGCGTCTACGTTGGCTTGACAAAAAAATTGAAAAAGGAAAAAAGTTTGGGAACCTCTGCTATACACAATTAAGGTTCCTGTAATCCGGATCCTGTAATTCTCAATATTTGTCATGAGCAATATTCGAATTATTAAAATTAAACGTTTTTCTTGAGAATGACAGAATCCTTGTGGAAACCTTGGTCGCGCGTAGATTAAAAATATTTATTTATTTATTCATTCATTCTTTACTGTCCATTGATCACAATACAAACATTAAATAAAAATGCATTCAAATAAGATATACCTAATCTATAAACAGAGGGCGAGTTTATTACAAAGGCGCGATCTCTTCCAACCAACCCAGAAATAAAACAAAAAAGGTTATATCAAAAAACAATTACTATAAAACAAGCATACATACATATATGCATAGAAAAAATATTAAATATATACAATATTAGTGTTATTTGCAAAGATTCTGACACCAAACATTCGTAATTATGTTTATAAACGTATTTTCTGATTATTTTATTAGTTTAACAATTAACCTACATAGATACATGCATATTATATGCATTATGCCTTCAGCATCGTATTTTTGTAAAACTTCCAGGGCCAATTTTTAAAACTCAATCAAGTATAAATAGTAACATTTTGTATTCATAAACTTAATTGCTAATAGTATATGAAACTAACTGCTTATAATAATATTATATGAACTTACCTGCTTATAATATATGAACTTACCTGCTTATAATATATTAATTATTACTTAACTGCTTATAATATATGAAATTAAATATAAAATAATATAAGTTTTCTGGTGTGATTTAAAAGACTCTTCTATTTGAGTAAGATAATTATGCTTAGCAAATATTTTGAATTATTACAAGTTTATATACATGTAGATGTGTGTGTGTGTATGTATAATTATTCCTATTTGGTCAAACCTGTTTAATCAACTTCTGGTACCTACCATCTTTACATTCATGATATGTATGTATATGATAATATGGTACATCCGCAAAAACATCAGCTGATTTTACACACAAACATACATACTCACCTAATACTTTTTCTCAATTCAAACTCGTTTACGAGTGGTCAGGCCTACTAAAACTAATATGAGTTTAACATCAATAATTTTGATCACTTATTTTCACAATATTTTTTTTTTCTTTTAGGTAGAACCTAATCGTCGTTGGTTCTATGAAACCTCTTATGTGCTTCAAACCAAATTTTACAGGGGACGCAAATAAACTGTTTTAAAGTCCACAGATCAACAAATGTAATCAAAGTTATAATCAAATCCAAGTAAAAATTTACCCGTTTTAGATGAAATTATTTGCGTCCCCTGTAAAAATTGGTTTAGAGCACATAAGAGGTTTCATAGAACCGACGACGCAATGTATTTTTTATTTTATCATCTATTTCCATCTTTTCTACCATATCACATCTCTTGCGGGGTAGTCAAAAGGAACAAAACGTCAATTCGACCTATCCTTGCATACTTCGTTCATTTCCGTTCATATGTTGATTTTTCCAAATTGAGGACAACAAATAACTGCTGTCAAGATTCTGTCCTCTATAATGTAAAATCAAAAACAAAAATAGGTACGTCATTAATCGACTGTGTACTGGGCCTGGACCATAGATTTTTATTAATAATACCCAGGTAGAGCACTCGTGTGTATTCTAATTGTAATAAAGTGAGGCACCATTTTTCGGCACTTTTGACAGAACGGTTGGCAAAAAGAAGTGTGGTAAATCGCTTAAAACGTCGACAAGAACTTCAAAAAATGTCCAATTACGTTTATATAAATGTAAAAATGATAAATTTTTATAAAAATGCGAAAAAGAGTCCATAAAATGTAGGAAACACCACAAGCTTTCGCCAACCGTTCTGTCAAAAATTAATAGATTTTTTGCCTCACTTTTGTAAAAGAGTCAGAGTTCTAGGTTTTGTATGGAATTTTGTGGCCTGGACAGAGTCGTCGATGTATATGCATAACTGACTACTATATCAATTTGTCTATTGATTACTATGCCTACTTCTATCAGCTGTATACCTTTGCACGAATAATATCATTACACTTGTTGTCTTCTAGAATTACATATTATACAACTTGTTATAAATGAATAGTTTTCTGTTTCTGTACATAGTAACTATTACTAAATATTTTAAAAATGTTTAGTGCCAATAAAATCTAACACAGTATATTTTTCTACCTATTATTCTTGTATTGATGTTTATGTAGGTACTTGTTTACTTGAACTGAATTTATTTATTTATTTTATTCTTCACTGTACATTGGTTAAATTATTTCAAATCAATACAAATTATTATAAAAATATCAGTTATTCAATGTACAGAAGGTGAGTTTATCGCTAGAATGCGATGTCTTCCAACTTCCGATAATAATTTACTAATAATAAAATTTAGGTAGGTATATTTCTATTTTTTTATATGTATTGCTTTCTATAATCTGGTATGCATTATTTCACTTCTTCACATGTTCTTTTTGATTGTTTTATAATTATTGTAAAAGCTATGTAATTCAGCCGTTTATTGTGTAAATAAATAAACCAAAGATATCTCAAAAAACTAACTAATCTCTCTTTTTGTTCCAGGTGTTGGAAATGTCTAACTGGATGAATAAAACAAAGGGGATGTCTGAATCTTTCAAATTATTCGTGGATGTGCGGTAATAGATAAATAAATAAATAATAATCTTATAGCCGTCATTGACATTAATTGATTCAGTTGTGTGAAATTATAAACTAACGCCAACATGAAATCTCGTACAATGTTCTACAAAAGGACTGTGTGGTTTTTGTTCTTCAAACTGCTTTTGTTCCAATATTTCACAAATAAAAAGTGCAGTGCTATGTTTGTCTCCGTTAGGGACATCTCATTAAACTTGACAACTAATGAAATTAATATTTATAATACTTCTTATAATAATAATTTTAATATAACTCCAGTAGAAATCTCCAAAGAAATAAACGAAATAAATAAAGTGGATGCTAAAGAAGTGAGTGATTTTGCGGATACTCCTGAAAGGAATATACGAGGTAAAACCAATTAAATTTACATCACCGAAATTCATTCACATGTCACACTCATTTATTACTAAAATTCATTAACTTTGATATTTATTTATTACCAAAATCCAACCAACCACTCCGGTATGCATTTATTACCAAATGTACATACCTCTGATATTAATTTATTACCAAAATTCATTCACATATGTATTACTCTGATATTCATTTATTACCCAAATCCAATCACTCTGGTATGCATTTATTACCATATGTACATATCTCTGATATTAATTTATTATCAAAAATAATTCTCATATTATGGTCTTATTAATTTATTACCAAAATTCATTCCCATATTCTGGTTTTATTCATTTATTTGAAATATTTATTCCCTTATTACTCTGATATTCATTTAATACCAAAATTCATTCACATATTACTCTGATATTCATTATATTGTAATAATTCTGATTGAATGAATGTGATTGTGTTAATATCGGAGATGAATGCTTTTTGTGATTGTGTAAAAGTTTCAGTATGATTGATATGTTTGTGAGATGTTTGCCCTAGAACAGGTTATACCTAGTTGGGCAGCATCAATGAAAATATGTATAAGATTTGTAATTTATTGTTGTAATAAAATAAAAAAAAAAAAAAAATTCGTCGGTAGCCTGGAGGTAGAGTATCGGCCTCATGAACAAGGGGTCCGGGGTTCGATACCAGGTGCCGGCAAACTCCCCTTTCACGACACAAACTTTTAGTAGCTTACTGTGGTTAAGGTTGTATTTGGGTTTAAAAAAAAATATGATAAAAATATTTATCGCACAAAAAAATAACTTTATAAATGTAGATAAAACGAAAGTAGCATGAAGGAATAAGTTAATATGGACATCCATCCTTTCTATATACCCTGCATAGGACATAGCTTGAAGGTAAAGATAGAAAGAAATATGAAAGTGAAATATACACACACATACACACACACCATACTATTATTCAAGATTGGCGTTTTACCCTTGGCAGTTTGCGTAATATCCTACTAAATTAAATGCTAATGAAATATTGTTTAGGATTTTTAAATGAGAGAGGAATACATTGTTAACAAAGTCACATCAATAAATCTCCCTCCAAATCCATCTAGAGGGAGACCAAAGAATACCCGAATGACACAATGCATTAGAAATGGCCTGGATGAAGATGATATAGAGAACAGAAGAATATAAATATAACCTCAGAACGAGAAGAGCTGATCCCAACAGTCTTCAGCGACAATAAGTTGGGGCAGTGCCAGGAACAAGATAATGGGATGATCTCCTGGCTTCTACAGAACACCCGAAAACATGCGAAAAAATGAGAAATCCGGAAAGCGTAATCAATTTCTATCATCTGCTTCGCTTTACCCATATATTAAAATCGCCGGCTCCAATTCGTATACAAATAGCCTTATCTGTGATATAACATTAGTTTGTACAATGTTACCATTACATAACGCTCGTGTGATATAATTTTGTTTTATAGGTACCCATAGTGCTCTATGCGTCATACGAATTTGCGCTCTCAAAACACAAAAGTGTAATAATAGTTATAACCAGACAACTTTTTTAAGATGCGCCGTTTTGTGGAAAAACCATCGCAAGGTCCCATTCAAGAATCATAACACCTCCCGAACAATAGGGTTTTCAACCTTGCCTTGAACACCTCCAAGCTCTTCAGAGTCCGCAAATCATAGAGAATTCTGTTCCACAGCAGCGGACCAGCCACACAGAGTTAGCCAGACCCCCTTTACGCGGTACCACAAGTCTATTGACAGAGTCTGTATTAGCAGACCTTAGTGACTTTTGCATTTCCGTTGCAGAAATGCAGAACTCCGAGATGTTGTATATCGGTGCCATGCCACGTAGTGCCTCGAACACAGTCAAAAATTAAAAAATACTTCTCTTTTCAGTAATTAATAAAAAAAATGTGAAAGAGGTCTGTTTTCCGTTCGTTTATTATTCTTTTACACTCAAACGTGAAAAATGTGTCACCAGTAGAATAATTTATCATAATAAGAACTTAAACTAATTATTTCATAAATGCGCCATTTTGTGCGAAATACATCATAGTATTATGGCTAGATAGATAGATAGAGAGAAAGTGTACCTACTCGGAAACGTTTATCCGACCTACGATTAAATGCGGCTAGACCATTTTGACCAGATATTAAAAGACTGATATGTGTCGAATACAATGAACAGGAGAGCATGTATGAGGAATAGTTTAGATGTGATGGATGCGAAAATCGTGTGCGTGCACTCGATCCTTTCTGCCTACCCCACGAGGAAAGTGGCATGATAGCATGTATGTATTATCTAGTAGTGTTAGCTGTCAACTCTTAACTGAACTTGAACTAACTTAATTAAAATTGAGTTAGTTCATTACTTTTATGAATCTGCTATTATATTACAAGCCCAATATCAAACAATGATGAGACGTTTTGTATTATACTATATTCTTCGTAATTAAACTAGTTGTAAGTAAATATAGTAGGTACAAGTATATTATGATAAACTGACGTATCTACCTATATTTTTAAGTTTGTAAGTTCACAAACCTCCAAAAGTACGAATTATGATATTAAAGTCAAAGGATTTTATTGCTTATATTATATAAGGATCTGAAAATTTTATATTGGTATAGTAAATTTTCAAACATTTCATTATCACACATTTCCAAAAACCAACACGTAATTCATGTAAGGAAGGTATATTTTTTTTTCAAAAATCAATTTAAGTGGGCTAGGTAGAGAAAACGTAACGCCACAGATCTATCCTGACATACTTCTATCGCTGTTTGTACATTCATACAACTTCTCTTACTTAACACGCGCCCATCCTTTAGAATTGTATCTACGTGATCAAGCCACGTAGTTTTCGGATGCCTATGCTCCCTCACACCCCTTCTTTCATACAAGTATATATATCCAATAAAGAAACAAGTAGTACGTAGAAAATACGTAACTGTAAACTAATTTTAGGTCTGTATTGCCTGTCTGTATTAAGGGCCGAAACTATAAACGAGGAACCCAATATTCGTAAGTATGTCGACACTTTATGAACGGATGGCGATCTGTTCGTACATTCTACTAGATACTGCATTATAAAACTATTTTGACAATTCGTTAAAAAGAAATATTTTTGCCTACTGTACCCATTGTTTTCAACCGGTGGTCACATAAGATCTTGCATGTCCCTTTTATCTACCTGCTCCCCATTCATAAAAACTTCACCCAACAATCTCATAATTTACACAAAACAAATGAGTAAATGACAGCGATGCTATGAGAATATATCCTAACAAAACACGTGCGTAGATTCATCTATTGTTATTTCTTTCTCTCTTCAGGCAAATAGTGAGACAGCAATGTTAGTCGTCAAAACTAATCCCAGGTCGGTCGGCCAGTTAAAGCCGATGGTAACATTTTACTGAAATAATATCAACGGATGTTTATAATGCTGAAAAACGAGTAGTTATATCAAATTTTGAACCATATTAAAATAACTTGAGCTAACGGACTTTTATAATATTGGCCCTAAGTAAAGAGCTGGGCCCCTAGCCAAAAAAAAATTAAGCGTTACGTTTTCGTTCAAACAAGACGTGGTTGCGAGAACGCATCAATTTTCGTAACTAAAATACACAATTATCTACGAAAATTGACACGTTCTCGCAACGTCGTCAACGTTTGAACGAAAACGTAACGCTTAAATGTGTTTTGACTAGGCCCACTGGTGGTCATTAACGGTTGTATTTATTTTCAGGAAGGATTTTGTTAAGGCCTTCCCTTCCTTCCTCCTTCAGGCAAACCATGAGCATTTCCTTAAAAATAATTTGCGTGAAGAGTATTGATGACATAGGAACTGACTTTCCTGTAACATTCATGGGTGAGGAAGGATGTTACCTTTAATGTGAATCCGATAAATAGATACAAAATTATGTCAAATTCTGCAACATAGTAATTATCTAATCTCGTTAACTTCGAGGTAACACGAATGTCTCATATCCATTTATTTTACGTTTGTTGTAGTTACTGTGATACGAGTATATATACAATCACCAGTCATCCACCTGCAAACAGTTTTGCAGAGAAAAAGAGGCCTATTTTGGCGTAAAGTGCTAACGTAATACATATTATACAATATGAAATAGGTACATAATTATTATTATTATTATGTTTAATGATAAAATAGGCGCCATCTGTTTGTCGCACATGCTGTGTGTATCAAATATTGATAAATTTAAATGTAATTAAAAATGTATTATAATAAAAATAATACGTAAAATTACTTACATAACTAGAATCACAGTTCAACAATTAATCAATAGTTCAACAATCGACAATAAATAGTCATCAGATGTTTCGATGATTTTATTAATCTTCAGGTTGTCGCATAGTGTTGCCATAATGCCTCATTTTCCATAGTATTTCCGTTTTCTCTAGTAGGTACCTATGTATCGTAACTGAGTTTTGTTCACCTTTCTTTGCCATTTTGCACGCGTTAAAATGACAAAAAAGTTACACTAGTAAAAAACATTGTATTTGGTTTTATTATTTTTTATTATTATTATTTCTGTACATTTGCTGTTATTATTCAAATAAAAAAAAAGATTTTTATTAAATCGGGCATTACACTGGGTATCTATCCATATACATGTATGTAAATTAGACAAGACAAATCTCATTTGTTAAACAATAGTTTATTTTATCTGCATAATACGTATGTATGTATGAATAAAATTGTCATCTGCTGTGTGTTTATACTACGTTTACATAATCATATGTAATATTATTTGGGACAATTACTTATCTTGTACTTAAATTTAGATGTTTGTTATCTATCTGAATTAACGCAATCAAATTAATAAGTTCTTAAATCCTTCATGTTTATTTTTTATATTTATCAAAAACATAAACAAAATTCTGAAGGATACGTTGGACTTCATTACCTACTATTCTTTATATACATTGTAATGAACTAAAAAATCAACACGTTTATAAAAAATCCTCTTTTTGGGGAAGATGTATCTATTGTCGTTAAATAATAGTGAAATCTACACATAAATATTTTAACTCGTTTGTATATGTGTATGTACAATTATATGTCCTCAATGAATTACATAGTTAGGACAGATAGAGCTTAAATGATACACTTAATACGAGGCCTTATCTTCTGGGCAGGCTTTAGACTAAAAATATTTTGAATATCTTGTTTATTGACAGAGATACTAGTGTTTTCAGATTTGTTTAGAAATTAAATATATTGTTTATATCACGATGGAACCCTGTCATAGAACTGTCGAAAGTATTCAAATTATGGTATTGCTCGTTTTCAAATCATTTCCTCATTTTTTTTTTAAGTATTTATGCTGTCTATATTTTTTTTTTCAATTTGATGTTTATTTCAAATGAAACCGGGTAAAATAATTTGTAAAATATCATAATGGAGATCTTAATGAAGAATACTAGTTTCTACGGTTGTATTTAGTGTTCTAGTCAGCGACGCGACCATTTTACCCCAAATTTCACCACAATTAATATGCTTGAATTCTGGGAGACTACTTGTGTTGTGATCTTAATTTATAGCACTAATTTGACATTTGTAAGATACTAGATAAGATCACTAAAGGGGCATTTCATTTCAAATCACCAAGAAAAAATGCGAAAAGTAACCCATCACTTCCGATTTTTATGATTTTTTATTTACAAGTTGCTATGACCAAGTTATGAAACCATGCCAAATTTTTTTGGTGTAGGTCAAATACTTTCCAAGTTATCGGGGTTCAAAGTTTACCGGCGAGGTCCGTTTTTGTCAACATCGACGTTGTGCCGCTGAAGAGAAAAAAAATCATAGCTCAGTTAATCCTTAATATTTTCGTGTGATATTTTTACCATTTATTCTGTGATATGTACTGATGATATAAAAAAATATTTTGATGTGATATGTTGTTTTGAAAAAATTTAAATAAATATTATTCGCAAATTTTGAGGTTAGAAAACATGACTTTTTCAAAGTTAAATATGAAGGAGAGGCAGTATGGTTACCAAATTGTTTTTTCTTTATAAGTGTACCTTAAAGATCAATCTAACAGGTTATGAAAGAAAATTTGTGGTTTTTTGCTTGCCTGAGCCGCAGTTCGCCTGTTTTACACCCTCACTTTTCAGTACAATACACATCATCGGAGATAGTGTAATTGGAGTCGTAAATCTATTTATGTCTACATAAAAAGCTACACTCGTTACATTTATTGGATATACACCATAACATAACTTTTTACAAATGATAAAACTTACAGATGTCCTCTCTGCGCCAATTATTGAGATATTTTCAGACATTTCAGATTCAAAACACGAAACTTGATTTACAATCAACAGAAACCCAAATTCTTGTTTTGACACACTGCCTGATACCTATATATTAAATAATTACTTATGTTGTGAAGATAGAGTAGCTTGGAAGCCATATTTGAACCATGGACTTCCCACTCGAAGACCGAAATCTTTCCATCACGGAATGAGAATAGGTTGCCGATTCATTGAAGTGTGATGGATAAATATTACTGCAATTGAGTTTTATAACTATGTGACTTCTACAAAACACTTAAAAGTATTAAAAAAATATATGTCCTTATGATGTACAGTACGAGTGTATTGTATATGAAATGTCGAAACTGTGTTAGACAATGAATCTTGTGCTGTGCTTTAATCAAATGTATTTGAGACATGATACATACGAGATTCAACTTTTTTTAAGCTTTGAAATATTACCTTATTTTTTAGAACATGTATGGACAATTGGCACGGGTCGAGCTAGTCCCAAATTAAGGTATGAATCTTGTATTATGGATACCTACTAACTAAATGGTACTAAGCAGTCAAGAAATAAATTTTCTTTAATAAAAGAAATTATAAATAGAAATAAAAGTGTTAAAGCTTATCTGAAAATATTTACTTATGGACGGACAAACATGTCCTCTGTGCATTGACATGTGAAATTTTTGCGTATTACGTGGGTCCTTAGTTTTCTGTAGAGATGCAGTAAACAAATAAATAGATAACTGGTATGTCATCTAAACTTGTTATATTTCTATTTTGTTACAATATAATATAAAGGCTAAAAGCCGTTAAAAACACATATTAAACAACAATTAATGTAGTTTTGGAAACAAAAGATACTATCATATAAAAATAATATTTCGTTATTCTACAAAATGTCTTCTGGGTCAATTTATATCAATGATTTTTTATTTACAAATTGCTATGACCAAGTTATGAATCAACACCAATTTTTTTTGATCTAGGTCAAATACTTTCCAAGTTACATATTTATTTGTTGGGACAAGTTTTTATTTACAAGTTCCTATGACCAAGTTATGAAACAAAGCCAATTTTTTTTTGATCTTGGTCAAATACTTTCCAAGTTACCTACTTTTTGGTTGGGACATGTTTATCCACAAGCAAATATTTTCAAATAAGCCTTAACACTTCTAATTCTATTTATAATTTCGTTTATTAAAGAAAATTCATTACTTGATTGCTTAGTATCCTTAAGTTAGTAGGTATCCATAATACAAGATTCATACCTTAATTTGGGACTAGCTCGACCCGTGCCAATTGTCCATACATGTTCTAAAAAATAAGGTAATATTTCAAAGCTTAAAAAAAGTTGAATCTCGTATGCATCATGTCTCAAATACATTTGATTAAGGCACAGCACAAGATTCATTGTCTAACACAGTTTCGACATTTCATATACAATACACTCGTACTGTACATTATAAGGACATATATTTTTTTAATACTTTTAAGTGTTTTGTAGAAGTCACATAGTTATAAAACTCAATTGCAGTAATATTTATCCATCACACTTCAATGAATCGGCAACCTATTCTCATTCCGTGATGGAAAGATTTCGGTCTTCGAGTGGGAAGTCCATGGTTCAAATATGGCTGCCAAGCTACTCTATCTTCACAACATAAGTAATTATTTAATATATAGGTATCAGGCAGTGTGTCAAAACAAGAATTTGGGTTTCTGTTGATTGTAAATCAAGTTTCGTGTTTTGAATCTGAAATGTCTGAAAATATCTCAATAATTGGCGCAGAGAGGACATCTGTAAGTTTTATCATTTGTAAAAAGTTATGTTATGGTGTTAATCCAATAAATGTAACGAGTGTAGCTTTTTATGTAGACATAAATAGATTTACGACTCCAATTACACTATCTCCGATGATGTGTATTGTACTGAAAAGTGAGGGTGTGAACAGTGTGAACAAAACAGGCGAACTGCGGCTCAGGCAAGCAAAAAACCACAAATTTTCTTTCATAACCTGTTAGATTGATCTTTAAGGTACACTTATAAAGAAAAAACAATTTGGTAACCATACTGCCTCTCCTTCATATTTAACTTTGAAAAAGTCATGTTTTCTAACCTCAAAATTTGCGAATAATATTTATTTAAATTTTTTCAAAACAACATATCACATCAAAATATTTTTTTATATCATCAGTACATATCACAGAATAAATGGTAAAAATATCACACGAAAATATTAAGGATTAACTGAGCTATGATTTTTTTTCTCTTCAGCGGCACAACGTCGATGTTGACAAAAACGGACCTCGCCGGTAAACTTTGAACCCCGATAACTTGGAAAGTATTTGACTTAGACCAAAAAAATTTGGCATGATTTCATAACTTGGTCATAACAACTTGTAAATAAAAAATCATAAAAATCGGAAGTGATGGGTTACCTAGGCTTGGTGAAATGACGTGAAATACCCCTAAAACGGTGTCAGTAGTAGCCCCCAAGATGGTAATTTCAGCAAGCACTTCATATCATCATCTATTTCGAGATTTGTTACACTTGTAAATGTACAATATTGAACCTGTTACTATATCGTCTGTGGATTTATTAATCCTTCACATATGAAAATAAAAACATTATTTTACTGGAGAACATTTCATATGTGTCAGATTCGTAATGTGGAAGGTTTTTTAATAATTCTATATTGTATTGATTTTCCTGCTATAATATTTTTTTTTTTTTTTTCTTTTTTAAAAGATATATCTGGGTTTTGTTATAAATCCAAATACAACCTTATACACCTTTCACACTAAGCTAAAAGCTTGTGCCGTGAAAGGGGAGTTTGCCGGCACCTGGGATCGAACCACGGACCCCCTGTTCTGAAGGCCGAGACTCTACCTCCAGGCTACCGTCGAACTCGAAATAATAAAAACACAATAATTTTTTCAAAAAGCGTCTGAGAACTACGTAACTCTATCACATAAATTCTCAAAGACGGTCAAGTGTTGAGCAAAAAAATCGACGCGCATGCATGAGAGGTTGGATGAATGTAGAAGAGGCGAAAGAAATAATTACAATGTAAGGACAGATCTTTATGGCATTTCGTTCTTCTGGATGGTCATCCAGGGTGTAAGGGTCGAAGCTGTTTATTGAAAATGAACACGTGTATTCACAATTACTCAGTATGAAAGAAGTATGTTGGAACAGATCTATTCTCCTGCCTCCCCTACTTGGGTTGCGGCGTGAGGGAAAAAGATAGATAGATAATTTTTAAATACGAAAAATCCAAGAAAAAGCAGCACGTAAAAAAATCTTATCAATCGCTCTCAACGGTCCACTCGGGAGCACAGGGCAGAAACCAGCCTCCTCCATTCAGAGCGTCTTTGCGCCAATCGCATCACCTCTTTCCACGAAATCTCTGTGCTCTGATGTCGTTATCATAGGAACGGTGTATTGTGAAAGAGGGACGCTCGGGCTGACGAAACCCTTGTGGGCAGAAGAACAGCGCTCATTTTGGCCAACTATCATTGGGCATCCTCAGAACATGTCCTAGCCAGGACCATCGTCTCTCCTGTATTACGGAGATTGTGACATGTTCATACCATTTGACATCTAAAATCCTTCTAAAAGACTTGCTTTCAAAGCTTAGCATCTTCCGCTCTTGAGCCTTGGCTCAGTGCCAAGACTCACAGCCAGAGATCCTTTAGAGAGATTTGACTTTTTTCTGTGGATTTCTCAGCGTATAGGTTATTTCATTATGAGATGTTGGAGAGCACACCACTGATGTGTTACAATAATAATATGATAATGATATTTGCACTGTCTATCTCACCTTCATAGTGACTCAGTTTTGTTTACCATCTCAACATGAGTACATAATTATATGTGCCAAATTGTATCCTCCCGAAAAATCTTCAATGACATTGTATTTATACGAGTATACTTGTACCCTCGTATATGACTATATAAAGTAATTGATTGGATCAACTATTGGAACGAGATCGGTAGGATAAAGGGATCAGTATACTGAGGCATCAAGGAGTATATCTCCAAAAAGCCATGGTTCCATAATTCCAAGTTTTCCAGGTCAGAGATTGTCTCATTGACTCGCATGCGCTTTAATCACCACAGATTAGACAGTCATCTTTTAGGTAAGGTTTGGTCTCGTCCCCTTTTTGCGAGTGCGAGCTCGATGTGGAATCTCTGGACCATGTCTTCCTCGGTTGCCCAATAAGAGACTCTAACGATTTGTATTATGAGATAACTGAAGTCCAGTATCCGATCAAAGTGTCTTGCCTCTTGCACACTGATACCCTCTCTGTATATCTCAAGATTTTAAAATCCGCAAAAAGAAATTTTATTATCATGTAAATTAATGCCTTAATATTGCGTGATATCTTCTAAAAATATTGTACTTGGCAAAAATCGTCCCACAAGGGACGGGTTGCCGTAATCTTATAAATAATAAAAAAAAATAGAAAGTAATAAGTACACGTATTAATTATTGTTACATTATACTCAATTGAATTCATTATTGCCGATTGCATTTGAAATGAGAAATCATTAAATTAATAAATAAAAACAATAAATAAAATCATCTTTATTGTACATTTTCACATGGTACAAGTGGCGGGTTTATTTCCTGCAGGCAACCAGTAAATCATTGACTCTACAGAAAATCTATAATTAATGTGTCGAATGTTTAAAAATGCTTATTTACATAAATACGCCGGTTGGGTGAAAAAAAGATTTGATAAATTTTCTCGTGAGTATAGCTGCAGAGTTGAAATGAAATTCAACAAACTCACCCTTTGTAAATTCAATTTAAAGAGTCAGTAGGTAAGTATTGACTCTTTTTCGTTCAAATTCATTAATGGACATATTATATGTGAAACTGTAATATAATTTGTGAACTTACCTTCATATATTTTTATATTTTTATTTATATTTTTGTCGGACCGAGGCCATATAGGAGATCTTCAGGTGTGATTGTGTGATCGGACCTGAAAAGTTTAGACACTCCACTGATTCCTAAAGCTATGTGAAATAATATTACCTATTTCCATTTGTCCTTCAACACTCATCCGGATGTTAAGACGTATTTACTTTCACTTGTTAGCTTCCAGCAATCACTCTGAACGATCCTCCAAAATGAAAAGATGTGTATAGACGTTTCATCAACAGTGATCACTAGCGATGACGGCAGAAAGTAATCACCACCTAACATAATTTTGATGAAAGTTCCTAACACTGAAACAACCGAAAATAAGTTTTATTCTATTATTTGTCTTATTCTCTATGAATTAGTATTATCATGCTGTCAAGAACGATTTTAAATTATTTAAATTTTCAATAACTGCTTTTTAAAATTTATATATTTATTCTTTACTGGAGATTGATTACAAACAATTTCATAGAAGATATACATTCAAATTAAATACAATCAATAAACAGATAGCGAGTTTATCTCAAAGACACGATCTCTTCCAAGAAGACCATATTAAATTATTTTTTTACGAAAATACCTACGTCAAACTACATACAGCATGACTATGAGTGTTAACATGACAGTAAAAGCATAGGATGAACAAGGGTGAATAGACGTGTTCACTTTCGATGAACAGTTTTAACCCTTACACTCTGGATGATCATCCAAAGTGAAACAGTGAATGTTACTTAAGCAAATTGCCTTCAATTAAAAAATAAAAGTAAACTGTATTTCAGTTAATATTGTGATCTATCCATCAGTTGAGAATTTCTATTTCTACTATATTTCAAATCTTTAAAATCTATATATTATTTCTTCATAAATTTGAATGAAATATGTCAATCAATCACAAAAAAATATCTGAGTTGTTTGGAAGACATCGCATTCTTGCGAAAAACTTGCCCTCTGTACATTGAATTATATAAAAATGATACTAATATTGTAACCAATGTGCAGTGAAGAATAAAATAAATAAATTTTAACGTGATAAATTTTGCAAAATATTTTTTCATCAATAATTGATATTAGAATTTGATCATGATTTGATACTACTTACTTTACTTTTCGTGTGGCTCGGTGTTGATGAATCTTAACCCATGTGGGCTGCGTCGTGTCCTCTACAGTCTTGGCTCTAGTGTCGAGAGCCAGCTCACCGCCTCCGGTCCCGCTTCGTGGATGTCCCGCTTCGTGGATGTCCCGCAGATCCCCGCTAAATTTTTTGAGATGACAGTCCTGCACTATGTGTCTCACACTCTGCACATCTCCACATTCACAATCAGGGGAATCTCTTTTTCCCCACCTCCAGAGCAAGTAGTTACAGCATCCATGTTCTGTCCTCACTCTATTTTGCTGTACTCAAACCCTTCTCGGCAGATCAAATCCAGGTACTGGGATTGTGGGGTCCACTACCAGGTGCCTATTTGTAGTGTCCCCTGTGATCCATCTTTCCTTCCATTGTTTTTTAATGTCAAGTTCCCCAGAATTGACGGTCCATATAGGTTTTCGAGATTTGAGCCTTTTATGAGGTGGGTGAAATATGTCTTCGTAGGCTGGTAGTTGACTTTTTTCCCTGATTTTATTCATTTCTCGTAATGTGGCATGGGACCTGCGAAGGTCAGGCGGTGCGATATTAGACAACACCGGTAACCATTGAGATGGAGTTGACCTGATTAGTTAATAAATTATTTTGTTACATCACAAAGATCCATACAATTGATATAAAGTTATCTGCACGATACCTATGCACAATTGCACATATTATATTATTATTTACTCAGTAGTATGATCTGAACTCTGTCTCTCATTAACTGTGAACATTACATAATAATGTAGATAATATCACGTCCAGGGTCACGGTTAACTGCTGGTAATCATTCATACAATATAGTAATGATACTACAACATTAGTAATTATTACTAATGTAACTACCTATACCATACTATGATCTTAACAGATTTACTTTGTTTTATCTACATAGATAGTCGTATCTTTCTTAGATTGATAACAGATGTAAATATACATGTAATTTATACAATATGAACGTATTTAGTACCAGTGGCTAATGAAACGTTTCAAACCTACATACAATTCGCCACTTCCCTCGTAAGATAAGCAGAAAGGGTCGAGCACCACTTCCCCGTGTCCTTGCACCCGCCCTATGCTTTCATCACATCCTTGCACTTCCTCATACATGCCCTCCTGTTTATTGTACTCAGCAACGGTCCATTCTTTAAGATCCGGTGATCCTCGACCGGTTACTTCTCCAAGTACACATTCTAGCAACCATGTACTTATATTGTTTTGTCACTCTGTCCTCATTTATTATTACCACATGGCCAAACCACCGTAACTTATGAATGTTCATCTAAGTTATTGCACCAACTTTAATCTCACATTTTTCTTATATATTACAGTTACGTGCCTACTCTATCTCTCAAACTTTTACCACACACCCTTCTGAGCAATCATTATTCAAGCCGAGAATATTATTTTAACTTTTTTTTACCTTCGTGTAATTGTCATTTTGACCTTTATGTAATTGTCAAATCAATGTATGCTTTCTCTATGTAAACACTCTTAAATATGTTCTTTTTCTTTATCGCAATGTTACTTTAAGTTATAAACCACGAATTCTTTCAGCTCCGTTCATTATTTGAAACAAAAACCTGTAATACCTACACCCCCATAGACCTAACTTATATTTTAAATAATTACGCAAGAAGTACAATTGTAGGTATACATCTATCTATACCATTCCCATAAATGAGGTAGCCAACAGACCTACTGTGAGTTGTATATAGATAGATTGTCATCTTTCCAGAATAAAAACATATTTTTTATTTTTATTTTACCGAGATTTCTCGTTGGTCATGTTTTTATTTCTAACTACCTGCCTACATATAAAATAATGTGTTCCACACAAATGTTATATAAATGGCACGCCAATTCCAAGAAATCACCAATTTTGTATCAATTTTCATGTTAATCTTGAATTCTTGAAGCAATAAAAATATGGTTTCGAAGAATTTAAAGTGTGTTTTGAAATTATGTAACCATTTATGTAATACACATTTCAAAGTGATAAATTTAATTTGCCAACTAATATGAAATAAGATAATAATAATAATAGTAAGAAGGATAGTAAGAAGGTTTTTGTCCCTGTAGCTCTGTAAGTGATCTCCCATGATTGTGCTATTTTCATAGAACATCATGGAAGAATCAACTCGAATAATGTTGGGGTTCTACATTTTGAATATAAATTTATTTTAATATTTTATGGTTTTTGTTATTTAGGTAATGTTATATTTAAATTTTATTGTTAATCTTATATTGTGTTCAAAATGTAGAATCTAATATTGTTTTGTTAAATAAATGAAATATGAAATAATAATAATAAACACTTAATTGTCAAACATACAAATATTTTACAAAAGGCGTACATATTGCCTTGAGGCAATGTCTTCCAGTAAAGCAAAGATAATGATAAAGAAAAAATCATAATGACACCCAGTGAATTTACTTATGATATCTTGAAGCGTTAACGGATAAGGAACAAAAAAATGTTTTTATAATGGTAATAGGCAGTTTTGATTATGGTAATAAACAGGATGACAAAGAGGATATGCCTGTCTGAAAGACAGGATATGAAGAAGCACGGGCGTCGTGAAACCACGTACCTTGATAACGTGTGTCAAATTTTCAAAGACGGCCGTGTATTATGTAAGAGAAATCTTCGTGCGTGTGCGTAACAGTGATATACGAAAGGAATGTGGAATGAAAGTTGGTGTAATAACAAGGATGAATGTAAATAAGTTAAGATGGTTTGGGCACGTGGAAAGAATGAATGAGGACAGAATGACTAAGAAGATATATTTGGCTGAGAAGAATGGTGCTCGGAGACGTGGACGTCCGAGAATTAAATGGCAAGATAATTTAAATCAAATCCTACAGGACGGTCACGTGTTGAGCACGTTGAACAGGAGAGCATGCATGAGGAATTGTATGAGAGTGACGGAAGCGAAAGATGTATGCAAGGATAGAAGGAAGTGGCGCTCGATCCTTTCTGCCTACCCCGCGAGGGAAGCGGCGTGATGGTATGTATGTATGTATGTATGAATGTAGAATTAGCAAAAGAAGAATTTATGGACAGATCTATATGACTTTCCTTTCAGTCAGGAAGAGATAAAAAGCAGTTGATGTCGAGCTTTTAAAAATTAAGTCAACCTATTTTGAATAGGATGCAACGATAATAACTTGTATTATGCATTTGCCGGCCGGCTGCCGCATTATGCTTGTACGTACGTATACATAACCTTTCAACCACGAAGATAGCATAATCATCTATCAAAATTAATAAAGATTTTTAATATTTAAGGCCTTGACTATCATCGAAATGTGATAGATGGGTACAATATAATTTAATTATTTTATAATGATCTAATTATATGTTTAATGTATCTATTTCATAGAAGCCTTGAGCATCCAATCAGGAAATCTATAATATGCATGAATCATCCGTCTCATTATTACACTGCTCAAACACTTGAAATCGATAAATTGATTTTATATGTTATAAAAAATATCAAACATAATATCTGATACTGCTGTACATACATAAGGAAGTTCAAATATTATATTTTTTTATTACTGCAAAAGATTACTACTATTCAAGATAAAATTGTAGCTTGCTAATATGTCCATTATTTAAATAATTGTACAATGAAGTAAACTTAATTGATATTTCAGAAATTATTGCAACTCTGAAAAAGCGGTTACGATTACCGACTCAAAGCTTACCACCGACTTTTCCAGCTTTAAATAAGCAAACTGCACACTGATCATAGTAAATCCGAATGAAAAAATCTGTTTATAATATTTACTATTTTTTTAATGTTTAATTGGATTTGGGGACAACACGCAAATGACAAAAGTAATCAGATATCTCAAATAGAGAACCATGTTTACGCAATATAACATTGTGCAAAAGCTATTCACCAATTCCGCCATTCTCACTGTCACAACATATCAGATCCCAAAAATGGTTGCTTTTATGGTTTGCATTAAATGTTTCTCGATTGGTGAACCTTTTATCATGACAGTGAGAATGGTGAAATTGGTAATCGTTGTCCATGAGAGCCAATACGTATGTGCTGGGACGCCTTTTTCACTTCTTCCGACTGGATTTTGCACAATGTTACGTTGGGTAAACATGGTTTTCCAATTGAGATCTCTAAAAAAAAATTGTCTCTCACTTTGCATTACGCTCTGTTGATATCAAGGTAATTTCTTATAAGATACTAAAATTACTTAAATAAAAGTACGAGTATATCTTTCACTAAGAAAAAAACAGCCACATTATGGGAAGGGCATTCCCTGAAATTCACCTGTAAAATTTTAATCCTTTAATTCAACTAGTAGGCATCCCCTCTATGTCTTAAATATCACATATATTTCTTCTCAATGGGTGATCTATTTATTCAAAAGATACAATTAGTTACGAACTTAGAGACTATATTATTGTGCAAATAAATACCTACCTAAAGATAAGTAATACGATTGAAAAAATATTTTCTGCATTTTTCTACATGCCATATTCAGAGACTTAGTTAGCTCTGGGGCTTTTAACTGCAATTGTATAAGATTTAAAAGTTATTAATAAAAATCCTGTAAATAAGTCATCGCATGTCATAAAATTGCAATAAAAATGGCGTTATTGAATCAATCTCTTGCTACTTAGTACAGAATTAAAAATATTTACAAGTACTTAAGTACACTTTTGATCCAAATACATAATTCTACAATAATGCACTACAGTCCTTATAAAGATTGTTACCACTAATACTATCTGAATCCTAGTACTGTTAACTCTGGTACTTAGTACCAGTGGCGGAACTTTGCTTTTTATATTGATCATGCTATCAGAAGTAGGTACTTACATAGGTTACATAATAGTCACATATTGTTAGACTTTCATCAATTAATCTTACTTAATATTTTATCGTAATTTACTGACTACTATATAATTTTATTTTGTTTGAATTTTATTCTCACCATAAACATGATTTTATTTCTTAATGTTTCTCTGTTTATCGTTGGTCTGTTGGTGCTATAAATTTATTGTCTTATCTTTTTTAATGTTACTGTTGTTGTTGTTTATATAAGTATAATTATTGTATCCAAACATGTAAAAGGCTTGTGCCGTGTATTTTTTGTGAAAATAAAATAAAAATATATTTACTAAACAGTCAAATGACTCAAAAAATCTATCTATTCTATGACAGCGTCTCTCACTAGTCATCCAAGGCCGTGTTATAAATACATACAATAAGACACCAGTTCTATCTCATTGCTGAGTTGAAATATTTGGCACAAGTTCTCTACAGGACACTTGAAGATTTACACTAAAGTGGGAGTAAGTACTATTATTTACCAAAGATTCCACCAAACAATATTCAAAATAACTAATTTAAACACAGAAAAAACTGTAATTAAAATAATGAACTCTTAAATAACAATAAATTCAATGTACATCAACGATTTACATATTGTGTCGTATCGATAAATAAGAAATATTTTGAAATGTTTCGTTTTCTGGTGACACACTGTAAGAATTCATAGCCCACTGGAAGGCACGCCACTGCTTAGTACCTACATAAATCTGATTTATAGATTTTCACAACCCACGTCTATGTATTATTCAATGATACTAGCCGTGACATATCAATTATGTGCATTTTGATTTAGTGTCGAATTACATTAATCTTAAAATATACCTTATAAATATTTCTTTCTCTTCTTTGTCGGAATTACAGCTCTGGCGATCGTACTATCATGCTTCATTCCATTCCATACGATCCAGGTGTTTTCTGAGTAGACTCTTTATTTGTCTCCCCACTTTATTGGTGCTCGATTTCAAATATTATTCGTTACCACTTTTTGGATTTTAAATGAACCCTAAATGTTGGTTTTTGTTAATATCATTTGTTTTCAAGAAACTAACGAAACATACATAGACAATTCACACAGATCGAGCTAGTCCCAAACTAAGATGAATCTTGCATTATGGGTAGATACCTACTAATGCGACGATACACACATATACAATACACTAAACACATATAGATGTAACACCCAGACCCAGGACAATTTGGATAAGGTTATTCTTCACTTTACCCTGGCCGGGAATCAAACTCCGGGACCTCGTGACTCAAAGGCAAGAGCCTTACCTCCGTGCCATAACGGCTGACAACTGTTGCCAACCTTTCCATAGCTTCAATCACCTTACTTAATCAGTTTTTTTTAAATATTTTATTAGTAAAATAGTTTTTTAAAACAGTTTCAATAATCAAAGTAAAAAAAAAATATCAAAAGTTTTATTTTCTATTTTATGAAAACATCAGATGAAAACAAATATTTCCAAAACGCAAATGAATTAATTATTCATATAATCGTCTATTTTAAACTCATATAGGTACCTACATAAAATAATTGTAAGGATAAGTACCACCAACTGTTTCTTATTTTAAATCATCTAGGTAGGTGTTCAGATTGATCAGAGACTTTGGCAGTTTATTTTTGCTTATAGAATAGAATGTTTTTGAAAAAAAGACGCTTGAAATAGACAAAAGAATACTCGAGTGAAAATCATCGTGATTTATATTTTTCTTTACGAGACTACGCTCATCTTTACATTGGATATTTGTTTGGTTCGTATACGTATTTGGTTTGGAATACGTAAAAGTTCACCGAAATATAATAATTTTGTTGTGGAATTTTATAGTGCTCTTATGTGGTATCAGTCCTTTTATTTTTACATATTTTTTAAGCTTTGAACTAATGTTTTTTTTACCTTTTCTTTTGATGTAAAACTCTCCATATTTTACAATAGGTAGAAATCATCCATATTTGGGTTCATTGCATACCTAGGTATATCGAAAAATCTAAAAGTAAATTTATTTTCTAATTTCACTATTTGTTATCTTATTATTTATCTCTATCTTTTTTAAAGTTTATGTGTGTATATATTTTATTATTAATTAATATTAAATTTATTCTTCCTATATTTGTTTGTTCAATTGGGTTCTTGGTTTTTTCTCCTTCAAATGGTTGGCTCTAAGACATTTATCTGCAACAAGTTCGCCATTTGACAGAACACTGTTTTTATTATATGCATTTTGTGTTAATATTGTATATTTTTTTCAGTCACTTGATTTTTATCAATTGATTTGGTAAATTCAAACAAGTGTTTCTACTATAAATTACATATTAATTACGAGAAAGACGTCTTCAACTTATAGATCATTATCTTTCTTGATAATGACCTGATAAGTCTAAATCATCTCTCTTGTGATCAATAATATATATAGTAGAAAGAAACGCTTATTTAACCTAATTATGGAATTGGAATCGTGTGCACTATTACAATTAATATTAACTATTTACTTCTTTCACAGGACTCTATTCGGCGCATCACATATCGAGTGATGAATACGAAGTAACGGTTCCCGTTCGAGTAACAGCTGACGGAAGTTTTATATCAAACACCCTAAGTGTACCACATGAAGTGTCTCCAATTGGAAAACATACAAGAAAACGACGAAGTTTAGCTCCTGGAGACTCTATAGATGATGAAGATCAAAATGAACTGGTCCATTTTAAAATCACAGTTGGAGGAAGACTGCTTCAACTGAATCTTAGGTAAGAATTAAATAAAATAACTCTTTTTTTATAAATAGGTAATAATTATAACTAGACAATTTCTTTAAAATGCTCTGTTTTGCGGAAAAACCACCGTAAGATCCCATTCAAGAATCATAACACCTCCTAAACATTAGGGTATATAACTTTACCTTGAACACCTCCACACTCTCCAGAGTTCGCAAATCATAGGCAATTTTGTTCCACAGTGACGGACCAACCACGCAGATGGCAAGGTATCTAGTTAATACCTATTCAAGTAGTCTGACTATAATTTAGTGGTCTATACACTCGCCTTGTATGCGAGAGGTAGTTAGTTCGATTCTCTGAGTGAACACAATGGTTCTTCTCGTTTCGGGAGTTTTATTGATTGGAATGATTAATCTAGAGTGGTTTAAAATAAAAAATTAATAAACACCTACTCTTCATAGTAAGCAAATCCATTCTCAGGCATCCGATTGTGTAGAAAAAATACAAAAAGAAATATATTTATACGAACGAAGATATTTATTTGTTTATTATACAATTATCTGTTTATAAAAGGGATCAAAAATTACTTTCACAAGCTTATTTTAGACAAAGTCTTACAGCTTTTCATATTCAAATTATATTTCTACAGCTTCCTTAGTAATTCAAAAATATATACTTTGTTATTTTGTTTTGTTTTTATTCAGGCCCGAGGTGGGATTCATATCACCTTTGCTAATGGTGGAGAGACGACGAAATGATATCCATACACGCGCCAGAGCCTTGGAGGGCGACAACACTTGTCACTACAGGGGTCAGGTACATGGCCAACCAGACTCACATGTGGCCCTCTCAGCATGCAACGGACTTGTGAGTACACATAGCATACCTACTACAACCTTTATTCAATAAATACATTTTACGGCCTACTCCATTTCATTATAACAAAGTTATTTATAATCTGTCAAAACTTTTATACTGCGTTGAGATGTATATATTCTAATACAGTTACAATTCGACTTCGTTCGGGAGGTAATAATTTTCATCGTCAATCGGCAAAACTTTTGATTTAGCTTTTGCTTTCTTTTCTTTAGATTTCTGTATTTCTCCAGTTTTTTGGGATTACATAGATCAAAAAATTTAGCATTTCCATTATAATATGTTATATTCCCACGTAACCATAATTATTATAATCATAGTATGAAGTTGATTAATATAATATGATTTTATATAGAAATATACTCAATACGTTGCGTTCATTTAGAAGATTTTAGTTTTCCCAAAGCTTGTCTAGTAAAAGCAGCAATCATGCAATGTTTAAACATATAATCAATAGGACTCAAGTAGCTTTTGTAGTTCAACTTGTCAAATATTAATAATTAGATAATTGTGAACATGAGGTCCGTGGTTCGATCTCAGGTGCCGCCAAACTCCCCTTTCGCGACACAGCTTTTAGCTTACCGTGAAAGGTGTATAAGGTTGTATTTGGGCTTATAACAAAAACCCAGATATATCTTGTTTACAAAATAAAAAATTAACCGCATTGGGTAGCCATATTAAGGAAGTCTATCTTGTCTCTATATTTCTTTCACCAAATCTCTGTGTGATTTTCGGAAACGGCAATATATACTTTTTGTATAATAATTATTATCAAGTAGGTATGTGATTGATTTTCACTGTAGTAACCTATTACTAGTGCCTTCACGATGATTGTTATATTATCCAACTGTTATGACACATTGCATTTTTTTACGAAGACAAAATATTTTGATTATTGGAGACAATTCATCCCACATAGATTATCAACATAAACCTATTGTAATACTAGCCTTATACCCATCTTTACTCAATGAAAATCGTTGAGTTATTCTAAAGGGCACATTAACTATAAAATTATTGATACCCTATCTGCAAAGCTTTATTCTTTGAATATTAAGGATTTATTTATTTATTTTATGCTTTTTGCACAAACAGTGTTAACAAAACAATGCAAAATATAAAATACAAAGACGATATGAAGTGGCTAGATGATCACTCATAACTGATTTCTTCCATATAACCATTGTACTCTGCTGTTATGATTTATAACAGTTTGCCTGACCAATTGAAGAAATGTAAAAATCCTAAGGAGTTTGGAAAGAGGATTCAAGAGTTAGTAATGACTTCTCAATGTTTGTAATAGTGTTTTGTGTTTTTTGTTTTCAATAGTGTTGCTGTTCGGTGATTTTTTGCTCTGGTGTCTTATATTTTACTATAATATCAAATAATTTAAATTTATGAATTGTTTTACCAGATTTGTAATACTGCACGCCTCTGACACCAGCAACCTTAGTTGCTGTTTTGAGGTATTGTTTGTGATTGAATAAATTGAATTGAATTAACCATGATATGAGTCAGATCAAGAAATTCATGTTCAACACATTTTTTTCGATAGTCATTCATTTTAAAACATATTCCAAATTTGCCATGTTACGTGAGTCACTCACGTTTGGCACATTAGAGATGCTTTCTAAAAAACCGTCTTTTTTTCACCGATAAATAAATGAAAAAACACTATTTTAAATTGCATATCGAGGTAATAGTATTCTTTTAGAAATTAAAAAAAATCCTAGATGCTTAGGAGCTCTCACAGAGATTTTTGTCTCACCAAATAGTTTAATTTAAGGTAGGTACAAAGGGTATGATAAGAACATACAAACAGATTAAAAGTATTTCAATGTTGATTATTATATAATAATGTCTGTATTTTTATTGTAGAATTGTAATTTGAGCGTGGGAAGCGAGACATATTAATAATATCATTCATACAAATACTCATAACAATGTCTTAGAAATTATCGTGTCGATATAACGGGTTTGTTGTATTTGTAAGTCTATCTCAAACACAGGCGTATGTTATCATAATATTGAGTTTAAGACACGTGTTACAGAGAATTCCACAAATGTATGTAATTCAGTAGACGTTAACAAATACCTACTATTTACTACCTATACATTGCAATTTTATCATGGTAAAAGTGTGTTTTAATTATTACCTAAGTGAAACACGATATCTACTTATTCCACTATTGACCTTTTTAATTTTGCGAGCCGGCTTTCAAGAGCTTTCGCTCTCTTTATATAGTTCAATTTATATAGTATAGATATGTACTTTCTTACTGCTACCCTCTCCTCTCCATTGCTAGATATAGACCTATTCCAAACTTTTCCATGATTTCCGATCTCAAGCAACACAATATCACTGTTTTTCCATCGTCTGGACAATATCCTCAACCCATCTTTTTTGGGATCTTTCCACACTTCTTCTGTCCTCCTACGGTCCCCATTCAAGAATTCTGGAAGTCCACCTGCCATCATCTCGCCTTGCCATATGATCAGCCAATTACCATTTCAACTTGGAGACTTTATCAAAAATGTCGACGATTTTTGTCTTTTGTCGGATGATTTCATTTTTTATTTTGTTTCTCAAGCCTAATATTTGTCTCTCCATGGCATGCTGTACACACCTCAGTTTCCGTTTATTCGCAAGTGAAAGCATCATAGTTTCTAGCCCATATGTAATTACTGCTATATGTATAAAGAAAAAGTGTAGATATGTATGTTTATAGATTTTGTAACAAAAAAACATAAATCTTAGATTATTTAATAAATCAAATGTTTTTGTGTTCACACTTTGGAATTTCATTATAATTAAAATGATTTTAGAACACTGTATAATTTCCAAATTAAATTTATTCCCCTCAAACGTTTTTGCCAAGGCTTCTACTTGGCATCATCAGGAGGACAGCCTTCTTAGAAGCCTTGGCGAAAACGTTTGAGGTGGATAAATTTAATTTGGAAATTATACAATGTTTTAAAATCATCTTAGATTATTGTTGCTTAACACGTATCCGTTCTTAACAAAATGGTCCACATGTGAATAGTTCGTCCAGAAATCCTATCCACCCATTTATTTATTTAAGCCATCACGGCAACTACCACAATTGATTTAGGCAGTAAAAGTAAGATTTTTTATGATATGATATTCCTATCTGTCATATTTTATATATTGGTCTATATAAGTTGTATATGTGTTAGAGTTTGAGTACATACGAGTTTAACAATATAAATAACAACCCCTGACACATAATAGCTTCACATTAAAATACCAAACGTGCATGTCATTTCAATTTAAAATATCATCGCACCGCGCTAAAGGAATGCCTCTATCACCGCTACGTATGTCAGTTAATATCATCATAGCAATTATTTATTATTACTATTATTTTTGTTGTTCTTGATTTTGTTTTGTTTGTTTATTTATTTATTATTATATGTATACGCTCAAAACTGCACCAGCAAATTCACCGAACAACGATATGGTCTGATGGTATTTTATTTCCAGAGTGTCTGTACCGTAGTGTACTCGGATTGAGAAATCTTATCGCGAGTATTTTCAATTAACTATAGACTTGTGAAGACGTACCTATTAGTAATGTAACGAATATTCGTATTCGCATTCGCGAATATTCGCATATTTCAAAGTATTCGCATTCGCATTCGTATTCGCAAAAAAATATGCGAATGTTTTGCAAATATTATTTCGGTAATAAAGTATCGGATATTCGGTAAAAGTACCGGATACTTACCCGGTACACTGTAGAAAAAGGTACTACAAAAAATATTCTTTAAGAAAACCGAGGAGTTTTGAAATATTTTAAATTCCTATACTATTTTGAAAATTCGGCGACAGGGGAGTAGAAATTTTAATGATTGAGCAATATTGTAGAAATCTAAGCAAGTCAATATTCGCTATTCGCATTCGCGAAGGTCGGCAACAAATATTCGCATTCGCATTCGCGAATATCCAAAATCACACATTCGTTACATCACTAGTACCTATATAGCAGAATTTGTAGACTATAATATACATATGTAATGTTTTGTGTTCGCATCGCGTGGAAGGAGTGGATGTCTTTGATGAGTTCAGGAGATGTGTTGCTTCCAACTTGAGTATTTTTGATGGTTGAGTTTATTGGCTTAATTAATTAACATTATGTTTCTTACAGTTGACTCGCTATCTACCCTATTTGGGGAGATGCTGTGACGGCATAGTTCGATATGTGTGTATTACCTATTTGTCTACAAATAACCTTCATCTCTACACTGTTTAATGTAGACTGTGTTGCGTCTTTTTTTAAAAATTGTTATTATTTTATATTTAATAATTAACATACTTTCAAAAGGGCCATCGAAGAGACAGAGTGGGGCTTAAAAGATCCCCACGATGGCGGTTTTGGCCGGTTGACCCTTCAGACCGATCAAATTTGGTTTGAGTTTGCGGATAAATAGGAGTTCACAACTCCTGAGATATGCGTGGGTGGAGGTGGGTCACTCTTCAATGTTTTTTTTTTTTTTTTGAAAAAGATATATCTGAGTTTTGTTATACAACCAAATACAACTTTATACACCTTCCACAGTAAGCTAAAAGCTTGTGTCGTGAAAGGGGAGTTTGCCGGCACCTGGGATCGAACTTTGTTCAAGAGGCCAAGACTCTACTTCCAGGCTACCGACGAACTATACGAACTATTGTTGATATAGACTTATTCATAATTTACCTATCTTTAACATTTTTTATAATGCAACCTTAAAAATTGACGATTCTCAGTATAATACAATTAGAATATGATCAGTCATGATCACACAGAAACTCAACAGTCTAATGCAGGGAAAATTTCATCTACCCAGATAAAGTTGAATGTAAGGATTAGGCTCAAAACGCAGATTCAAAATACGAACGTTGTACTTGAATAATTATAAATTATATAGTCAGTAGCCTATAAATATTAATTATTATTGAAGGTACGTAATTGTAACGTTTTAAGTTACCTTAAAGTTAAACATGTTTGTTTTTTGTATACCTATAAATATTCTGTCATCTAATCAATTAACAAACAAATTAATAATTAGTATTACCTTCCTACCAAATTATCAGTACATTATACAGTAGTCATTTGCATATACTCGTAGGTACTCTATACTATGAAACTATTACTTGGTTATTACTCTCACAAGGAAATGTAATAATTATGTTAATATCAAAGATCGGTAGTTAGTTTGAAAGGTGATCCACTTGCAGTTGAAATATAAAGTCTACAAAACAAATATCGTTCATTAGTTACTTAATTAATAATTACCGTTTAGATAATATATTCATATATCATTGATATGTCGTTTACCAAACTGTTCAATAATAATCAATTAATTCACATAATTTGACAACATTTTGTTTTAGCACAGGTGAATTGGTGCATAAATCTTGATGGAAAACACAATACTGTATTTTATAATATTCTGCACTAATTCTATAATCCCGAGTTGGGAAAGCAGAGAGGACGTGACGTGAATTTGATTTTTATTTGCTGTATGTTGATCACAATACGTACAATTTAGTAGAGAAATGCATTCCAATTAAAAACAATCAACATACAGAGGGCGAGTTTAACACAAGAGCGCGATCTATTCCAAGTATCCTAAAATTTATCTTTGCATTCCTCCAGGTTCGTGGAATTTTTCATAAACATGGTCGATTTACTCTCGCCCCTTCTTGAGAATATAATCCACATGTTTCAATAGCGTAGTTCTTTAATTTCCTAATAATAATCTTTCCAACTCCAAAATCAACATAGTTGATCTAATTGACATCCATCTAAATAAAAGAAAATACTTTGTAGTTGATTTTCCATTCACTATAGAACTGTATTCTCATCCATAACTTTCTCCCATAAGGATTTTACAATGAGCTTTTTCGAGCTTTCTGTTATGCTTCCATTAAATTAAGTGTTACTTGTTTTCATTTTCTCAAATGCGCCTCTGCAACGTGTTGATCTAATTAATATTTGTGTCTCTACTCGATAATATGCATGTTTGTGTGTTTGTAACCATTCATAAGCGATTTTGTCTATCACGCAATAGGAAATCTTTTATTTTGTATAAAATTTCGCCTGCCTTGAACGTAATGCTATGCAAAATATTTATATTTATTTTACTTATTAGAAAATATACCTATTTTGTTTTATACTATATATATATATAGAAATTAAACATCCCATTCTACATGTCATGTCAAAATATGTATGTAGTTGTATTTGTTGTAATATTTACTAATTATGTCCTGAGTGAACCGAGTATAAATCTTATATTGTAATATTTCGCATTAATGTCGCACCCATATAAATATACAACAGACATTAATTATTTAACTAGTTTGTCTACACATTAGCACAATTATATTCATTGTATTTAATGTGAGGAATATGTAATGAACGATAATCACTATTCATAAAGCGAATAAATATTGATTATTTAACGTGGGACTTAGGATGTAATACTGTCATAATATCTACCAACATTCTTGAACAAATGCGTTGAGACCTGTGAATGAGATGTAAATGGCGATGAATGAACGTAATTACCTGCCATTATGTTGAAACCGTTAATGTTGAGATACTGATAACACGTACTTATTATTTTTTTTAAAAGAAAAGATATATCTGGGTTTTGTTATAAACCCAAATACAACCTTATACACCTTTCACAGTAAGCTAAAAGCTTGTGTCGTGAAAGGGGAATTTGCCGGCACCTGGGATCGAACCACGGTCCCCTTGTACACGAGGCCGAGACTCTACCTCCAGGCTACCGATGAACTCGTATTATTTATTCACTTGTTTTAACCCTTAAATGCATGATTTTTTTATTTTTGCTGGAATTTTTTTTTAAATGCAATATTTTGTATATTTGAAGGAAAAAATATGAAAAAAAATAAAAGATGAAGATAAGCATTTATTTTTTGAAAAAAAAAATGGTATGTAGCCAAATGGCTACATTATGCATTGCTATATAACTTACAAAAAAATAAAAAAAATATACTTTATTTTCGTTTTTCATTAAAAAGAAATATATTTTACGAGCGATGAAATTCTTTGAAATCTTTTTTTTTGTCAATTTCTGTATAAAATTCACTTTTAAAAAAACAAGTAAAAAGTTTCAAAATGCAAAACGTAGTTACTCGTCACACTGATATATTGCAACTGTTATTTCAAAATAAAAATGGCTGCCACAATGCAAATTACTCTATTATTTTGATCTATGGAATATTTCTAAATGGCAACAATGCGTGTTTACACTAACACTTCATTTGGTTAAAAAATATACAAGGTTTTAGGTATGTAGCCAAATGGCTACAAAATGCATTTAAGGGATCCAATTTTATTCAGGAAATGAAAATGTAATTATCATAAATGTAATTATAATTATAATGTGATTATCATAAGGAGTGTAGAGAAATGATATGTATTGATGTAAATTGTATTAGCAGGGTATTTTATTTTGTTCTTAAAAAACGTAATAGCTGTTTATAGTTTAATAAATAAATAAAGTAGTAGAACGGTTGAAGAAGGACGAAAGTGGAATAAATCCAGTGGAGATGCGATCATTGAAATGAATGGTTGCTAAAACGTTGCGTAATTGAATGTTGACAAGGACTTTATGAGAATGAGCGGATGCAAGAGAAGTGTTGTGGATAGAATGCGTGTTAATAAATTGAGATAGTTTGGTCATGTGGAACGAATGGATAAGGAAAGGATGAAAAAGAGGATAAACCTGGCTGAAAGAAGGGGTTTGAGAAAGCGCGGACATTCAAGAACTACGAGGTTTGACCACGTGCATCAAATTCTCAAGGACGGTCGTGTGTTTAATGAGCATATGTTTGATTTTAAATCATATATCTATCCAAAATATGTACCTAGGTATATCATAAGATTTGCATCAATAGTCTGCGTTTAAAAATATCACTTGCTAATGTTCTTATACCTAGATACTACTTGAGTTATTTAGAATATATTATTATGCACACTGTAAAAATATCTCGTTATTGTATTTTTAGATAATCCGTTATTTACCAGATGTGAATCGTTTTGTTCGTAATATAATCATCACTTGAACTTTCTCAGTTGATTGCCATTGATTGAGTAGAGTTTTTTTTTCATTATATACCTAGATAATTTTCTAGCTTTTTAAATATAATAATTAAAACACTATCCCGTGGAGCACCCGGTAAAGAATTGGTCTCCCACTCTTCTGCGTAAGTTTTCGAGTGTCCTGTAAAAGGCAGGTGTTCGAAAAAATTAAGACATCTTACATCTTAAATTCAGCGATGAGGTTTGCCACCCATCCTGAATGTCTTGATTTTATATTGGCACGAAGAGGACAGTTTGCATGTTTCTTACATGCAGCTGATCTGCTGGCTACCCCACTTGTGGGATATGCCGTGATGGTATAGTAGTATAGTAGTAGTAAAACACTTTATTGATAAAAAAAAAGTTTATTGCCTAAAGGAAATATCTTTCAGCTAACTAAAGTAATGTGTCATAAAACGTACTTGCACGTTGACAATGCATGTAATTGATACTTGCACGTTGACAATGCATGTAATTTATACTTGCACGTTGACAATGCATGTAATTTATACTTGCACGTTGACAATGCATGTAATTTATACTTGCACGTTGACAATGCATGTAATTTATACTTGCACGTTGACAATGCATGTAATTTATACTTGCACGTTGACAATGCATGTAATTAATACTTGCACGTTGACAATGCATGTAATTTATACTTGCACGTTGACAATGCATGTAATTTATACTTGCACGTTGACAATGCATGTAATTAATACTTGCACGTTGACAATGCATGTAATTAATACTTACTGTAAACAATTCATTTACAACTTAACTATAATTATAGTCTAAGCTCTTAGCCCGAAATGGAACATTTTATAGGTACGTCATATGTTTCCTGTAATGAATACTACAAAATGAAGGATTAAGGCACGGGAAGGAACTATTAAAGATAAATCAATTACATTATAGATTTGAGATTATTTTTGAACGCGTGTGTAGTGTAAAGGAGGTTCTAATATTAAAAGGCAGACTACTCCACATTCTAATTGCATAGGTCGTGAATGCTGAACAAAAAAAATATGGTATGGGCTGGGAAGGCAAGTTAATTATTATTCAGAGATCATAGAGGACGTCCATGTGAATATGTCCATATAAATATGTTGAAATAAATTAATATTGTACTTGTTCAGAACGAGCATTTTTTTATTTGCACGTATAATAATTGTACAATAATCAAAGTTATCCATTAAGCCGGGAATACACATGACTGTAGCAGGCACACTTGTATAACAGCTCCTTGCACATGCCACCTACAATCATGTGTATACGCTAGCTGGCATGGCTGTATCTGCCACGCAAGTAGATAGCACAACATTTGATTTACTGGCATGCAACATGAGGGAGGGGACGCGGGGGGCTACGAAACCGGCATGTGTGAACGTCGTGACAGGTACAGGTATGCCAGTAGCTGACCTTCTTTTTTATTTTATCCGCAATTTTCCCTAACAATTCATCAAATTTTTCTGGCAGCATTCTTAAATGGTTTCTGTAACCATCTATATCTTCTTGTCGCATTTCTGTAAGCAGACAACTACCTACTTGCTCCAAAATTTTCCCTTCTGCTAATCCAATCTTTCACCCAAATTCTTCTTCTTTTACTATTCTTTTTTCTCTCATTAAATTAGCCACGCATTGTACTGCTAATTGCAATATGATGATATTTAATTCATTTCGAATGTTTTCCATTGCAAAAAAGCTTGATAATGAGTGATTTGAGACATGTACTGTCTCGTGGCTAGCTTGTGTATACGTCTTGCAAATACAGGCATGCAAGGACGCAAATTGCATGCAAGTTTAACTTTCAAATGTTTCCACATCGCGCTAGGAACTTCCACATGCCATTAGCAAGCATGTACGCTACTGTTCCATTTTACAGGCATGTGTATGGCCGCCTTTACAGTTAACGATTTAATACATAGCAGTACACTTTTGATCTTCACCTTCATCTTTTTTCAGTAATAATTATATTAATCTCTTTTGCCACAATAAACAAAACATTTTGATGGATTACAGCGATGAACTAACCCTCTGCATATTGAATTATTTGACTGATACATTTTTTTATGATACTTTGTATTGATTTATAATGTTGTAATCAATGCTCTATGAAGAATAAAATAAATTAATTAATTTACTGGTTTTGTTTATATAAGTTTTTAAAAGAAATATGAAAGAAAATAGACTTGGCTAGATAATAATCTAACAGTGATCAATTATAATTTCCTTAGGAAAAAATATTTTCAATTATTTCAATAGATGTTTTGCAAATTGTTAGATATCTTTGTACCAGGTTATTTTTTATCTATTTATTTATTCATAATTAGTGATTTAAACCATAATAGTAATAGGTTATAATTATAATAGTTTGGTTAATCTAATAGGTGAGTGAACAAAACCAACCAATTCAATCGCGAAGCATACCTAATATAAACTTTAAACATAGTATAAATAAATTCAATTGATTTTTTGAGTGACAAAGTAAATTGTAAATTTTCGATGTTTGTGGTAATTTATTTATGTAATACGGATTATTTAAATGTGAGACAATGAACCTATCAGTTATGTTGTACGTGCATGCCAAGAAGCTATAACACATACACGTGTTGCTATTAATAGGAAATATTATTCATTTACATTACATGTTTAATATGAGAGATTTAGACTTTGCTAATTAAAGAGGAATAAATCTTTATTAATCTCTTGTAAAATAAAATTGTCATTCACCGCTTGATAGAAATAAACTATTTTAAAAAATTAACCATGTTTTGCAATATATACCTAACTATATTATACAGTATATTTTATTAGTGACATTTTGTGATACATTTCTGCAAAGATAAGACAAATTCATCCGCATTATCCATTAGTAATATAATTCACTCGATTGCGGGTGCTTTGCTGTAAAATGAAATAAGAATATCCACATGTAACTAACTACATTTCATTTTTATGATGAAATAAGTCAATCAGTTTTTTTAACAACTCACCTATTGTATTATAAGACCCATGCTTAATAATACCATTCTACATAATTTTATTGTTCAAGAATAAGTAAGATACGATTAGATACGAATAAGATGTTCTTCTCTCCTAACGTTCAGTGGTAACCCCACAATTAGTTACGAAGTAAACATATATTCAATCAAAAACATAGTATAATAATTGAGATTTAAATATCTATGGTTTAGCTATACGTAGATGGTTGGTAACCTGATGAAAGAGTCTCAGATTTTCTTTCGGAATATCCCAGATACAGTTTCTTCCGCTGCCAATCTATTCTACCTTCATAACACAAGTATATTGCTTACTTTAAAGACAAATATCTTTTATTTATCCTTGTTAATTCAGATAGAATATGTAGGTATCTACTCGTATGTACACATGTACTATTATAATACTCTTAATGTAATGTATGCACACTATTATAATACTCTTAATGTAATGTATGCACACTATTATAATACTCTTAATGTAATGTATGCACACTATTATAATACTCTTAATGTAATGTATGCACACTATTATAATACTCTTAATGTAATGTATGCACACTATTATAATACTCTTAATGTAATGGGTTTGTCTTGAAGCAATTCAGGATATGCAACGTGCGTACATATGTAATGAAAAATAAAAATGAATTAGTTTTCGGGCGCGTTGCCAAGTTGAATGTACGTTATTATTTCTGTTACATTATTAATGTCGCACATTAAAATAAAAACATTACACGAATGTTGTCAAAGTATGTATAGCACAATGCGAATCAAATATTAAACCGTATATAACCTACGCATTGTTGAAACTATACCTACTGAAAATTATACACTAAGAATGTTTGTAAGATATCTTTAGCTTTCGAGGTATAAAGAAAACGACGGATGTTTCATTCAATACATTCAGAAATAAAAGAATGACATTAACTCTCATCTTTACGCACATCTGAACATTGTCACATTCATACAGTTCATCATACACGGTCCTCTTTTCCATCCGTCTTTTGAGATCCAGTCTAAATTATCTCTTTACATAATATTATGTATTGATTTATTTATCCTCAAGCACCCCTAGCATATGTATTTCGTCCAAGAAAATTATTAGTTAAGTATATTATTTATTGATAACTCAAGAGTTTTTGTGTTTATACTGTGGAAATCCATTTTCAACTTTAATTGAATGAAAATTTATTTGATTTACATTGTTCAGTTTCCACTGCGTTAAATTAGTAGTAACCGAACGTTTTCGCTGATGGTTTTAGGCATCCTCTGGGAAACCATTTACCTAATGCCTACAGGCATAAGCGAAAACGAACGCTTACTATTAATCTGACGTAGTGGAAATTTAAGAGTGTTTTTTTCAATTATATTTTTATTTAAATTAATATTACTAATCTTTGTTTATTTTATTCAAATCAGCAAACACAGCAATTATTTTAAGACACTAGATCTGTATTTGATGAGGTGAATTTTATGAAATACGTCGAAAAGTTGACAGAAAATAATCTTTAGTCAATTTGTACAAGTGTATGTTACAACACTTGTACCTTCCGTTAGCGGTCATAATGAAAATTATGTTTTATTTGATTGTACAAACAATTGCTTATTAATTTCTATATTTCTACCTGCACATGTAGGTACTTAATCTTTAGCAGGTGCGTACTAAGATTTGTAATGTTTTATTAATATTATAAGTAAAATAATATAATAATTAAAACAGTGTTTTGTGAAACTATATTTTTAAAATGTTCTTACACAAAGTTTCGCTAGTTAGATTTTGCACAATGATGTATTGAAAAAAAATGGTTCTCTAATCGAGAAATCCGATTTGTTTTATCATCTTCGCGTTATGCCCAACTCCTGTTGAACAATAAAAAAAGTTAATTTTCTTAGCATTCGTTAGTATGCATTACCTATGTTTGTAAATTTATTTAGAAGGCTGGTTCTTGATACATTCACGTGAAGCTTCTACATTTACTACTACAGATATTTATTCGCCTACAGACAGGTGCTTAATTTTTAAATTACCCAGCCTACAACGAATGTAACAATGCTTACACTGTATCAACGAGATATTGACCCCAAGACAAATTGCTTTTATGATTTACTATGTAATTAACTAAAATAATATGATGATATATAATATAACCAAATTAACGATTTATCGATGTTATAGTTATCACACCTACAGTTTGCGATTCTTTTGATCGAATTTTGTAAATAAAAATTTATTGTAAATTGACACCTAAAATATTCATTTGTGACGTAGTTGGAGAAGGGCAATTTTTTTTTTAAGATATAACTGGGTTTTTGTTATAAACCCAAATACAGCCTTACACACCTTTCACACTAAGCTAAAAGCTTGTGCCGTGAAAGGGGAGTTTTGCCGGTTGTTGAATAAATAATGTGAAGATTCAATCATCTAGAAGAATAGTTAGTAAAACGTTGCGAGATAAGAGTGGAAAATGAGGATATCAGAATAATGGTATGGATAGAATGCTGTAAATAAGTTGCGATGGTTTGGACATACGGAGCAAGTGGATGATGAAAATGGTGTTTTTTTTTGTATGAGTAACAAAACGTGGAGATCAAATTTTCTAGGACGGACGGTGTTCAGTAAGAGATATCGGCGTGTATGTGTGAGAAATCGTATGGATTTGGGGAAAGCAATAACTATGTAGGGATGGATCCATATGGGCTTCTGTTGCATTAATATTATTTATTTATTTTATTTATTTATTTATTTATTTATTCATTCTACGGCAAAAAGCTCTTATTACATGATACATATAATATATAAACAATTTCCACAACAATAAAATTGAAAACACAACACAAACACACTCAAATCTCATCGATATAAAAACATATAAAAGACAATGTAATAGAAATTATATAAAAGATATTAAAATTATACTGAAAATGTAAACTTGTTGTTGTTGTGATGGAGGAGTAGGTACCCACTCTTTTCTGCAAGTTTTCGAGAGAGTAAATGGCAGTAAAACCTCACACTTCAGCGATTACGCACGTAACTCATCTCAATTGACTTTAATTTTTTGTTAGCACGAAGAGAACAATCTACATGTCAATTGCATGCAGTTAATCCACTGGCTTCCCCATTTTTTTTAAATATATATCTGGGATTTTTTTTTAAACCAAAATACAACCTTATACACCTTTCACACTACGCTAAAAGCTTGTGCCGTAAAAGGGGAGTTTGCCGGCACCTGGGATCGAACCACGGACCCCTTGTTCTGAAGGCCGAGACTCTACCTCCAGGCTACCGACGAAATCCATATCTTTCATATCCCGCATATCTTTCGAATTCGACGAAAGAATTTGAAAGATATGCCGTTATGGTGTATTTATTTTTGATGTTAAATATCAAAAACTGTTCAAAATACTCACTTTTGGAGAGCAATAATGTCACCTTTTGTTAACTATTTTATCAATTGGTCTACGAAGTTTAAAGTTTAAATGTTTTTTTTTTCCGTCACCATTTTGCATCACAACATATTTTATTCTGTCATTATTTGTTCGACGTGAAGTCTTCGCCGAGACGTAACATTAATAATATTATTGAGAAAGCTGTTACTAGACTGGCAGGCGCTGCGCTGGCTGTTCCAAGTACTTACCTATGCCTTGCAGTAGCAATCAAATACTTCATGTCTACTTCGACCTGTCACTCGTCATTCCATACATTGTATAAGGCGAAATAATTTTGAAATTAATGCCAATAGTTTAATTAATATATTGAATTGATATGGTGAATAGTTGCATTGTTTTTAACCAGATATTTGAATCAACACTTCTGACAAACTTTTTTAACGGAAACTAAGGTACCTACATAGATAATTTTGTGATCCATCTATCACAATTCATATTTTTTATGATGATGATATATATAAATTATAGTGTTCTGAGAAGAGGTGATTCAATTAGCCCAAAAACGCCCTAATAGTTCCAGTATAACAAACATGTATTTTGAAGGTTTTATTTTAATACTAAGGATCTTTAAATACGTCTTTTTTTAATACGAATGGAAGCCTTAAGGCGAACCCAAAATATTTCCAAGGTACTTGATAAAAAATGAAGATTAATGTAAGTTCTCCACATTTTGAATATCAAAAACTGGAGAAGGTAATAAATGTCTATTGCAATTGCACAGTAATTTTTGCAAGGACGCTTTTTAAATTTTATGATGAAATTAGAAAAATTATTGTTTTACATAATATATTGACCATCAGAGCCTCTTGCGACAAAGTTGTCCACTAACATTTAAACATTGCGAATGATCAATATTAATTTATATGATTACTAAAGAGACATTGCTGACAGGTATTTGTGTCAACTACAACAATCCGCACAAACCTGTCTTCTGTCTGTTTGCAGACATTATCTAACATCTTGATAGCTGACGATGATGATGGAAGAGTGATTACTGATTAGAACATTGGCTTCTAAAGACGACGGTTTGATTTTAATTTCAATCTCAAATGGTCATTAAACAAGTTGACACACACTCGTACCAGTGCTGAATTATATAGCACAACAGTTAGTTAAGTATCGTACATTGTTTGCATTATTTAGAAATTTATTGAATACTGTATATGCACAACACATCTTTATCTATCAATATAATAATAATATATTCGATATTATTTCAACATAATCGTAATTAAAACAATATTGTCTAAGATGGTGTCTGAGTTTGTATTTAAAAAAAGCTATTCATTATCATTGGAAGAATTGAACAGAGCTTTATTTTCTCCACGATGTACCTATATTAGCATTTTTAGTAAATACTAGTGATGTAACGAATGTGTGATTTTGGATATTCGCGAATGCGAATGCGAATGCGAATATTTGTTGCCGACATTCGCGAATGCGAATGCGAATAGCGAATATTGACTTCAAAATGGTATAGGAATTTGAAATATTTCAAAACTCCTCGGTTTTCTTAAAGAATATTTTCTTCAGTACCTTTTTCCACAATGCACCGGGTAAGTATCCGGTACTTTCACCGAATTACTGATTTATTTCTTCATTTACATGGTACACAACAGATGAAAGACATATGAATATAAACATGTAAGCGACAAAAACATTCCAATAGTCTTACATCGAAACAGTGCACACTTCAGCAATAACACACAAAACAATAAATAGAAAATCTCACACACAATATATTAATTAATTCACAATACATCCACTCACCCAATGTCGCACACATAATACATTCATTCGCACAAACACATTCACATTTCACTAATGTATGCAATAACAATACAAAAAAAAACTCTAAAAAAAGAAAAATCAAAAATTTAAAAAACAGACTAAAAATAAATACTATCCCAAACACATTTTATCAAACATATACATTTTTTTTATATTTATTTCATCTTATTCTACTCTCAACACTCCTTTCTCACAAACCTGACGTAATTGGCACTTTAAAATTCTATAAACAGGGTTTCTTGAGTCTGCAATCGTTTTTGTTTTTTTTAATGTAGAACGGAAAACAAGATCTTGTTAAAGGATGCATTCTAAAGTTAATCTTATCTAAAATATTAGACACATCGTATTCGGACAAGCATATTTTTGTCAGGTTGCATGCATCCAGCAAAACTCTTCTCAATTCCAATTTAGGCAAATCTTTAATAAATACAGGATAATGCAATCTCTTCCTAACCAAACGAATGAATTTAGACTGAGTCCTCTCAACTTGATCGACATATTTTTTAAAATGTGGATTCCATACAGAGGAACAGTACTCCAGCTTGGAGCGAATAAACGATAAGTACAAGTTCAAATACGATTCATATAACCTAAATGACTTTGTAGATCTCAGAATAAATCCCAGTATTTTATTGCTCTCTTCGATAATTTTGTTCACGTGATCATCAAAGTAAAGCTCAGAGTCAAACACCACACCTAAATCTCTAATCTTATGTACCTACTTCTTTTAAATCATGATTATGGATATTGTAAATTTATCGAATTTTGTTTCTACATATTTTTGGTAAAAGAGATCAGATTACACTTCTCCAGATTCAAGTGCAAGTTATTTCTGTTACAGTACTCGTGTAGTCTTCCCAAGTCCTCGTTAAGCATTCCACAGTCAAACAATAATTGAATTTGACAGTATATTTTTAAATCGTCCGCAAATAATAGAAGCTCTGAGTGTTTAAAGCACTTTTTTATGTCGTTTATGAATATCGTGAAAAGTAAAGGACCCAAAACAGATCCCTGAGGGGCACCAGATGTAACACTGACACTGCCAGATGAGTAACCGTTAAGTTTAACTGTCATCAATCTATCAGAAATATATGAGTCAATCCACCTTAGAAGATTCCCATGAATTCCATGAAATTCTAACTTCTTAATCAAAAGTCGATGTTCTACTTTATCAAATGCCTTTTGAAAGCCGATATAAATGGCATCCAACTGTATACAATTGTCCATAGCTGAGAAAAAAAAATCAGATTTGTTACTGTCGATCTTCCACTCATGAATCCATGCTGCTCTACAAGAAGATACGGCTTCAGGAAAAAAGTAATTTGTTCACGAACAATACCCTCAAATATTTTTGAAATAGGTGATAGAATTGAAATTGGTCTGTAGTTACGAACGTCCGATTTGCTGCCAGATTTATGCAAAGGAGTAATATTAGGCATCTTCCATTTGCATGGAAAGCATCCTTCTTGTTAACTCCTAATAAATATCAGATACAATGGTTTGGTTAAATGACTTACACATCTCTTTAATATTATTGGTGCTATATCATCAGGGCCAACTCCTTTTGTCTCATCTATACCTAATAAACGTTTATGAATATCAGATTTCAAGATGTTAACCGTGGATAAACATGAGTTAGTTAAAATATTTTCCGATTCTTCAGTATTAGAATCATGTAAATTATTCAGTGAAAACGCAGAACCAAAAAACGTCGAAAACAAGTTCACAATTCCCTCTGGATCGCTCAAAGTCTGGTCACCGTCACCCATTACCCTCGGATAGCCTCTAGATTCTTTAAGGGAATTCACGAACGAAAAGAAAGACTTGACTTGCCCTTAAGTGACTTCTCAGTGTTATTAATAAAAGACCTATAATCGTGATTCTGCGACAACTTCAACTAAGCTCTTAGTTGAAAAAATAAATTGTAGTCAGAATCATTACGGTTCATCTTCAACTTACGCCAAGCCTTGGACTTTCTCTTAAACAACAACAAAGTTCTATTAGAGAACCATTTGGGAAAATTATTAGGTGACACCCTCTTCATATGTAGGTGTATGCTTCTAAGTTATTGGCAAAACATAACCATAAAAATATTCAACCATCTTATTCACAGGTCCGTTTCCCAAAACGCTGACCCAATCAACACTTTGTAGTTCAAAATTTATTTCCGAAAAGTTTGACTTAAAGTATATCAATTTCTGGATCATATTTTGAGACAAATCCTCAGCAATTTCAAACTCATAATCTATCAACAGTGAAGGATAGTGTGAATCCTTACCAACCAGTGGAGAGTCACATCTGGTAACAGAACATGGAATAGTTGAAAGAACTAAATACAAGATAACTTGATTGCTGTTATAAACTCCGTTAGACTGAAACATATTGAAAAAAGATATAGATTCTATCAAATACTGCGCAACAGGACCCGAATAAGAATACGGAACAAAGATTGACTGAACATCGGGGTCTTTTTTCCATTGGATTGTTCGGATATTGAAATCTCCAATAAGACAAATATCCGTTTTGTCGTAATAGCTGATTAAACGTTCAGATATACTTTAAAAAAAGATGTTATAAGTATCTAAGGATGTGGAAGGCGGTATATATACTACACCCAGTAGCGATGAGCATTTTTCCATGTGTTACCGATGAAAAACGAATGCTGGTAAAAAACTTTCACCAATATCATCCCAAACAAGAGTGGATGAACATCCTAGTGTCCGATCCACAGCAATTAAGACCCCACCTCCATCCCTTTTACCACTCAACATGAAATCCATATCCTTCCGGTAAACTGTATATTCGTTTTGAAAAAGTTCGCTATCAAATATGCCACAATTTAGCCAAGTTTCCGTCAGAACAATTATATCATAATTATTTGCAAATAAGTTTGCTCTAAGCTCCTCGATTTTAGACTTCAAGCCCCGAAAATTCTGAAAGAATACTTTAGTGTGGTTCTATACTCATAGCAGTTGTACAATACTTAAAACAAACATATAAATTAAATCTCCACAAATGCATATTTCTCCCAATAATAATAACATCATCAAGCAAACGAACACATGAAACAATACAACAAATGTGGCCAACACAGAACAGACCAGATACTTTATTACTAAAATAATATTCGCAAAACATTCGCACATTTTTTTGCGAATGCGAATGCGAATGCGAATACTTTGAAATATGCGAATATTCGCGAATGCGAATGCGAATGCGAATATTCGTTACATCACTAGTAAATACATACATATATACATCTTCTTAATCATCCTTGTAGGATGTTATGCCACAAGTGGAAGAAAAAAAAAATACATCTTCTTCTCCTTGTCCTAGTTGGGTCGGGGGCCCATTTCGCCTAGGTATCTCCTCCAGAGATACCTGTCCACCGCTGCTTCCAGGACCTCTGGCCACTCCAAACAAGCTTTTCAACACACAAGTTTGACACCTGCCCTTTCCAGCTTCTTCTAGGGCGGACCACCAGTCTTCTGCCCGGTATTTTTAGTAAATTTTATTTTATTTCTTCTGTGGAACAATCGGCAAAGATTTGGTCTCCCGATTTTTTCAGTAAGTTTTCTAGTGTTCTGTCAACGACAGGTGTTAAATATAATAATAAGACACTCCACGTATGTCTTCACAAGGAGCTTGCGTAATTTCAAATCTATATTTTTAAACTCTGAATATTTTCGATCTTTTGATAAATGCAAGTCTCGCTTGTTGTATACCTACGACTGTCGATCTCGTTCTATGACAGACCATCCCAGGCGATCTTACTCTCGAGGTAGACAAACTCTTTCGCGTTCTTTATTAGAACTTCAGACATTCTTACTCTCATTTGTTTCGGCCTACTGTCATCACCATTGTTTCGCCTTTGTTAATTTTCATATTATGTTTAGGTACCTACTCGTACAAAAATATTCGTGTTTCCAAATATTCCTCTCAAAATTATCTGACCATTAACTTTTACGAGAAATGCGATTCCACGAAGAAGACAATATCATATAGGTATCCATTGTGTTTTGTAGTAGGTGCATTATAAAATATTTTGTTTAAATTTTATTTTTAACATAAAATTATACAGAAAAACATTTTATAGTACCCAAACTTTATGTGAAGCTTTTAGTGGAGCTTTTAACTATCGAAAAATATAAATATTAAGCAAAATATAAAGAGATAAAATGATGTCATCATATTAAGTATATATTATTCTTTCTTGGTTGTTGCTAATCGTAATTTACATTTACCCATAAAAAAAACAATAATATTACAAACGTACCTACGTATTATATTTATACATCCTATCATTTAATTACATTTTTATTTAAAAAAAGTCAAGATACTTAGTTCTTTCACTTAGGAAACAATACAAAGATTAAGATCAAAGAGATTTTGAATGTCAGTTATTTTAGAAGGATTAACTATGTAACAGTTACGAGACATTTTGAATGTTTTTTAAATATTCTACAATGCACATCCGTTACTTGATTTTTTAAAATCGCGATCGATTTCGGTAAACCTTTACCATTGACGAGCGAGATAATACTGACTAATATTTTTGTTAAAACATCTACAAAAACAAAATAATTGAAAACAATTGTTTTATTGTTGTGGAAATTGTTTATATATATATATATATATATGTATCATGTAATAAGGGCTTTTTGCCGTAGAATGAATAAATAAATAAATAAAAGTGTGAAGTCATCTGACATTTGCGTTCCAACTGTTGAATTTCGTGGTGATGACCCACACTAAAATGGGTGCTTAAAAACAAAATTTTACTAATTATTAAATTAATATGACCCGTAAAAATGTTCTGAAGTTTCACACACTTTTTTTGTCTTGAAGAAAGATAAAAAAATCATGAAAAAGTAGATATAAATGCCTATAATGGTGATCATTTGAAGAATCGTTTTTTCATTACAAACTAAATGTTCACTACACGCAGTTGGCTCACTGGCTACTCCATTTGCGGGAGTCAGTGTGATAGTATAGATGAAAAGAAATGATAATATACCTTAAAAACGACAATAAGATAATTTAAAAAAAAAATTATGGTTTTTTCAAATGTATGGCGCACGCACATATCTTATTTATGTGTTTTATTCATTTTTACTTCAATGCATCGTTTTAAAGTTTTATTATGACTAAATAACTCAATATATAAAACGACCAAAGCTCTCCCACATAAATTTGTATGAAATTGAAACTGTCAAGTTAGTTCGTGGAGCGCACCGACAGAGGGCATACATTTCACTTTAGAAGCGTAGAAATACTACAACCATTGACATAATTATGGCATTATTAATCATACGTATGATTTGAATTTGTTAAGTACATTTTGTGTTCCGTATGTGGGAATATAAATATTATTAATATCTGATTTATTAGTCATTAGGACCACCCAGGACCGCCTCGTTATGGAGATTAAATAATATCGGTGTATATTTTGAAACACTTTTATCCAAATAAGTAATTATAAATTTTAATCCTCGTCAATACATGGTAATTAGTACAAGACTGTTGACAATTTATTTAATTTTATTTATTAAATATACCTATGAACTTGTATATAAAAAAATACCAAGTTTAAAATTGATTTAATCATACATAGCTGGTTAGCACGCCTTTTATCTACACAAATATTGATCTAGTTTTGTTTCTAATTAGGAGTGTAAGTATGTGACAAACTTCTAACCGGTTTTATTTTTTTATATAATTACAATAATGATCGTGTTATTATTAAATAAATGATTGTATCCTTCATAGGTAGAGAGCACCCGGCAAAGATTCGGTTTCCGTAAGTTTCGAGTGTTCTGTATTCGGTTTCCGTAAGTTTCGAGTGTTCTGTATTCGGTTTCCGTAAGTTTCGAGTGTTCTGTATGATGCAGGTGTTTGACAAAATACATTTAACGTCTTCAATTCAGCGATGAGGTTTGCTAATCATCCTGAATGACTTAATTAAGAAAATATGAACATTAAAAAACTATGCTTTTCTCAAATGTACATATATCCCACAAGTGGAGAAGACAACATACCAGCCGCTTACACTAAACAGACAAGCTGTCCATTCCGTGCCAAGAAAAAAATAAAACATTCGGGATGTTTGGCAAACCTCATCGCTGAATTTCAGATGTAAAACGTCTTTATTTTTTCGAACCCTTGCCTTTTACAGGACACACTTACGTGCTTTACGTACGTACGTACGTAAAACTTACGTAAAAATCAAAAACAAATTGTATCGATTAATTGTTATGTATTGTTTCCCAAAAGTATTTCTTAAATAATGTACAAAATAAATCAATACCTTTATTATACATATCGGCTTTTATTACATAATAAATTTTCTATTATTCATAATGCTTTCATACACTCACACATTCTTTTTACATTCTAATCATATTTATAACTATTTTCAAACATTATGAACACAATATAGCTGAAGTTAATGACGTTGCACCCTCCATTATTTCATTTATGCATTCTTAAAGTCGCTTATTGATACGATAATTAATTATATTTGGTTACATAATTATTGTACTTATCAATCTTTGTTTAGTTTACAGTTTGAAGTACCTATTTTTTGTCGAAACATAGTATTTTTATGGGTTAGTTGTAAGATATCGCGCTTCTGCGATAAACTCGCCCATTGCACAAATTTATTTGTCTAGTTCTACAATATTTATATTTTAATAATGTTTGTTTTTTTGTGCAATAATGATTTTTATTATTATTATTATTATTTTTAAGCAATTTCGAAGGCGTTTAAAAGAAAATTAAATTTAAAAAAAATAAGCTTTATATTTAAAAAACAATACCACCATTCATTTTACCGAGTTCGTCGGTATCCTGGAGGTAGAGTTTTGGCCTCGTGAACAAGGGGTCCGTGGTTCGATACCAGTTGTCGGCAAACTCCCCTTTCACGACACAAAGTAGCTTACTGTGAAAGGTGTATAAGGTTGTATTTGGGTTTATTTTGTAACAAAACCCAGATATATTTTTTAAAAAAAAAACGTTATTTTTTTCAGATACATGCTACCAAAAGCATTGTAGCTAGATAAACGAGTGTTTTCAAATGACACTGTTTATCGTCTCAATTTAAAGATATATTTACCATAATATAGTTCTTACAATATTTTTTTTTTTTTTTTTTTTTTTTTTTTTTTTTTTTTTTTTTTTAAAAAAGATATATCTGGGTTTTGTTATAAACCCAAATACAACCTTATACACCTTTCACACTAAGCTAAAAGCTTGTGTCGTGAAAGGGGAGTTTGCCGGCACCTGGACACCTGTTGACACCTGTTTTGTTTTGACACCTGTTGTCAAAACCTGTATGTATATGTATAATACTATAAGTATCTTGGAATTTAATCATTTTAAGGCTAGGTATATAATGTTTTGATCGCTGATATAATATAGATAATAATTAGATATGTGTATAGAGATGCATTCCATTCATCTAGATAGATACTTATCATGAATCAGAGCAGACATAATGCGACACCACACTTAATAATAAATAAATACTTACGGCTGTATTCAGAGTATGTGGATTAAATTTAAAAAAATTAAATCTTAATAAAATTAAATGTAAACTTGATTATTCTCTAGGACGATTGAATATGCAACTTGATGTTTGACTAAGGATGTCACAAGGATTATTTTTGAACAATGCAACAGGCGATCTAGGAGCGCCAGCAGCGCCATAATTCTCCATATTGTTTTTATTTTCGAAATTAAAAATGTATGGCGTAAATAATTTTCTGCGGCTGCTAATAATTTAAAGCGGCCTTTGAGATGTGGTGTTACAGACGCATGCTGAAGATTCATTGGTCGGAACACGTCGAAAACGAATAAGTGCTAACTAGGGTTGGCGAAAAAAGGCAACTCCTCAAAAGAATCTAATTGGTTTTGTAAATGGAATGCTTGTAATTATTTTTTATTATTAATTTATCTACAAATTTAAACCGAAAACTTTAATAATTTTACGGTCGACGAAATATTTTTTTTTTATTCTGAATACGGCTTTTTGTAAATCAGTCAAGGTGTCCGTGTGGTAGCTAGTTTGATAGATAATATTATAAGTTTATAAAGAAAACGTTTAATGATGTACCTGAAACACTGCCTTACTAAACAGCATACACAGTTAATTAATTCTCAGAATCAATCATTAGCAGTGACATCCTACATCAATCAAGAACACTGTGACAATCGATGCTCTACGATAGGAAAAATACTATAAAACATCACGCACTCTATGGAATTCTACGAAGTTATAACAATTAAGTAGTGATCTGGCTCATAAGACCACCGTTGTGTTCTCGGAATACAGTAGGATGTTGTGCAGTCTGATGCATTTATCAGTCTGATGCATTTATCAGAGATTTATCAGTCGATAATAATCAATTGATTCATGCGTCGGAAAATTGTATCGATAAACTGCATTCGATTGCTTTTATTCGAATCAACCATACATATATAATACAAAAATTTTACGTGTTGATAAACTTAATTCTGTTACACTCTACGCCACAAACGAAACACCACGTACTTGCCCTTAACTTCAATTTTCAATTTCATTTTCACAGTTCAAAACAATATTTTCTTCTTGTTAAATAGTGCACATCATTTGTTTTTATACATGAAGATGATGTACACGATTTATCATGTTTAATTCAATCATTACATACATAATTAAATATCATTAATAAGTTGAATATCTTAGTAACTCATAACATTCATGGGAAGATTCTATGTGTTGATCCTGATTATTATTTCTTTCGATTTCACGAGCAAATTATTTATGAATAGATTTTTTTAACCGTAAATTTGAAGTGTGTTGTTTTTCTTATATATTGGAGATGTATTTAAACATGGATGAAATCGCCTCAATAGGCGATAACAATTTATGTATAGAATAATATGACAACAAAAGAAAAGTAAATGATATGTTCCAATATTATTTAACAACTTTTATTTATTTATTTTATTCTTCACTGTACATTATTTACGATAATACAAATTAAAACAGTATCATAAAAAATATCAGTTAAATACAATTCAATATACAGAGGGCGGGTTTATCGTTAAAATGCGATGTCTTCCAACTAACCTTCCAACTAACTTTGATGTGCGTTGCTTGGTAGTGTGACGGAAAAGATTATTGTAAATAAATAAGAATTAAGAACAGGTAATCAGTATAGTTATAAAAATGATTAAAGTAATGTTGCCTATGTAATTGAGGTGAGAGAAGTTATGTCATATGTTTCCTATAATATGTATGTGTCTTCATTGTAATTGCTAAGAAAAACTTTTATTATAAATAGGTATATACGAACGGGTTAAAAAAATTATGCGTTGATTTAAAAACAAAAATGACTAATACGTCAGAGAAAAATAAAACTACTTTCGACAAAATTTAATCTGAATTGTATTATTTTTGTTTTGTATAATTTCAAATAAGGAAACCAACTGCTCTAAAATCAAAATTAGCACTGAACACTGTGCTAAGTGTTATAGCGTCTGCAAATCTGCCGACTGGTTCTATATAAATTCTATATCGTAAAGGAATTAATGTGAACTTTAGATCTTTTTATAATGCAGACTTCTTATATATATTCTATAAATAACATATAGTATGATTAATGATATCTTACTTGAGTTACTCTCAATCATCTCAGTTTGATACGGCAGCGTCCAGCAGCTTTACACAGGTGGAGGTGAGATCGTTTGATATAATATATCAAACGATCTCACCTCCACCTGTGTATTATAATCAAAATCTGGATGTCTGTCGAGATATTATACTTCATTGCATTCGCACGCAATTTTTGATAAAATTTATTATTCCTTTCATACGATTTCATTGTTTCGTTTCATAATAATTGCCTCAGAGACGACACAAATCACAGAAAGAAACTTTTTCGTGTTTGTTGCGCAGTGTGTACACTGGTCAAAGTGACAAAATGCATGTTGGAGCCTTTTCATTGTTTCGTGACACATTTTATTTCGTGATATCAAAAATATTGATCGAATTTATTTCTGACACAGGATTTTCAATTAATTTAACAGTACTTACTTCGTTAAAAAAAATTTTTTATAGAGTAATATTGTTCAGTTTAATCTGTTTATTCAAATAGGAATCATAAGAAAAAACATACCGTTATACAATAATATCATGTTAATGTATAAGTGTACATTTTTCCTGCTAAGATTACCTTGGCCAAAAGTTGTTCAAATCTCAGTCTAAGGTTTACGTTTTAAGATAAAATAATGTACAACAACCTAGTTATAAATATTTTTTTTTAATTAAAATAGCATTTATTTATTGATATCCCACTTGTGAGATATGCCGAAATGGTATATTTAGGTAGGATTTATCAGGTAATCTCTGTCTCCTTCCTTCTGAACGTTCCGCCCTCTTGTTTAAAAAGACGGACATATTAAGAAGGAGAAGTATAAGACGACGCTATTTGTCGAAAAATCAAGAACATCGGAGATTATATACTATTATAAGAATATAACATAACATAACATGCATAGACAATTCACACAGATCGTGCCAGTCCCAAACTAAGATATGAGTCTTTTATCATGGGTACTAACACGACGATACACATATATACAATGCACTAAACACATATACATGTAACACCCAGACCCAGGACAATTTGAAAAAGGCCTTTTTTCATTTTGCCCTGGCCGGGAATCGAACCTGGGACCTCGTATATACACTATTTTTAAATAGTTCAAAAAAACAACGATGATTGTTTAAAACCAATTCTACTGCAGAACCTACACAACGCCTAATATTGGTTTTGTCATCTGCGCATTGTGCCCAAGTCTTCCAGTTCAACAGTAATAATAATAAATAATAATAAATAATAGTAAATACATACTATATAGTAAATATTCTAAACAGACGATTGTTTGATTAATTTTTAAATATTTTACAGCAATTATACATATACGATGCAATAATATGTAATTATTTCATGTGTATACAGTTTAATACAATAATATGGTAAGAGAGATTTTTTCCTAGTCGGGTACTTTTTTAATGATTGTCACAAAACCATAATCAGATAACGATATCAGTACAATATGTAGGGATAACTCTGGAATATTTGTACGATTTATTGGTACGTACTATCAGATTAGGACCAGAGATCGTACAAACGATTCATTAGTACGAATCTATAATATTAACTCTTCGCAAACAAGTTGTTGGTAAACTTACCAATGATTTGTTTGCGAAGAGTTAATATTATAGATTTATACCAATGAATCGTTTGTACGATCTCTGATCCTAATCTGATAGTACCGTACCAATGATTCGTTTTGAGTATTTTTCTCAGTGTATTGGCCAAAAATACGTGCATATCAATCTCGCAGTAGCGGTAGCGCAGTATTTTTGACCACAGTACCTTCGTGCATCGTATGATTAAAATCAAGACTAGATTAAGATCGTATTTAGATTGTGTCAAGAGTAGCCCTACTGACATGCAAATGATTTTGTGCCGTTATTTAACTACGTGATATTTTTGACGTATCGCGTTATAATAATAATAATTAATAATTATGTATTTGAAGTTTGGCAAGAGTCATCAGATATATTACTAAAACAAATCTAAATACACCTGTTCAATAAAATAATAATAGCAAGTAAACAGTTTGGTATCATTAATGACAATACAGACTGTAGGTATCTACTCTGTTGTTACAAGTGAAGAACAAATAGAATAATATCTTTTTAACCTAATATTTATTTAAAACCAAACAAGACTAATACGTGACGTAGAGATATAAATCGTAAGTGTATTTATTTTCGATAATGTATATTTTTTTGTTGTTGTTATATTATTATTCCATAGTAACCGCAGTGGCTATGATCGTGTTTATTTTAAAAATTATCAGTGACGCTGTAACTAGTCGGGAATTCCAAAAGATACGTGCGTTTGTGGAATACCATAAATAAAATCTAAAACTCACTCACCTGTCTGTAGTGATAGCATTTGGGGATTATTGACAGTAATATATTTTTCTATTAATGCGGGTTATTCAAATGCTTAATCGTATTATGTTAAGATATGAAAGAGCGAATTCAAAATATGACTGGTTAGGAATCGATAGTGTACCTACAATAAATCTTAATATGTCATACATAGTATGCATTAACATTGTTTGTGTTGAGTTCTATAAATGTTATTATCGAAATAATTGTCTGAAAGAAAGGTTGCGAGGAAGCGCGGGCATCCGAGAACCACGTGGCTTGATCACTTGGATCAAATTCTCAAGGACGACAGTGTGTTGAGTAAGAGGAACCGACGTGCTTGTATGAGAAACAGTATGAATGTGGAGGAAGCGAAGGAAGTGTGTAAAGATAGATCTGTTTGGCATTCCGTTCTCTCTGTCTACCCCACTTGAGACATGGCGTGAGGGTATAGTATACCTAGTATTATCAAAATCAGTTACAATCTAATTAGTTTTTGAGCTCTTCTAACTATAAAGTGACCAGATTTTGACTTATAAATTCATTTTTAAAAGAATTTATAATTCGAAATGTCATGTCACAATATAATTCAATCAAATGTCAAACTAAAACCAATTGTTTTTTTTCGTATTCAAACATCAAATTTGTTGTTTTTTTTAAATCATTATAAACACTTGTTTATTTTTTTCATAAATGATCCGACAAGTGAAATATAGTAAAGAAGAAAACACAATGATTCTGAGACTTCGAGGAACCAAAATATCTCAGCCTTCTTCGTTATATTTTAATTTTACTAGAATCACGAACGCACAGAAATATCTCTATCGGTAACATTTATATTATACAAAACGGGTAATTGTAGTTACGGTTGTCAATGAGATATTGATTTATTTGAGTGGAATAATGACTTGTCTTTTAATAAGCCATAACATAAATATTCTTTGTGAAAGTAATTAATTTAACAAATAAAAAATTACGAGGTATGTATATCGTCTTGTCCCAAATTTGTGGACATGAAACGTCGCTAATCTGAAATAATAATTTATGTAGTAATAAAACATTTGATAGTTAATAATGTGCATTAAAAGTTTAATGTTGCTCAAATCATGGGCGTACCTGCGGGGCAGTCTCCCCCCTACCCTTTCCCTAGGTGTCTTGAAAATAGCAGGAAAGTAGGATCAATAAATAGCCTTTAAGTATTGTGCTAATGTATATGTGTAAATAATTGACATTGTAGTATCTTATTATGAATGCTGTTCCTGTGTAGTGTGCTGGGCTGATAGAAATTGTCTGACAGTGTTTTTTTTTGTTAAATTTATGTTTTTTCTATTTATTGTTTTTCTTTATTCATTTCAAATGCTTTTATAGCCGTTCGTTGTATAAATAAATTACATATTTGTTACTTTATCACATAAAGGGCTTATGTCTTTTATATAAAATCATACATTACAAAATAATAAAAAAACACTACATTCTCATTCAACCAAAGCATTTGCAAACTAAGAAAACAATAACATAATAAGAATTCGTCTACTTACATATTTATCTCATTCCCTTTGCACATCATCAGTAACAATTCTCTTTGTTAATTAATTGTTCGGTGCACACGTAGTAGAATTCCATAATAATGCAATTTGAAACAAGTGTTCCTTTCTACTATTGTTTGTTAATTCGCAGAGAGACGTCTGATTGATAATGACCTTATAAGTCGAAAGACGTCTCTCTGCGAATTAACAAACAATAGTAGAAAGGAACACTTGTTTCAAATTGCATTATAATTCTCTTTGTAGCTCATATATTACATACAAAAGAGGATTACTAATAAATCTCACAAAGCAAATATTTAAGTAGGCATGGGAAAAGTAACTTAATGTAAGGTGATACGAAAATGATTTACAAAGTCGAAGGCACTATGACACTTTTCAAATGCTCATACCATAATGAAAATTGACGACGGAGGAGATGAGATGTACAACAAATTACGAAATCGTGATAAACGAGATTAGAAAAACGGTTGCCCCCTTCCCCTCCCTAAAAAATCATGGAAACGTCCTTTGTTGCTAATCGTGTATATAAATTAAATCTTTGCTTTATGGCTGATATTAAAAACTCTATGCAATTATTTATCTCTACTTATCTTTCGAAACCCAATGCCATATAATTATTGGTACTTTAAGATATTGTAATTAAAAAATCAGATCATACTTTTTCTTAATAGTATAAGTTATGATTCTCTCATTGACACATAAAGAACACCAAATCTTTCAATTACTGGCATTTGTTCCACTGGCTACTCCACTTATGGGATGTCGTGATAATGTTAGAAGAAATAAAAATGGTGTGTTAATTAAATCTTAATTCTGTAGAGAAAATGTTGTAATGTAAAAGAGAGAGGAAAATGAGTGGGTCAAGTCATCTGAGATCAGTGGGAATATAGATATGATTGGGTTAGTTGGAACAAATTGCTCCTGTATATTGATTAAACTTTATTTGAATGCATTTCTCTATAAAATTGTATTTATTGTAATCAATTTACAGGAAAGAATGAATAAATATTAAAAAAATATTGATTTGAACATCCAAATTACAAATAAGTTCACACATCGGTACACAGTATAAATAATGTGTCATTGAATGTCTGAAGAAGACGAGAAACATACCTATTGATATGATTTTAGATGACCATGTATTAATTGTTATTTTGTGAGCTTTTTTCGCTACCACGGTTTCGGCGGAGCGTCAAAAAAGTTTTAGATAAACGCTCGTTAATGGTGGACGCTCCAACGAAACCGCGGTAGCGAAAAAAGCTCACAAAAATAACAATTATTTATTTATAATAATACATACGGCTTACGCCTTTAATACATAGTTATAAACAACAATTGTACAACACCACCATCGTATCAAATTAAAATCAAAACAAAAATAAAATATACTGCATCACTTCAAATTATAAAAATAAAAATTAAACACATTGTGTCACATAAACCACATAATAAAATTACAGCATATCAACAGCATCATGTCAAATAATAAAAAAAACTGTATCATATCTAACCATAAAATAAAGTTACAATACACTGCATCACATCGAATTTCAAAATAAAAATAAAACACACTGTCATGTCAAATTATAGAATAAAATTAATACATAGTCATCTAAAATCATATCAATATGTCTAGAAATTGTTATATAGTTAATGCCGAAAATATAAACAAAGACAAGAAACGTTTAATTTATGATAGTATCGCAAAATAGAAAAATCTATGTACCTATATTTATATTTAATACTAAATAGATACGAAATAGACTAATTAAAAAATACAATAAAGTTTCTAAAAACAATAATTAGTACGAAGATAATAATTATATTCTGTTTTTTTTCACCCAACCTCAACTCTTTATCCTCAAAATTGGTTTTTACCATTACGTTTGTATTTGATCACGATATCTCATAAATTATTGTGTAATAAAAATTATAATTTTGTATAATAATTATAGATAGTATCAATGCAAATCCTTTTTGTGACTAACATACCTAATACATCCAGGAGATAATAAAGAATAACATTTGTACATCTAATTTATTATGTATTTCTATACGCAACTGTTCTTGATGGCAAAAACAATGTTAGCATATAGGTTCTGTTAATCAAATAAATTAATATGTTTTTAGACACACCTGCTGCTCAGTATAACAATAGAACAGAAAACCGTTTAACAAATAAACTGAGCAACCAACATTGTAGGTACACTCATACGTATACAGGCCCTGGGTTATTAACGGGCCGATTGAGCATTTGACCAGGGAGCTTAGTTTCAGGGGCGCAGAAGTTGAGAAATATTACGAAAGATGACCTCTGGAAAATTTGTAAAATATTCCCTATCAAATCTGGGAGATCTTGAAATATTTCAAATAATACCAAATCGACAATATGCCGAAGTTGGGGATATTTCGTATATTTTGCGTGGAAGTCAAAAGATAATAATAATAATTATAATAATAAAAATCTTTATTGCACACAAAAACAAACATTATTAAGATATAAATATTGTAGAACCAGACAAATAAATTTGTGCAATGGGCGAGTTTATCGCAGAAGCGCGATATCTTCCAACTAACCCATCACGAACTTGTAAAAGTTAAGACCTTAACAAAAATCCCCACTCGACCAACCCGACAATACCAAATTAGTGAATATTCTTGGGAAGGTAGTGGGGGAGAAATTTTGTGTGAAGTAAAAATTCTGAAAAATGAAACTTTATAAATGCTGTGTTGTTTGAAAACGGACGCCGGTAGATCATTTTGCACAGGGTATCTTGCATTCTAATTCGGGACCTGTACATATGTACGTATATACGCTAATTATAAATCATTCATTGAAAAGACTTCAAATATCGCCTGCTTATATACCATTAGGTATATCGCTTTACAAATTAAATATTAAGAGTCTTAAATAATTATTGTATATTAATATTATATGAAACTGAATTAGGTAATATTATTTACCATTTGTTTGTTTAGAATTTGCTGCCCACGCAATATTCATAACGTCTCTTTTATTCGCCTATTAATTAAAATTGAATATCTTTGTCATGGAATATTATCAAAAAGTAAAGTTTTTAATTTATACTCATATTACAATCAGATTCAGCACCCCGTTCTCATTTTTTATGATATATTCAAGACGTTGACATCAAAGACACTGAAATAAAGAGCTCTCTATGGCATACCGTTACAACTTTAAGGGTGATAAAAAGCTACTATATACATATGACAAAAGGAAACAAACATTGTGAAGAAGTCATTGGAATATGTATTAAATTAACATATTTATTTTAATCAAAAAGTTTGTGATAATAATTATGTAATTATTGTTTAATAATAAATAAACATTATCTTTCCGAATGACATTTATATAATACAAGATTTTAACTACCTACAAAAAGTACTATTATCCATTAGATATTATACGTGTATTTATATAGTTAAATTTACAAACCAGTTACCGAAACAGCTTCTATGACTTACCTACATACTCTTATAGTCGTTTATATATACATCTATATCAACAGGAGGTTTATTCTTTATGTCAAATTTATCTAGAATCCTATAAAGCTTTAAGGATTGTCAAATTAATACCTATTGCTAAAAATAAACGACATTCGTCACATAGTTGACAATCTAAGCACGGGTCTTCAAAGTCGCTATGCTTACAACATTCGAATTATATTTTGGTCCTCTGAAAGTACATTGAAGGACCCACCGACCAACCGGCTAGCGCGGAAGTCTAAAGACTCTCATTTATCCGAAATTCTACACTTAGGGCCAATATTATAAAAGCCCGTTAGCTCAAGTTATTTTAATATGGTCCAAAATTTGATATAACTACTCTTTTTTCAGCATTATAAACATCCGTTGATATTATTTCAGTAAAATGTTACCATCGGCTTTAACTGGCCGACCGACCAGGGGTTAGTTTTGACGATTAGCATTGCTGTCTCACTATTTGCCTGAAGAGAGAAAGAAATAACAATAGATGAATCTACGCACGTGTTTTGTTAGGATATATTCTCATAGCATCGCTGTCATTTACTCATTTGTTTTGTGTAAATTATGAGATTGTTGGGTAGGGTTTTTATGAATGGGGAGCAGGTAGATAAAAGGGACAGGCAAGATCTTATGTGACCACCGGTTGAAAACAATGGGTACAGTAGGCAAAAATATTTCTTTTTGACGAATTGTCAAAATAGTTTTATAATACAGTATCTAGTAGAATATACGAATAGATCGCCATCCGTTCGTAAAGTGTCGACATACTTACGAATATTGGGTTCCTCGTTTATAATTTCGGCCCTTAACAAATCTTTTCCACACCAGAGGCGCCACAGTTTTAAAGGCTGGCCAGCCAAACCACCAAACCGCTAAGATAACCTCTGGAGGTAAGATGGTATATTTTCATGAGCGCTAATTTGACATAAACTAATAAAATATAAAATTAGATTCTAGAACTCTAGACTAAGACGCCGCGTCGGATCAACCCTCCAGAACCAGCTGTTTTTATTTTATCCGTTAACAATCGCTGTAATGAGTTTGTTATATTAATAGACTTGTATGAAACAACAGTGATAGCCATCGTACAACATTATTGAGAACTTACATATTAATATTTGCATTTCAATTTCGTAGTAGTATTAATACCTAATAATATAAATGTGAATGAATATCCTTGATGGCGTCCACTTGTCTCTTTAGCTGTAGGTAAACGAGATGTTAGTAATATTATGTACCTACTCTCACTACAATATTTGTACTGTCAATACTGTTTATTTACACTGTTTTACAATGTACGCATCCGCTGATATTTAACTTCTTTTTCATGTCGTATTTTGTAAGGTTGTCCTTATACGACGTCACGGCTATAAGTGTAGCCACGCATGAGATTGTGTTATGTTTTAAATTAAAATGTTCCACTTCCCTTTGAATTCCTGTGTATTTTTGGATGTCTTTCAATCGGGACATTTCCTTTCCTTCCCATTCTGTATAGTTACCTTGTATTTACAATAGAATCGTTAACAAGTACCGTGAAGTACCTACTCGGCTAAGAACTGGTCTCACACTCTTTTCCGTAAGTTTTTCCGTGAATTTTTCCATCCATCATCAATATCTTATTTTTTTATTGGCATGAATAATAATAATAATAATAAAGACAATTTATATTTGGCGCCGTTTAATGATCCGTGACCATCTCAAGGGCGCCATGACTTTTCTTTAAAAGCAGTGTTTTCAGCTTACTCCTGAACATGAAGAGGACAGCTTTCATATTTATTACATGCAGCTGGCTACCCAACTTGTGGGATATGCCGTTATGAAATATTATATAGTAGTAGTAAAATTTTATAATTCTTTTACATTCAAATTAACTAAATAAAAATCAAATTAACTAAATTCATAAACAAATTAACTAAATAAAAAATAAATTAACTTGATTAAGAATACTTTTACTGTTTCATAGACTTGACGTCTAAAAAAATAATGCTAATAATTAGTCTGGATAATTTATACTTCAAATAAAGTAATTAGGTACGTGTATATTAGTCATTCTTCCTGCTCTTAGTCCATTTATAAATAGTGCTTAATAATATGATCGCATTTTCTGTATAGATTTTTTTCACTTTAATGTGGTGGGAAGTTTCATCGGGGCAATTAAAATGTTTCTATTATTTATCATTTTTTTTTATCCAAACACCATGAGCAGTCCTACCCCATCCCTTCCACTCTATCCCATCCCTCCCTACTCAACATCTGTTTCGTGTCGCTTATCCGATGTTGTTTCTTTTGTTTGTATTTTAAGTAGCTTATTCTATGTGTAAATTTATTTTGGTATACCTATGTATTTATTTATCTATATATCTTAAATAATTTATTTATTTAAATGTTATTATTATTTTTTGTTTAATGGGTTAGTTGGAAGATATTGCGCTTCAGCGATAAACTCGCCCATTGCACAAAATTATGTATTCAGTGGTAATGTTGTCATGTTTTTTTTTATTCTTTGTATACTAATTTTGTGCAATAAAGATTATTATTATTATTATGCCTGGTACAACTTACACTATTTACATACGAGTTTAAACTTAAAACTGAAAGAAAATAGCATATCAAAAAATTCAAAAAAAAAGCAACAAAATTCATTGTTTATCAACGGTGCATTTTAATTTCATTATTTTCCAGACATTTTCATTAAAAATTCAATATGATGTAATTTGATATTGTTCAAAATATCTACAACTCTTTTATTGATTAATCGGATTTGGGTTTAACATGCAAATCTAAAACTTAAAAAAAATCAGACACATCGATTGTAGAACCAACCACGTTTAGACAGTTCGTAATAAATTTATTTATTTATTTAATTAACAAAAGAGTTTTTAAAAGATAAGTGTCAAAAAAATCTATCTAACTGGGCATGAGCCCGTACCAAGGTAGACTGAGCCAGTTTTCACCTTACATTGTCTTTTTTGTCTGATTTTCTTTACTTCAGTTACCAAGGTTATTTTCCCTATTTTATTTAATCATAACATAACACACACGCTCACGCACTCACACATGCATCCACACACACAAACACACCCTTCCACATACACATCCACCCACACCCACATACATGCATTCACACACATACATACATATATATAGTTATATATACATACACACACACATATGTATATAGATAACGCCACAAATATTCATGCACATACACACACACTCAATCACACTGGCAGATATGTGATCAGATGTAAATGCAATGCCTGATTCATTTATATCAATCCTATATCTTTCTCTTTAATGGTCTTATTCGCTATAAGCTTTCTGCTTTACTCTTTTTTGTCTTCAGTATTTCACCTTACGGGATAAAATATCATTTTTATTCCGTTAACACGAAATTGTAACATCATGTTATCCAGAATTTCGTCGATCATCAGTCTCTGATATTATAATAGGAAATTTTTCTCTATTTTCAAAAAGATTATTACTGCCATTTTGATAGACAATAGATTTAAGTTCGATTCGTTTCGAGTTTGTTAGTCAATTTCAAATCATTAACGTTTTTTTTTTGTAAATCATAGTGAAAATACCCTCTTATTCTTCAATATATTGACATTAAAAGTCAAGGATTAAACGAAATAAAAACAGATAGTAATGATTTGCTACTTCATTAAGCACATAATTAGATAAGCAGTAGGCAGTCTACATGATAATAACGCGTCACTTATCTGATTTTTTTTCTAATTTATGAGATTGCGGAATAAAATAATATATCTTGTAAATATTCTATATGTGTTAAAAACATTGTAGAATAACATGTATTTCTTTCATTAAGTGTGCTTACAACTTCCTCTGGCAATTAATATAATAAGTATTTTTTAAAACAAATACTAAATAAAATTAATCTTATCGAAACTATTAGCGGGGCATATATTATTTTATTCGCGTTAATATTTCAAACTTAGGGTGTTACTACGATATTGATTACATCAGTTTTTAAAGTACTTAATATTTTTAAAATATTATTAGAAAAATAACGACAATTGTGGTTAGTTAGCAAAAATTGAGTTTTTACCGATAAACTCCCCCACTGTAAGTAGATTAGATTATATACATCAATAAAAAAGTAATTTTGTGTATATTTTCTCACAATCAGTGTCAGTAAAACTGCCGCGACAATAGAGAACGATGGGGCTTCCTACAGGACGAATCCGGAGCATGTGACTGGTGCAGCACAGACCACGCCACACTTGTTGGAGTGTCCATTTTTCCCTGCCACATGCACTATGGAGGATATTTTTGACGCATCTCCACCTGTTGTGCGTTTTGCACAGTACTGGAGATCAGTTTGATTGGTTTTTTCTGGCTTTCGACTCGATAAATAAATAATAATAATGAGTAAGACGTGTTTAATCATTCCCTTGTTATAGAAGCATTTTTATCATATTTCGAAATCAATATTCAATGATTATGAACAAAATACTTTCTTACAGGCAGGTTAATCAGTAAACTCCGTGATATTCAATTTCAGCAATAACTTGTTCAGTTACATAAACTACTTGCGTTGAACTTTATTCCACTACAAAGCGTCACTAATCTATGATCATAAGTAGGTGTGTATGTAAGGTATCAAGTACAACGTAACATGAACGTGATGCTTAGGTACTTGTGGTCTGAAATAATAAGCTATTTAGATAATTTTTATTTTAAAAAATATTTTTATTTTCGTAAAATTATGTTCAAATAAATAAATGATACAAAACGCGATATTACATTTCATTATATTTACGTTACCCCATAGCAAAGTTTTATGAGGATTCAACTAAAGATAAAACTCCAATTCTTAAAAAAAAATTGAACACTTTAAAGCTGCATAATAAATCGTTTACCAATATTTTAGAAAGTTGAAGGCTGTTTATAATGTATATGTTACTACTACTATTATACCATCTCGATATATCTTACAAGTGGGGTAGCCAGCAGACTAGCTGCATGTTATAATGTAAATATTCATCATCATCATCATCATCGCCCTCAACGCTCCTCACGGGAGCACAGGGCAGAAACCAGCCTCCTCCATTCAGAGCGTCTCTGTGCCAATTGCGTCACCTCTTCCCACGACATTCCTTGCGCTCTGATATCGTTGTCATAGGAACGGTGTATATATTAGCAATTTGTCTTCTTTAAAATTTAGGTATCCACTTTTTTCGAAATACTGTAAACACATCACCAAAATACAAATATATTCTAAATTTCTAAATAAGTTTACATAATTTTTCTTTTTCTTTTCAAGTTTATGGAAAGTTTCAGGATTTATTTTGGTAATGTTTTTGAAATTGTTTTCTTTTTATTTACTTTTGTATTGTTTTGTAATATTGTAACAATGTAGCTCACTTCAAAACACGAGATTTTCTCTTTTTGAAGTTGAGTCATTAAAAAATAATGTTTTATTTATATGAATTTGTTAACTATGTAAACATGTTATAAAAAAAATTATAAATAAATAAAAAAAAAAAAAAAAAAAAAATTGAAGGCATAATAAATTATCCCGTCTCCGTACAGTTTAAATCATTCTAAAAGAATGGCACAGAGACAATTTTCTTATTGCAACATTTGATTTATAATAGATCAAGAATAATAATTAACCTTTCATGATTTCAGCTATCAAATAATGATAAAGTGATTTTGTTATTGACACCTATATACTTATGCCTAATATAAAAGAAACAATTCATTAATCAACCGATACCTCATCTGCATAACCATAAACATCCTATTCAGAAATTAAAAGGTTGGGGCTATTTCCCAAATCCTTACAAAAAAAATTGCCAATTATCTGAAATTTAGATTAGTGCGTGAAATATTACTAATTTCTTTATTAAATTGAAAATATTTTGACGATAGTATATTGAGGAAGTACAGATTCTAAAATTCGGGTATTTTTTTTTTAAATTGCTACACCAAGTTGTGAGTTGAGGGTTAATCTTAGAGTTGAAAAATGGAAAAAATAAAATAATTGTGACAAAAGCGTGGTTAATAAAAATGTGTACTACCGTCATTAACTCCAAGTAAGAATTAATAATTTGATACATATTTTCAAAAAATAATATTTAAAGAAAAAAATCGGTAGATAAGTATGTTATAATATGTAAAACTTCAATAGGTAACTTGCTGGGTTCTTTACTTTTCATTAAAAATACATAAAATATGTAGTTTATACTTACCTACATCTTACAAAGTAGGGTATATGACACAAGTATCGATGGATGCTTACGTTTGTAAATTATTCCCACAAGTATTATTTCATGAGCGATAGATAATGATTAATCTGACATGGTTGAGTGGGCCACACTAACTGCTCTTAGGCGCCACGATATATTACATATATTATAATATAGGGACGGACATAAAGTTAGCTCGCCCACTGTCCCTAATGGATGTAATCTCATCCAACCCACGACCTCGAGGTAACCGCTTCTATTTTTTACCTTCAACAATATTTCACCAGAGACACATTCTTCCTTTTCAATCAAAATGAGATCGATCAATAGAACAGGTTGTTTATTATTTTTATGAAACAGGATGATTTATATTGAACGAAATATCTTATTATTCCAATAAAATAGGTGTACATAATATCTCTCTTTTAGAAGTATCGTAATTCGTTAAAGATGCTATGATAGTATACAAGTGCAGATTTTATATTAATATTTTTGTGTTTATATGTCGAGAAAAATATCAATGAATCATTTATATATTTGTAAATTTCACACACGAGACTACTAAATAAGGCTTACAAAAGACAACGTCACCTTATTTGGTCGTGCCCCGGACGGGACTTGAACCCGCAACCCGTCTTATTAAAAGAGATTTTTTTTACGACTTCTAAGATTCTTAGTATATTTGAATTTGAGTTATCTCGAATGCTTAATAAGCAACTTATTTCTTTACATATTCAATAGAATATTTAAATTACTAGATTGGTAGTAATGAATTACAAATTATGTAAGATGATCTAATACTTCAATTTATTTCAATAACAATATATTATGCAATGTCTTTGCTTATTTGGGTACATGTGTGACTGCATCAATGAGTTTTGTCTGTGTGTGGGAGTATAAATGGCAATATTTGTATCAGGTTGTGTTATTATAAATTTAATCAAAAATTTTCGCCACACGATGTTACATAACACATTATATTGATTATGTCCTACTGATTTTTTTTATATAAAAAGATATATCTGGGTTTTGTTATAAACCCAAATACAACCTTATACACTTTTCACAGTAAGTTACTAAAAGCTTGTGTCGTGAAAGGGGAATTTGCCGACACCTGAATGAAAATATAATAAAATTGATCCGTGTAAGAATAACAACAAACAACTATTTTTTTTCTTTTTTAACTTTTTAATGATCTCTTTCTGTGATATATGCAAATGAAATGGTCATTTGATCACAACATTTATTATATACCAAGAAGTATTGGAATCATATTAACATAATATTCCTTAGTTGTTATCGAATTATTTAAGATCAGCTTTGAATTAACTAAATAAAAATGATATTATTATAAGAGATTCACGTGTCTATGATAAAAATGTACCATATTATTAATGTACTTGAATATTACTTCTAATGCACACTACAATATTTTTAATCATGATATGAGCCAAATCCAGCTCCAATAATGGTGTGAATATTATCTTTCTATTTCCTTATTGCAACAACCTTCGATTCGTTTGGTAATCGATTTAATAATATTGACTTTGGTATTAATGAACATGTGATTACTAACTAAGTAATAACATGCATACATCTGACATAAGATAAATAAGTAAGTAAGTAGGTACGTACGTAATATTATCATTATATTTATGGTTTATCAATAATCTATTGTAAATTAACTCCAGAGTTAGACGTTGTTTATGGACTTATTGTTCACGAAATGGGTATTATCATAATATATCTTATAAATATTTATAATAAAAATGTGATTTATTTATTGGGTTGACGTTTATTTTGTTAAACTCCACGTCTATATGTGGAAGAAAACACAATTGGTTTTAGTTTTAGTTAATATTTAATTGAATAGTGACCTGGTTTCGACTTATAAAGTCATTGACAAACAAATGCACTAATGGATTAGTGTGACAATGACCTCATAAGTCGAAACCAGGTCACCATTCAATTAAATATTAAGGTAAACTAAAACCAATTGTGTTTTCTCCCGTATCAAAAAATAGCTGTGATAATTCATGTAGCTAAATTCTATCAAATCTATATATCGACTGCCCAGTTTCATAAATCAACAAGTCCAAAATTTTGATTTGCTTGGTAAAACTCGTACACACAATCAACTACACTTTTTCGATTACACAAACAAATAACTAATTAATATTTTCAATTCCACAAATAAATATTTTGGTATTGTTTAACTATTAAACGGAACAAAGACAGCGTATGTCCTTTTGCAGTATGATTCTTATATAGTTTATTTCACTAAAAATATAACAAAATCATAAAAATGGTGATTTCTAAAACTTATGATATTTCAACTTGTTGAGTCATAAAAGTGGACAATCGATAATATATTTGTTTATACTCTCATACCTAGTAATCCCTCAAATGGGATAGCTGGTGGGCTGACTGCATGTGATGAACAAAAGGACGTCCTTTTTGTTTATACTCTCATACCTAGTAATCCCTCAAATGGGATAGCTGGTGGGCTGACTGCATGTGATGAACAAAAGGACGTCCTTTTTGTTTATACTCTCATACCTAGTAATCCCTCAAATGGGATAGCTGGTGGGCTGACTGCATGTGATGAACAAAAGGACGTCCTTTTTGTTTATACTCTCATACCTAGTAATCCCTCAAATGGGATATCTGGTGGACTGACTGCATGTGATGAACAAAAGGACGTCCTTTTTGTTTATACTCTCATACCTAGTAATCCCTCAAATGGGATATCTGGTGGACTGACTGCATGTGATGAACAAAAGGACGTCCTTTTTGTTTATACTCTCATACCTAGTAATCCCTCAAATGGGATATCTGGTGGACTGACTGCATGTGATGAACAAAAGGACGTCCTTTTTGTTTATACTCTCATACCTAGTAATCCCTCAAATGGGATATCTGGTGGACTGACTGCATGTGATGAACAAAAGGACGTCCTTTTTGTTTATACTCTCATACCTAGTAATCCCTCAAATGGGATATCTGATGGACTGACTGCATGTGATGAACAAAAGGACGTCCTTTTTGTTTATACTCTCATACCTAGTAATCCCTCAAATGGGATATCTGATGGACTGACTGCATGTGATGAACAAAAGGACGTCCTTTTTGTTTATACTCTCATACCTAGTAATCCCTCAAATGGGATATCTGATGGACTGACTGCATGTGATGAACAAAAGGACGTCCTTTTTGTTTATACTCTCATACCTAGTAATCCCTCAAATGGGATATCTGGTGGACTGACTGCATGTGATGAACAAAAGGACGTCCTTTTTGTTTATACTCTCATACCTAGTAATCCCTCAAATGGGATAGCTGGTGGGCTGACTGCATGTGATGAACAAAAGGACGTCCTTTTTGTTTATACTCTCATACCTAGTAATCCCTCAAATGGGATATCTGGTGGACTGACTGCATGTGATGAACAAAAGGACGTCCTTTTTGTTTATACTCTCATACCTAGTAATCCCTCAAATGGGATATCTGGTGGACTGACTGCATGTGATGAACAAAAGGACGTCCTTTTTGTTTATACTCTCATACCTAGTAATCCCTCAAATGGGATAGCTGGTGGGCTGACTGCATGTGATGAACAAAAGGACGTCCTTTTTGTTTATACTCTCATACCTAGTAATCCCTCAAATGGGATATCTGGTGGACTGACTGCATGTGATGAACAAAAGGACGTCCTTTTTGTTTATACTCTCATACCTAGTAATCCCTCAAATGGGATATCTGGTGGACTGACTGCATGTGATGAACAAAAGGACGTCCTTTTTGTTTATACTCTCATACCTAGTAATCCCTCAAATGGGATATCTGGTGGACTGACTGCATGTGATGAACAAAAGGACGTCCTTTTTGTAATATAACATGTACCTTATGAATTAAGACGTGCCTCATCATAATATAATAATAGTGGTTGTTAATGTCTTGTACCTACGTGATTAAATCATCACTGAATACACTACAACAGGGTAAATCTTGACATACCTAATCTTAACACAATCTTAATCTAGGCTTGATCTTAATCATACGACACACGAAGGGACTATGGTCATAATACCGGGCTACCGCTACCGCGTGATTGATAATAATTATGCACGTATTTACATCGACTATTGTTACATCGCGCGTCGTATGATTAAGATCGAAACAAGATTAATATCGTATTTAGATTGTGTTAAGAGTAACCCTGCAGATGTGACATTGCGGTGCTAGAAGGTCGGCTCCGTGTATTACATTTGCATTATTATTAATAATATAATATCACCAATCAAAATGTAAATTTAATTCTGCCATAAGGTAAACGTCAAAGGCTACTGACCTTTAGCAAACTAAAGGTAAAAATGAAATTAATATTTATTTGCATAGTCATCTCTCTCTCTGTCGCTCTTTTATTATACATACTTTCGTTTGCAGAGATATGTTCGAATTCAAAACAAAAGTTTTCAAAGAATATTTATAACACGAAAAGTTCTTCTTTTTGAGATGAAATTTCTTAAATTATTATGAAAAAATTGTGAAATTATTGCGAAAAGATTCAAACATTATTAAAAATAAGGTGAAAATAGAATCATATGCCTTATATATAAGTATCTAATATTTTCTGTCAAGTTCCCGGCAAAAAAATATGTTCCACTTTTATCTGTTTGTAAAACCTCATGACATTCAACATTTTGATTTCAGCGGTGAGGTATGCCATCCATCCTGAATGTCTTTCTTTTTTTATTGGCATGACGAATTTAACTCGTATGATTATTACATGCAGTTAATCTCGCTGACTACCCCACTTGTGTGATACGCCGTGATGAATAAATAAAGATAGATATAAGTTCTTATTTTTTACATATTCTTAAATATCTTTGGTTCTAAATTAAGACAATCATGTTATGTCTACTACACCATCTAGGCATTTCCCACAAGTGGTAGCCAGCCGACCAGCTGCATGTAATAAACATGCAAACTGCCCTCTCCGCTCCAACAGAAAATTAAGACATGCAGGAAGGGTGGCAAAACTCGTCGATAATTTTAAAATGTAAAAGGTCTCCTTTTTTGAATCCCTACCTTTAACAAGACATTCGAAATCTTCCGAAAAAGAATGGGAGAACAATTCTTTGTCGGATGCTCCACGAAACAGGGATTTATTTTTAATAGTACTATTTATAATTATCACTTCTAAGAAAATAGTTATAATAGCCTAATCAAGTAACTGGGTACTGGATAGGTACAATAAAGGTAATAACATTGATATTTTATTGCATTTATTGTATCATTGTGAATGTAAACTAATAATATTATTGATATGTATAATATTCCCTTCCCAGGCAGTCAAATCATAAACACATTTATTGACAGTTGGTACTTGACTTCTATGACTTAAGAATTAACTATATTAGGTACCTCTGTTTTAAGTACGTTATTATCAAATGCCTATATGCCTTAAGTATTTATAATATTTTGTAATGACAATTGATATTGAAGTTAGAAAACCATGTCAAATAATGACTTTGTAATATTAAACGATACATTTAAATACATATGCATTTACACCTTTATCTGATTAAAATCATTATACGGGTAATTTTTCTCAGTTTTCAAGTACTATGTGTATGGAAAAACGCCGACAAATATCAAATTCGAATATGGATTTCTTATGCAAAAAGTCAAAAGTATCTATCATGTCTGTTTTTTTCAAAAAGGAAGCACTCTTAAGAGATTCATAATAATTGGTAGATACCGATAATACATGATTTTATTTTGTAAATTTTTTCAACCACTTCATCCACTATACCATCATGGCATATTCCACAAGTGGCGTAATCAGCAGTCCAGTTGCAAGTAAATTTTTAGACTGAAAAATGTCTTATTCCTTCAAATATTAAACTCCGTTTAAATAATAGAGTATTATGTAAATTTGTAGAAACAAACAATTTTAAAATATTGCGGTATTAAACGAAACGACTTTTTTTGCAAATTTAGATAACTGTTATAAAATAAACGCGATTAGGATTAAGAATAAAATAAGCAATGAATATAAATCATTAACTTCCGTCCATACCTATATCATGCAGAAATAGTGAACAATTTGTTTTAAATTATTACACACAGTTACTATCATGTTACAACTAGTCAATATCCCAATATAATATATCAATGAAAGTTATTCGTGATAGATTTGATTTGATGTTAATTATTTCCCATGGTAATTTATTTTAGTTAACCATTCAATATATAATATATCCATAATATAAATGATACTCGTTCACTATTAAAGATGTTTCCTTAGTATGATAATTAGATGATGAACATGCGATATGATATTAGATTATTATTTTTATTACAAGTAATGTCCTCGACATTTTCGCGATGCGAATAGCCTGCAGAGACTTCCTTCTATTTTAGGAAAAAGATTATTTATGAACGCACATAATCGTGAGCATCATCTTTCTTTGGTAATACATATAATGTTATTGTAATTACGACAACAGAACTTCGTATTTCAAATGTAAATTATAATTTATTGATTTTCCTTAATGTGTGTTACCTGAACAAAAATCACGCTACAAAATCATATTTTTTTTTTTTTTTTTTTTTTATTTATCACTATTACAAAACGTTAGAAAGCACACATGGACATTTAAATATAATGACTTATTTTTTATTTTGAAATATATCTTGCATTGAAAATAAAAGAACAGAAAGGTTGTTATTGTTGTAAATTAAAAACTGTTTTCAGAGGAGGGCGTGATAAAGCCTTAAAATATGAAATATAGTTACGGATATTATGTGTATTTTTTTTATCTATATTTCGAACAATTTGAAGTCAATTTTGTATATTTCTATTTATAAACATGTTTAAAAATAGGTTTATCAATAAATAAATTATATTTCAATACTACTTTACGTAAATTGAAATTTAATTTAAATTGTCAAAGTTGATAATTAAATTAAATAAGAAAATCTCTCTTAATTACACTATGTTGAACAAACTGCAGTATTAAAATTTCTTATGAAACCATAAGGTTTAAGTTACGTTTAAAATAATATGTAGTTTTTATTGTATTATAAAGCTGGTTATTATATTGATAATATAATCTTAAGAGAATATCAATTAAAATACAGAAACGTCAGTGAACTTTGGTCCTTGTGCACTTCCTGTATCGGTGGATCTAATTGATAATTAAAATTAACTACTTTTTCGTTTCATACAGACACCTACAGTGATTTATGAAATATTATTAATATACTGACCCCAGTGTTATGGTGTCCATCGTCCAATGTTTTTGCATTTATTAAATTTTCGATTCAAATCCCAATAATTGCAACTTCATTATTTGTCAAATAACAAAAGAAGAACATTTTCTTTTTCCTCGCCCAGTCCAATCTTTTCCTAAATAAAATGCCTCTTCCGTCTCTCCTCGTGTTGTCTGATCCTCAACTGTCTGCATCAGTTTCTCCTTCCGTAACAATGAATTCTTCTTACCCTACATATTACGAAACTACCATATAAGGCTTAGAAAAGACAGCGTTATTTAATAATGCCCCGTACGTGAGCCGCAACGCAACCCATTATTTTTGCGAGGCGTGCTTTGTCCAATTAAGCCACCGGGCGACATGCCGAAGGCTCCGATATTTTCTCTAACAAACCCCAATGACAGCTTCATGAGTAGGTAATGTTTTTGGATATCTATTATGGGTACGCTTGCTGGATAATAATAATAATAATCTCAAGGGCGCCATGGCTTTTCTTGAAAAGCAGTGTTTTCAGCTTACTCCTGAACGTTGCAGTGGGTTGGTTCTGTCTTAAGTCCGCTGGCAATCGGTTCCAGGCGGTTGGCCCCGCAACGCTAAAGCTCCTCTCTACGAATTTGGAAGTGTTTGCCCTGTTGGGCTCCACAAGTTTGTTGACAGCGGTGGAAGCTGATCGCAGTGGTCGCCTCAGAGTTTCATCGAGGGAACAGATTTCAGCGAGGCACTAAGGTGCCGTGCCGTTCAAGGCTTTGTGGACCGTGAGGCACAGTTTGAACTCCACTCTCTCTGGGACTCTCAGCCAGTGTAGCTCCTTAAGCAGTGGTGTGAGGTGACAGCGCTTGTTCGCCCTATAGATGGTCCTGGCAGCAGCATTAAAGGCCATCTGGAGACGATTCAGAAGGATCTGGGGCAGTCCTGTACATATGATGTTACAATAGTCTAGACGAGAGACGACGAAGGCGGCGACTAGATTCTTAACTATTTATAAGTGTTATTTAATTTTATTAGCAATATATATATTTGTATTTTACAGCACGTCTTGGTGTACGGATGAAATTGTACCACGAATGGAGAACGACCCGATGATATTATAATATTCTTATTTGTCGAAAATATATGTACATAAATCATGAATGTCCAATATTTTAAATACGTTTTATTACGGCCGCTGACAGTCTTCAACAGAAGTGTTTAGATGTGCCGCACGGAACAGAGATCCTACACAGAGATTACAATATATTTTTACAACACCCAGAATCGATTGTAAGATTCGATCACATCAGTAATAATAATAATGATTATTATTATACCGAATAGGATTCTCGAACGTACATATTATTTTAATGTATGATAATTTTATTTTACGATCGAGAACACTAAACGCCCAATACAATGTGTGAAACAACTTTTACGTAACGCTAATAATATCTATTACAAACAATAATTCGTTCCTCTAAATATTAAAAATAAAAATTACACTGGATGAGCAGGGGCGTATCTAGGATATTGAAGATAGTAGAAAAGTAGACATAATTAGTTTTAAAGATTCTTTACTCCCATTAGAAAGAATGAAACATTTGCATCAAAGTAGGAAGCTGCCTCACCATTGAAGTCAAACTTATTTTAATTGAATGGTGGTTGTTAAATTGTTGTACAAAAACGAATATATTGTGAAACATTAATTTATCAAACTCTTACACTTAATTCAAAAGTTGACGACTAGGAGAGAGGGGTAGAAATGCTGTGTGTAGTCAATTACTAAATTGTGAAAACTGACACCAAAAAGTTCACACAAAATTTTCCAAGTAACTTCCCCCTGTTAGAGAAAATACTGTATATAGCCCTGACGGAGAGTACTTACATGATGAATATTAATTGATACTTGCAAAGGTGTGTTTTAGAATTATCTTCTAACATGGCCACAGTAATTATCATGTAAGTCCATTAGCGTTTGCCTTTTTCGCTGCCCACCCTTTGAGAGTTTATGATTATTATCAATATTTCTAAATAAAAAAGATGTAGGTATTTATCACATATGTATGCCTAAATCACTCACAAACGAGTTGATAGACTGAAGAAGAGTTTAATAGAATATTTATCCTTTTAATGGCATCAGCCATACGTACGAAATAAATTATAGCGGGGCTGTCGAAAATAAACTGTTTACAAAGTAGAATTTTTAAGAAATTAGATTTCATTCCACCTTTATTTAATTCAATTTTAAGAATGAGAGTATGTGGGATATGCCGTGATGGTATAGTAGTAGTAGTAGTAGAGTATCTTAAAAAAATCTCACCATGCAATTATTCCGTGAACATAATATTCATTGCATCTGTAATTGAAAACATTTGATTGTAATTAATCATGGAAAACCAAAGTCAAAGATTATGATAATAAAAATATTAAAACCAAACAAATATATCTTTTTACAATGAAACAAACCCATCGACCACCCAGATTTGGGGACTTTATCCGATCAAATTCTAAACTAACAAATTTCTCCATATGACAAGTGTCAAGGTGGGCAGCCTGAAAGACTGACTGATACATCTGTGGTATTATATTACGGTGTTACAAAGTTAAGCTTTGTTGAAAGCTCGTCGATGTACACAAATATTAATCCAACGAGCGCTCAAAAATGACTTTTATGTTGCGTGTTACGGTATTGACAGTAATGTTAACAATAAAAATGTTATAAATTTTCACTTAGACTTTAATCGTTTTATAGATATTTTGTTTGCTTTATTGAGAATACTTTTCAATAATAATTATTGTTTGACAATAATAATTGTTTTTCACAAAATTTTATGTTGGACATAGATAAAAAAAAACTCAAATTAAGTGCCGATTTATTTTATAACGTAAGATTTATTAGACAAACAAACATGTAAGTAAAGTTAAAAATCGCTTTCAATACAAATAATAAAAGTATATAAACCAATAAAAACTTATTTTATTTGTTATTGTATTTTAATATCTGACCTTTTCGAAATTGTATAAATTATTTATTAATTTAAGTACCTATGTAGTTATATTTACTTTATTGCACTTATTTATAGAACTATAAAAATTACTTACCTTATACATTGTATTAAATTTATCTGCAAATTAAACATTTGATTATTCAATAAATTTTAATCTGAAAATAAATCCTTGTGCTTTTTAGCAAAAAAAAAAACTAAAGAACTAAAGTTCTAGCAATAATTATTGTGAAATGTATGTATGTACCTACATATTATTAAATGCTATTAATGTTGAATTATTATTGAAATGACATTCAGATAATCGTTACAAAATCAATAATGTTCATTATTAATTCTATTGTTTCTCATGATCTCTTACAAAGAAACCTGTGATTAACACTTGTGTAAATGTTTGCCGTTTGTTAAATGATATATTGTTAATAAATAAATATACATTGTGGAGGTTGTTGCACTGAGAATATAAGAACTGCATAATGCTGAATCTTGATACTGGTTATGAAGCCAATTTTTTTCATTACTAGCTCTTATTATCCGGCCTCGCTCAGGAGAATTTATTAATTTTATAGTGAGGCCATATAAATAATTGAGAACATTTTTTTTTTTTTTATTACATACTCCTGGAGTGCTATAAGAAGCCTCAGTTGAGTCTCAGCCAGGCATAAATATTTTATATATCCTCTATCACTATCTTAACCCCCCCCCCCATCCGCCCATATCATATCTGTTTAATCTATCAATATCATTAAGGTATCTTCCACAAGTAGCGTAGCTGGTAAATTAGCTGTATGAAATCATACAAGCCGTCTTCTACGTGCCAAATAATATTTAAATATTCAGGATGGGAGAAATTCCTCATCGCTGAATTTAGTATGTTACACATTTAAAAGCGATGTGCCCATCCTGTTATTTTAATTTTCATTGACATGAAGAGAACGAATCGCATGTTTGTTAGAAGCAGTCGGCTGCAGTCTACCCCAGTTTTGGAAGATGCCGTGATGAGATGGATGAATATCTTATTCACGATGTTTAAACGAATACATAGCTTTTATAGGGCACTCGAAAACTTTCAGAAATGGAAAGTAGACTTATTCTTTCTTTTATTTTTGGAAATATCACGTAACAATGTTTATTTAATTCGTTAAAAACCCTCTAGATATCACAAGAGAGCTTTAATGCCATTATTTAGGTACATTTATCTGAGAAATATAAATTAAAATAAACATGACAATATTTTCACAAAATACTAAATGACTTTAGATTACCACGTTGTAATTTTGGCAATCCTTTTGATAAATGTTATAAAATTGTCATATTATTATATTATCTAAGAGAAATCCAATAGATGAACAACTACTTAGTACCTACTACTATACCATCACGGCATTTCCCACAAGTATGGTAGCCAGGAAGCCAGCCGTATATAATAAACATGGAAGCTATCGTCAACGTGCCAATAACAAAATAAGACACTCAAGATGAGTGGAAAGTCTCATTGCTGGATTTATAACATCATATAAAGAACACACATGTATTAAGTGAGGGATTCCCACCAATTACCCCTGAATGTTTCAAGAACATTAGTTCTCATGTCATTCAGTTAGTCTCCAGTAATTTTTTTTTATCCAAGAGTGATCTCTAGCTGTATGGCCTTGTGATAGGCTTCTCGTTGAAAACCCCAATCGAAAATAAATATATAGATGATTATTGTTTTAGAGTAATAGAGCAATATCAACAAGTCTAGAAATTATTATACAGTTAATGTCGAAAATCGAAACAAAGCGAAAATTAACACTTCTTTGATGTACCTTCTTCTTCTTCTTCTTCCTCTTTATGTAGATGTATTTTTATGGCTTCGAGGTCTCCTAGGACACAGAGCTCCAGCTGTCTCGCCATCTCTTTGCAGGTCTTAATCTCTTTGAAATACCCTTGGTGGAAAATCTCAAAAAAGTTACATGGAAGAAATCACTAACATAGTGATAATCTCGCCGCACTGCAGATCATCACATTTTTTATGCATTTTTTTTTATGTAAATTGCTTTGTTGATTTTGTTATGTAGATGATGATATTCAAGAAGAATAAAATAAATAAAAAAATAACATATAATTTTATGACGTTAAATATAACGAACATACAAACATACAAAAAAAAATTATATGAAAGTTATAAAATGTTTGTGTTAGGATTGAACTCGGATCTATCAGTCCGATTTAAAGGTCCCGCTGAGATATTATATTATCGTATTTATTATCATATTGTAATTATTATTATTATTATTGGTTCAATCAAAACATATTGCTTTTTGATGAAGATATAAGATCGATACAATGTGATAACTCACAAATGTAATTTGGCCTTGGCAGTGAATATCTCAATAATATTATACACTATACAGCGCAAAGTTACAAGCTTTGTGAGACACGTGAGCTTTTATTCTATCATCATTCCATTTTTTCACGTAGTTTGTCGTCAATCTTTAGACCTTAGGGCAACCGTTTTGAGCCCCGTGTAGGTAATAGACTAAAGATATACCTATTTGATTGTCAATGATGAAAAGAATAATTTACCATTTTTTTTCCAAAACTTCTGTACAAGAACGAGAGAATTCTGCAAATTGCCATAATAAATGAAAAATATGGATTTAAAGATTTTGTATTTGAGACTAAAATAGGTGTTTTTTATTCCGATTCCAAATTTTTGCTTGGAAGCCTACACAATTCAATTCTAGAACCAACCCGAATAAGCTAGAACCACCACTGTCTTTATAAGTAATTTTCCATTTAGTTATAATATAATCAGTGTTTTTTAGATGTAAATATATTTTTTAAGTGTTGCGTGGTGGCAGGTAGCAAAAAGGTAAAAATACTCGAATATAACATAACATATAACATAACATGTATAGACAATTCACACATTGTCTGTGTGTGAATTGTGTGTGAAACACAATGAATAAGACATTTAACATCTTTAATTCAGCGATGGGGTATGACACCCTTCCTGAATGTCTTATTTGTGTTGGGCACAGATAAAACGATCTCTATGCTCATTACATATAGTTAGTAATAAGTGTAAAAAAAACAATTAAAATGCATAACTTCATTCAACAGTTGCAATATATCGTTGTCATGGAGGTGAAGTGATCCAAGCCACACTTTTTTGAAAAATGAGTTAAGTATGCAGTTTTGTTCAGAAAACCACGGAGAACATAGTGGTGAAGAGAAATAAGTGATTTGATATTCTTAAAGGGCATTTTTGGAAGATTTTAAAGAGATGTCAAGTATTTTTACATCATTTCAAGTGTGTGTTAGAGCATTTCACTAACAAGTGAAAAGATCCAAAAGATCCAAACACTAGAAGTGAAAAGATCCAAAAGATTTTTGGAAGATTTTAAAGAGATGTCAATTATTTTTACATCATTTCAAGTGTGTGTTAGAGCATTTCACTAACAAGTGAAAAGATCCAAACACTAGAAGTGAAAAGATCCAAAAGATCCAAACACTAGAAGTGAAAAGATCCAAGCCGCATAGCGCCTAACTTTCCATACAACTTGTTTACAGGTGGATCTTTCTCAGCTCAGAAATGAAAAGATCCAAGCCGCATAGCGCCTAACTTTCATACAACTTTTTTACAGCTGGATCTTACTCAGCTACAGTGGTGAAATAACCCAAGTGATAAATTCGTGTTTACTTCTAAAATAAAAATAAAATCTTTAATATTTTGTTATTTATATTAGTGGAATATGTGATCAGGAATATTGTTTCAAAATTTTAGCGAAATCCATGCAAAAATAACTTAGTTATTGTCAGATTAGTATTTTCGGATGTGACAGCGTAACTTCAACACCCTTTTTCTCGAAATGTCTGTCTTGTGGGTTAGATCACTTCACATCCACGGCAACGATATGTGTTTATTTTGTTTTTCCTGAGAATATACAACTCTTTGTACATAGGTGTGTACTAGCTCAGTGTTAATTCATTTCATTGATAAGTATTATTAGAGTACCTACCTATTTAAGAAGTCAATAAAATTAATGACACGTCTATAATAATAATATGTTAGTACGTACGACTGTTTAAGTAAAGGTGATTACACTTTAGTATAAAAATATCTCAATGTTACAATACGAGTCACCATATATGTATTATAATATATAATATGACATTGAACTTTCACAGTATCGATTGAATAACATTTTGTAAGTATTATTCTTGTGTAATAATACAACTGTATAATAATAATGTAACTATTATAATACTTTGCACTGTAGGTAGGTACACGTTTTAATTACGCATGATCAATATTTTGCATATACCAACAATTTAAATGTACGTTTCTTGTTTCTCAATTTAAATTTTACTTTCATGATAAACCTTAACACACCCAGGATAATAAAAGACTGGTAGAGTAATAGCGCATCTTTGTTTCTAATTTTGTTTTTACTGTTCAACATATGTGTTTGATGTGCCTGTTGGTGAATGTTTTATTTCCATAAATAAAAAATACAATAAATAACAATTATTTGTTATCAGCTAACCATCTAACACCTAAAATTCCCACAGATTACCAAGTCACATATATGTTTTTCAATTTGAAATTGATTCAATGCCAATATATCCGACACTTTTTACATTTGTATTATATATATTTATTTTTAAAAATAAAAGTATTAAAAAATAAATGGATAAATATTTTTGGTGTTTTATACCAATTGAAGGATGTTTGCCTTTTTCGGAGGATTAGCAGTAAAAAATAATGAAAGGTCTAAAAATCAATAAATACGTGCGTAATAAATCATTATTTTATACCGCTTACTTATTAAATATTTTATATCGTGTAATTAAATTAGGTAAATATATTATTTATATATAATATTCATTTGACTGGCATTAAATATTTTATGATCCAAAGTTGAAATACATAATTTATTGCAGGATTAATTGTGGATATTATAATAAATCTAAAGATATCACGATTGACCGGTCGTACAGAACACACCGCCCGGAAGACACGACACAGATAAAGATTATTATGATACTAGCTTGCAACTCAGAAAAAGTCCATTACAATTTCAAAAAGCATATTTCGAACAAACGTTACGTTACTATGCTTACTAGAGAGAATGGGGAAGAGTTGAGTCGTCAACCCTTCATCGATATTTAATCATTAATGTCAAAAAGCTTACCAAACGCTCTAGTATTTAAAAACAATGAAATCTACGTTACAAGGACGATCATATTAAATTTTCTGGAATTCTTCGTGCATAGTGTTAACAAACATAGAACTTATCTTATAAATAAATATAAAAACGACGAGGTGTTGAACTCCTTAAAAAGATAAGACAATAACAAGTAAACTAGATTGGCCTCAAAATCAGTCACTCAGGCCTGCTCATTTCCATTGCGGAGGGCATGACCGAAGGCAGGATTGTAAAAGACGTCTTCACGACATCAGGAGAAGGAAGATATGCACTATAGCATACGTAGATTTGAAAAGTCTGAAGAGGAAAGAATGGAGAATAAAATCCAAGCTTTTTTGGAAATCAACGCAATAGATTGTAACTTACTATTTATATATTATGTAATCCAATATATCAGATTTAATAGATGACTATTAATTTATTTTCATTGGATAAATTTTAAATAATAACTTATTTATTAGTAAAGGTACCAAAAGTATGTTTATTTTTGTATGTTCAACTATATTTAACTGAAAGATATATGAGTAAAATTTACATATAAGAGTTAAATATGGATATTGTACAGCTATTTACATATTACCATTGATTACATATATTTTTATACGTTTCGTATTAAGATATTAAGTAGGCGAAATGAACTTATATTAATAAATTGTTACTTTATGATAAGCTTACGTACTTCGAACAAATTTGTACATCTAATAGGAAACTTGAATTAAAACAGAAGATTATCTACTAACTTTATGTATCGAGGAATTGATTATAATTACAAGTAGGATTTAATAGAACCAACACATTTTGAAAATACGTGTGGCTTTTTTTTTCTGTTACTTTTTTTTGTGTGTAAAATACTTTATTCAAATAAAAATTACAATATGTGTGCAAAATCCCGATAAGCTCTAATGAGCTTGTCATCAGGTTATACTTAATTCAATATAATTATATACTTATAATAACCACTTCTGTGATGATACGGGAAGGATGATTTTTTAGCGAAGAAAGTTTAAATAACATTCATTGATAGTAATCCACATTTCATCAATGAGGTTTGCCACCCATTTTGAATGTCTTATTTTTTTGTTTGCACGGAGAGGACGACTTGCATGCGGTTGGCTGCCCCACTTGTGTGACGTGCCGTGATGGTACAGTATAGTAATGGTGTTGAATAATATTTTGGAAAAGAGGTGTCTGATAGTGATGTAACGAATGTGTGGTTTTGGATATTCGCGAATGCGAATGCGAATATTTGTTGCCGACATTCGCGAATGCGAATAGCGACTACTGACTTGATTAAATTTCTACAATTGCTCAAACATTAAAATTTCTACCCTCCGTCGCCGAATTTTCAAAATGGTATAGGAATTTAAAGTATTGAGGTTTGCCACCCATCCTGAATGTCTTTATTTTATACTGGCACGAAGAGGACAGTTTGCATGTTTCTTACATGCAGCTGATCTGCTGGCTACCCCACTTGTGGGATATGCCGTGATGGTATAGTAGTAGTAGTAGTAGTAATTTAAAGTATTTCAAAACTCCTCGGTTTTCTTAAAGAATATTTTCTTGCAGTACCTTTTTCTACAATGTACCGGGTAAGTATCCGGTACTTTTGCCGAATTACTGATACTTTTTTACCAAAATAATATTCGCAAAACATTTGCATATTTTTTTGCGAATACTTTGAAATATGCGAATGCAAATACGAATATTCGTTACATCACTAGTGTCTGACTTTGTGCAAAATCTCTGAATGAGGAGAAAAAAATGTTTATTTTTATAACAAATTAAGTGTTACTTAGTACCAATTTGTACCGAAGCATTTAAAACGTACCTATATCAAACAGATACCTATACTTTGAATTAAATACTACTACTATATATACTATCACAGCATATTCCACAAGTGAGGAATCGACCGAGAAGCTACATGTAATGAAAATACAAACTATTTTTTCCGTGCTAGCAAAAAATTAAAACATGCTTTCAAACACCTGCCTTTTACAGGACACTCGAAAACGGTTTCGGAAACGAGTGGGAGACCAATAATTTGCCGGGTGCTCCACGGAATATAATACAATGAATATAAAATAAAATATTGTCAATTACAATTAATAGACCGTTTCCGTAAGAAAATAATTTGTCTTTTTGATACATTGCTGACGGAGTAGGTAGAGAGGTCAGTCCACCACGCATCCATAAATAAAATGAATCATGTTACTGTCCCACACAATATAATTCCCACTTGAAATTAACTAACTTCAACACCTTAAAGTCTCAACAATAAATTCCCACCTCGCGTAGACTTGTGTGATAACAAAATTTTGGATATATTTTTACAATTGAAATAAAAAATCTTTTGATATAATACTATGTCAATCCACATTTTATTTATTAATAACGATTGAAATAAAGTGATCCGGATTTTGACATTTGATGTCTTTGTCAAACATGTTTTGTCATTTTTTTAAATATCTATGTCATGTCAAAACCAGGCTCAATTAAAAATTCTAGTAAAACTAAAAAAAACACAAAAGTCTTATTTGCAGGTAGGTATAGAGATACTACTATACTACTATACCATCACGGCATATCCCACAAGTGGGGTAGCCAGCAGACCAGCTGTATATAAAACATGCAAGCTGTCTTCTCCGTGCCAATATAAAATTAAGACATTCAGGATGGGTGGCAAACCTCATCGCCGAATTTGTGATGTAAAATGTCTTATTTTTTCGAACACCTGCCTTTTACAGGACACTCGAAAACTTATGGAGAAGAGTGGGAGAGCAATTCTTTACCGGGCGCTCCACAGGTATAGAGTTTTACAACATTAATACCGATAAAATAATATCAATTTAATTTACCAGTCCAAAGGTATTTTTTTATTTATTTCAGCCATACGCCAACAGGCACAACATAAAAAAATACAATGTAACAATGATAATTATAGATAGTAAATGCTGTACCCCATTATGAGCATAAATGTTTTGTTACCGAGCCACCCATTCTCTAGCTCGTGACCACCCTAGCACCCATGAAGCATCTAACGAATTCCCAGAGCCCGAGAGCAATAGGAAGTCCCGCAGACGCAACAGGAAGAGTCTCATAGATAATGAGGTTCCAGAGTCTCAGTATTTACTAAAAAATTTAGAAATCAGAAAACATTTATGTCATTTGACGTTTTCAATAATTCACCGAAGATTATCCTAAAACTGTTATTCGTGGCATTGACTGCTGGTCTTATATTTTAATGAAATAACCAATAGAATTTTGACACCTCGGGCTTTTTCATCGGGCTACTTTATCTTTATGAAATTGGCTGAAAGAAAACAATCTATATGTTCATTACAAGTAGTTAGACCGCTGGTTAACCTTTCGAGAGCACAGGGCTGAAAACAGCCTCTTCCATTCAGAGCGTATCTGCGGCAATTAAGTCACCTTTTCTGATATATGTAGTTGTCATAGGAACGATGTATTTTAAAAGAGAGGCGCTCTCGGGATCAAAACCATTGTGGACGGTTTATAAAGATACATTCAAAATACTTATTTATTTATTTATTTATTTCATTTACGGCGTAAGCCCTTACACTTGCATAATATTATGAACAAAGATACAAATTTCCAAACAAATACAATTCAGTAATAAAACGTTACACAAATCATTAATCATAAAAGTGATAAAACTATAAACATATCAGGAATGAAACATTAATCAAATCAATACTTATTTAGATCTATTGATATAAATATATATTTTTTCGACACGAGCTAGAAATAGTGGGTAGGAATGTGTACATATCTTCTTTTTTGTCTTGTTTTTAATTCAAAGATTATGAATTTGGATAAACAGAATAATACAATTTGCATTATTATATCATAAATGTGTAAATAAAATCTGTGTATATAAATATTTGCATATACTATCTGCGAAGGTCGTTGCGTCGTTGTGGTTTTTGTTGTTTAATGTTGATTTATTGACAAATAGTGTTAACACTAACGCGGCCAACACACCTGATCATTTGTTAGCCTTTTTTTGCGACTCATACGTAATACAACTTCAAATTGCGTTAAAGTAAACATCTTCAATATAGATAGTACGACAAATCGGCTGAACAGTTTCATGACTCTGCAACTCAAAAATTGGTAATGCACATAATCAATGCCACTCTTCCAATTCTACAATTGAATAACCATAAAAAGTACGCGGTTCCAAGTTATGGAAAAATATAATGCACCTATTATCAATAGACCATTAAAGGTCACGTGGTCTTGTCTATGGATTTGCTTTTGCTTGGGGGGCAAACAGTCAGATTGCGCAAATCATCCTTGTAGGATGTTATGCCTTAAGAGAAAAAAAAGAAAGTCAGACGACAATATAATAACAAAATCGTCACTGACAGTTTTTTTGATTATTAGGTATTCTTTAGGCGTTCCACCTAATATTACACCGTAATCGTCTGTTGTGTTGGGATGCCATGATGCCCTTCAATGATTTTTCTGTGACGTCATCCTTTAATGGTCTATTCCACAAATAAATATTTCGAACTATTGAAAGGACTAAAACCAACATGTGACTTGTTTTTAAAGCATAATAAAAATACAACAAAGCTATAAAAATTCTCGAATATAAGTTATTTTTACTTGTTGAATTATGGTATTGTATTATATTTTGATTAATATTATAATACTGTTAGCCTATCGCTTCATCACGATATTTTTTTTTTAAATAGAAATTTTTGAATGACCAATATGTGTACGATTAACGACCTCCAATTTATTGATTATTGTGTTGTTCAATATCAGAATCGATCAAACACTAGATTAGTTTGATCTCGATTTGTATTCTCTAGTTTTGGACATGCGCATTAACATAATAAAAGATAATAAATATTGCAAATACTCATACATACAAATCGCCAACCAATATACAATTATTACAAATAACAGAAACTTTACATGTACGTACATTTGGTTTTAGGTAGGAAGACGTATTTATTACCTACACGACGCGTTCGTATGTATACGTGAAGGACGTCTAAACTATCCTCAACATTTTTGAAGCTCGACGACATTATTTCGCTATGAATGAAACGAATAGTATACGACTAGACATCAACGCACGCACACAACGTAATGAAAAAACTCATATATTTTCACATACTTTAAATTATCAAAGTAAAACACTAAATTATCAAAGTAAAATAGATGGAAAAATAAATAAAGAAGTTTTTTAGATAGTTTTTTTTAAGTTTTTCTTATTTGATGGGATCATAATTTCTACATCATAATTTCTTATCATCTATTATTGACTTCTTTAGTTTTTAGTCAGAAACATACTTTATTTTATTCTATCTATCTTAATAGTTTGTATTAGTATTATCTACTTACCTCCTTCACGCAAGGGAGGAATAAACTATATTTTACAGCAGGGTTACTATCGACACAATCTAAATATGATCTTAATAATATTAAGTCTTAAGTACTAAAATGCCATTTTCAAATTCAATTTTTCAATCGAAAAAATCTCAACGTTTTACTAGTAATACGATGTATATAGTATATACAGCTTATTACATAGACCCTATAGTATAGGCACTAAGCATTTCTGTACTAAAGACTCACGACCAATGTGTTATTTTCGCTTTTTTCGTAACTTCGGCATTTTTGTCAAAAATGCACTTAAGTCCTAATGGCTCTCAGGTACAGATATTTTCTTGATCTTAAGTCTACGATGCACGAACCGGCTGTAGTCAAAATACGCGTATGCCAATCCCGCGGTATCTGAAAATCATTTTAAACAATTACATGAGTATTATATGTAAATTTCCATATATATCTCCATGCTGTGCGATCATAAATAGTATATAATTAAATAAATCAAATGTTTTTGTGTTAACACTTTGGAAATTCATTATAATCAAAATGATTTTAAAAAACACTGTTTAATTTCCAAATTAAATTTATTCACCTCAAACGTTTTCGCCAAGGCTTCTACTTGGCATCATCAGAAGGACTTCTACTTGGCATCATTTCTCTCCCCACCTTCAAACTCCCCCCCCCCCCACCTCTAATATAAGTTAGTAATAGAAAACAGACTCACTACATATGAACTTAAACTAATTAGTCCTCCTGATGATGCCAAGTAGAAGCCTTGGCGAAAACGTTTGAGGTGAATAAATTTAATTTGGAAATTATACAGTGTTTTTTAAAATCATTTTAATTTTAAATATAATTAAATGTCTGTAGAATACGAGTACAACTCGTTCAAATCTCTGTCGATGTTGTTATATTTTATTTTTCTACTTCTTCTCCTTGGACCCTTGCGGTGGTTTTTCCACAAAACGGTGAATCTGAAAAAAAAATGTCTAGTTTATTATTATTGCAGTAGATCATTGACTTGATTGTTTGAATTTTGCCTCCTCTTGCGACACTGAAGACCAGCTATCCTTCCATGTTTTAGATGGCCTTCCTGGCAATCTTCTATCTAGTGGTGTCTCGTTCGCGGCGATGTGGGCTATTCTGACACTTCACATGCGATCCACATGGTCCCTCCAGAACCGTTCTTCTTTTTCTGCTCCAGCAGATGATATCCTCAGTTTCACATATTTTTCTTATTTCAGTATTCCTTAGATTCTGTATCTCAGACGTACAAAAGAAATTATATTTTATTAATATAAGTATTTAATAACGCGAGCCTTAATTGTAGAATAACTGTTTGTAAATACGATCTTGGATTTGTCATCGTTAGTAAATCAATTTCTTCTTATTTTTTTATAGACTGGTATTATAAACACGGAAGACTATTTTGTAATGAAGGAACACTACATATTAATAATATTATGATAGATGTAAAATATTATGATCACTTACTTACATGTAAACAAATAATATAATCCTGTCATTTCTACATAATATATATCTAGATACTAACCCACGCTATCAGAAGAACGTGAGTTTTTTATAATAGATGTTCTAAATATAATAATAATAACTCACTTTTATTTTCTACGATAAATCACTGCATAACGGAGTGAATTCAATTTCACCTTGTGCTTAATGGAATTCTTTGAGCATTTTTTTGAAATGTGTTACCTATTTGGTAATTTTTATTTCTATTTTTATTGAAGCTTCTGGAACATGAGGCAAACCGAGCAAACGTTTTACAAATATGTGTTGATCTCCGTGATAACATTTTCTATAATGTATATTATACATGATAAAAATAATAAAATTATTGTTTTGGCTGATTAATACTGTATTTTACTATACCCTCACTCTGTATGTATCCCAAGTGGGCTAAACAGAGGAACCGGAACCAATAAACACAATTGTTATAGAATCGTTATGTTTCGAGAGAAGGATCACTCTAGCCATTTGGTACATCATATTGTCTAATAAAATTATTGTTTTGACATCGCTATTATTTTGATTTTTTATTCTGCAAAGTTGACGAATTTTTTTTGAAAGGTAATTGTTATTTATTAATTGCAATAACGAAGATGACTCGTTATGCAACTGTCAAGCTTGAGAATAAATATTTTTTTATCCTAAATTCATCATCACTGTTGTATGTCAATAAAGTCATTGTTAATGATAGATGTCATTTTGTTATTAGTTGCCAATACAATGCCATAGTTGTGAAGGTTGATCATTATGACATTTTTTATGATGACAAAATCTTCCGTCTTGTGATAATAATTAGGTTTTATTACCAAATGCGAAATAAGCAGTCATTTATTTCGCATTTGGTATCGATGATTACATAATCTTAATTATTTTTTTACGTTCACACTTTTTTTCTTTATAAACAATGACTTTTATAATAATCTTCTACCATATTTTTCCGAACGTAAAATAACCATTAATTTCTCGCTGATATTGTCTACTGCGGTGGTATTTGATATTTTTTTCATTTTAATATAGAAATTAAAATTTATTATTGTCCAGTCTGATTTTATTTATTTTTGTTTCAGGCTGGGTTACTAAGAACTGATCAAGGAGAGTACTGGGTTGAACCAGGACTTAACTTAAATGGAAACACAGAAGGAGCTGAACATCCACATGTAATATTCAAAAGATCGGCATTGAGACAGCAACCGCACGACAACCGCCGTAAGTTAAAAAATAAGAACAAAAAAAGGCTGGGTAAGAATAATAAGAATAACAAAGTAAACCAAAAGAAAAGGAGACGAAGACGTCCGAAGAACTGCGCTACAAAGCAACCACCACGCAATGACCTGGAGAAGGACAAGATGTGGGTGCAAAGACCAGGAAAAAGTGGTAGTGGGAGTCAGGAAAATAATCTGCTATATAACTTCAAGGTGAGTAGTTGTTACATGATCACGTTTATTCATTTCCCTACAGAACGTATTATATTTCACAATTTCCACAGGATGTTCCCCTCAGACAATGTATAGTAATAAACATTAACGAAATTCAACTACAAATAATTAGTAAAATATATTTTTATAACTTCAGACGGTGAAGCCAAGAACTTCTTTAATGCTTTTGCATTTTAAGATTTTTTATTATTCTCCTTGTGCCGTGTCAGGTTTCCCCAACGTTGGCAATCACCTCTACGAAAATCTCTCTACTCTGTGCCAGCCGAAAAAGTTTCTCCACTCCCCCCACTCCAGTCCAGTGTCTTATATATTTTTAGCGTTTTAATTATCAAAACCTTCATATGATGCGAAGATATGTATTGTTGGGATCATTCCATATATAGAAAAGAAATTGAATTCCCTTAGTAAAAGTCAATCAAAAGAAACCTTTCTAATTAGTGGATAGGTAAATAATTTCAATTCGTTTATTATTTTTAATGCTCGAATATGATCGTTCGTTTAACATGTAATTTAGCTCAAACAGTACCTACTACAACATAGAGTAAATTATACACGTTAATTTATAGGTATGTCGTACCGTACCTGAATATTCAGTTTATAATTTTGGAACTTGCCACATAAATATAAATATATCTATTTAGAATTGCATTTTTTTAAAGGTGTACTTTTGAAGCATGCTAGTATTAGCAAAAAACTGTCTCTAAAAAAAGCTTGAACAATAATTGTTTTAATAAATAACTCCAGTACAAAGACGACAGACAGTGGTGTGTAGGTGATAGATTGGCGACGTAGAAACCGGCGCGGCGCGGCGTCTCCTTGTGGAACGTCTCACATGTCATCGCGTGCAATGAGAGATAGTCAGTCATACTACATTCGTACAATATAACCGGTCTTGTAAGATTCATCAGCTGTGCTGCACTCGCAATCATAGTAGTACAACGAAATCATGTCCGCAATGCTTTATTGCAATAGGTAATAGTTGTTACATGTATTCTGATTCAACTTCTGGCTATACTACTATCACAGACAAATGAGAATGCACATTTATCTGTTTGTTTTTAACATTAATTTTCTTTTACATTTTTAAAAAATTATAACGCAATCGTAAAAGCGATTTTATTTCCTATATGAAAAAATGTAATTTCGAAGGATGTACAAAAGGTCCAACATGTTTCCAGCACTTGAAATAATTTAATTTAAACTTAAGTTTTCATTAAAAGATGTAAATTTTTAGTTTTATTTTTTCCTTATATTCCAAAATATTCACATCACGAACGTTTACTGATTGTTGCTAGGTATATGATGAATTTTAAGAATCTGTCATATCGACATTAAATTATTATTTGGAGTAAATGTGTTTTTTTATTAGACTAGATTTTTTGACCAAGTATGTTATTTCACACATATTTTCATTGTATTAATTAACTTACTTTGCATTGAATTAACTTACTTTGCATTGAATTATTTATGAAACATTTTATTAAGTAGAAATAAACATACCTATTAATTTTTTTAACAAAATTAACTGTTCCGTTTAGTTTCTGCCAAAAAATAAATTTCCACTCTTTTCTGTTAGTTTAGAATGGCCTGTAAATCTATCTATAGTCCATCTGAGGACATGACCTGCGGATCGTACTTAGAGGGTCACACAGGATAGAAATATGCAAAACTTTGCTTCAAACCAGTTGATAGGTTTGAAACCAGAGAGAGGGGTTTATTAAAAATACACAACGTAGGTACAAAAACTATTATAACTATTATTAATTATGAATGTCTATATATGAAAATCTTTTGATTACTTATCTTCGTACGGTTCATCAATTGAACCTCCAACGATTATGACGACACCAGCGCCAATTAAATGTTAATAAAATTACACAGAGTTCAATGTTTGCAAACATCTCAGCCACTATACTCACTCATTCATCTGTGTATTATATTACAGAATTTCCCCGCGTACATACCTTTAATCAAAGCTGGACCCGTAAAATCTGTATTTAAATTCCCATAGTACCTAAATAAATATTTATAAGGTTTTATGGCCGTATTCAGAGAAAAACGCTAAATTTTTGCACTCAAGTTTAAGGCTACTGAGATGATTCCAATACACCGTAATCACGTATTAAATTACTTTTGTTTTCTGTACAAAATTTCGCCTTTAATTATTTTTTTTTGTAAGAATATTACTCAACACACCTCATCTACACATTCAATAGATTGTGCAAACTCTCTTCAGTATAAAAGATGAAGATGTGCACGTATTGAATTTAGAACATCTTACTTAAACAGTTTCGAATATAATCATAAATCGTGGTTAGATGGAAGAAATCACTTCTTGTAATAATTTCACGACGGCATAATATCGTCCTAGAAATTTTAATTGTATATTTTTTTATAAACACTTTTATTTAATGATGATGTGCGAAAATAATAAAATAAATAAATTAATGAAAATAATGGTGGTTGCTGTTAGTTATCCTGTATGCTCAGCAGATGTCAAACATAACAGTTAGATACAGGAATTGGTGTGAATAGTGAACTTACCATGGGTAAAACATAGATATTTAAACCAGCCTAAGTCGATTCGTAAGCATTGGAACGCTTTTCCTGTTTCATACTATAGGGAATTCACAAAATCTGTTAATTGATGCGGTGTCTGTTGAGTAACGTTCTTAATATCTTCACTCACGCAGGTGGGCAAAATCCAGTAAACGGCGAGAACCATGTAAGTTTAACATTAATTGCTACTTTCGTTGTGGATTGAATAAGCCATGGCAGTATTTTTTAATTTGAATACGGCTTTTGGAATAAATTGATTGAATAATTACATTCATCGGATTGTGTTGAACATTGAATAATATTGAATACATTAGGTACATATATTATTATGGATTACTATGATCACACATAATTACATAGTACTGAACATGTCTTACATGTTGAAATAATCACTGCTGTTATTAATATCAACATGTTGTTATTTTCAAATTAAACTGTTGATATTTTATGATCTAACATCAATAATTTATCAAAACGGAATAATTTTTTTAGTACAATAAAAAAAAAAACAATATAAATATATTTATTAAATATAAAAATATACTTAGGTATACAAAAATTGGATTAACTGTCAGTTGGAAATTTCACCCAACAAACCCGAGTTTTATGTTTTTACAGCAAAACTACGCACATAGGTACTTCTTTTTTTAGGCAAGCCATCCGAAACCGAGTGAATTTTGTCATTTATGACGCATACATTTTAAAATAGAGAAAATTTAAAAAATTATGCAACAAAATGAATTTAAGTAAATCGTCTTTAAGATGGGAAAGAATACTCATTGTTTTCATTTATTGCTTATGAAATTATTTGTATATTTTCCATGTTATAATCCCATCACACATATTTTTTTTGTTATAATATTTTGTACAATGAAGTTTATTATCATTATAATTAAAATAAAAATGAATTTCAAGAAATAAATTCAACATAATTGAAACTTTTTAATATTGGTATTTTAAAAACTTTTTCTCACAAAAAAATCGTAGAAAAATTGTCAATTTATTGAAATAATATTCAGTAGACTTGTCTACTGCTATATTTCACTGTTAATATAATATTATCGTTTAATATTAAATATTGTTCTCTCCCGTTTTTAATTTATTCTCATGTTTTTCGCTCCTTGCAAACCTAGCATTAATGTATAAAGAATAGGGTGATAGGTCACCTAACCTGCGACCCTCTGGTAATGTAATACCTTTATGTATGAATGTTTGAATCTATTAAACGTGGTAATACCCACCAGGCAACTCGGATAGACTTTCTGCTGTCATGATATAATAAAGCAGAAATTGTATATTATTACTATCCAGCTTACACAATATTTACCTCCCTCGCCAATGTAAAATTAAAATTGCAAAATAAAAACATGTCCACTTCTATTCTTCTGAAGGTCATCCATTCGTTTACAAGTGATTTAGAATATCGATTTCTAGTATAGTGAACATCAAATATATATGGACCAGAGGTTTATTTCCATTTTACTGTGGATACCTACTGAATTTACTGTTATTTGATAGTGATTCATTTAGCTTTGATGATTTTTTAAGACCTCTCAAGTAAATTTACGATCTCCGCTAGTCCACATTTTGATTTCGCATTTTGTTTTCATGCCCTGTAATTGACTGTCTGGTCCTGTGTACATTGTAAAAATAAAAAGTAAATAAAAAATTTAGTCTGATTTGGAAATATTTATAAAAAGTACATTGCTTTTACAAAAATTATACATCTTGGTTGGTGGACCCGTAAACAACATTTTAGTAACATCCAGCAAAAATAATGAGGAAGAAGACAAGTATCCGAGATTTGTGTAATTTTTATCAACTTTCATGAAATACTTCACCGGATGTGAAAATATATGTAAACTAGATATATAAGTAATTTATGTAAACAAAACAGTATGAAAATAATTGATGCAATTATTAGGTATGGTGTGTATGTATGTATGTGTATTCAGTATTATACAATAATCCACACAAATGGTCCATTTGTTACTATGTGTGCATGTTTATTTCTTTACTTGTGATTAGTTTAATCAGACCAAAAATGGAGAAACTAATTCCTTTTATCTAAATTTTCAAACTTTGAGCATGATTTTGGCTAATTATATTTATACATCTTATTTATCTACAATATACCAATGATTATCTTATGCACCTATATGCAGAATTTTCAAAAATAATTATTATATCAAAGTGTCATTGTTAAAGTTATATCTTTTCTATAGGAAGGATATTATATTCTAACACTTAAAACATGTAAAAAAAAATAATAAAAAAAACAATTGTTTATCCGCATTTCTCAACGTTTATTTCGTTTATGACATCCGTGTTGTTTTACGGTAAATTATTTGAATTTAAAACTTTTTTTTTATTAAATGTTTATTCTCTGAACAAAGCCGGAATAAAAGTGTATAATATATTATATGAATGCATTTTGTTTATCATCGTGTCTGCTGTGAATATAAACATTGCAATGCATTACATTAATTAGCTCAGTAATTGGGAGATGCATCTGTCTGTCATAATATCAATGCTAGTGATGTGTAGGTATGATGAGTGTTCGGTTCACTGTTAATATGATATTATTCATATCGTTATGATCGGAAAGCAAATATAATACTTGTATATTATATAAAACTTCCTACTACTACGATTATGAAACTGTTTACAACGTTATGCACCCACCTATCTCTATATATTGTTTTATTTAATCGAAAACGTTACTACTCAAAACTCACTTTACATACCTATTATGATAGCAGGCAAAAGTCACAAAAACAGAGTGAAGAATAGGTACTAAAATAAGTAACAAATAATATCTCTTGCTCTGCCGACTGAGTTAACGTGACAAATCACTAGTTTTAGAGTAAAGATTAATGCGACTCTTTTCTAAAGATCGTTAAAGCCGCTCTTTAGCAAAAACGGTAAAATATTGTAACCTGAGGATGGACTTGCCACTCCATTGAAGGTGGGTCCAAAAGTTTCGATCCGCAAACAAATTATTGGTAAATGCATAAAATAATGAAGTTAATTAAAATACTAATTCATTCCTAGAATAGTTAACAATAAATTAAAATATTAAGTAACTATAGTTAACTATAGTTAAAATTTGTTTTGCTAGTGAAATGTAATTGCAAATACAATAAAAATATTAATATCATTATTTTTAGAGTAGGTAGGTACTAATTAACACTACCATGATGGATAATTATTTTAATTGAGGTAATGTTGGCTGATTAAATTTGATGTTATCGATAGCCTAATAATAGGCAGGGATCCCGATCCGATCTATTTCGTGTTACCGATAAAAACATATTTCTTACAAGATATCAAAATAGCCATAGAGAGAGTTGTGCTGGGCCCCACCCTAAAAGACAGAGTGCGGGACGATATAATAAGCCATAAACAAAAATTATTGATATCGCACAACGTGTCGTATCTCTCCAATGGAGATGAGCGGGACACATGGTCAGAAATTCAAATGAAGACCATGAGTGGTAGCCAGGAATACAGGAAGACCACCAATGCCGTAGAGAGATGACATCACTCGACAGGCTGGTGTCAACTGAACGCAGAAGGCGTAGGATCGAGTGACATGGAAAGAAATGGAGGATGCCTTTGTCCAGAAGTAGGTGGAGAAGAAAAAATGATTTTTTTTATTATATTTTATTTGCAATTGAGCTTTCAAGAGCTTTCGCTGTCATCGTAATACAAATTTGAAATTAGGCCGAAGAAGATGAGAAAATCTGAGTTTGTTTTAAATGCAAGTAATTCGCAGTATAATTATATCAATTTATATTCTGATGACTATTGGCTCATGATAATAAGATTTTGAATTTCATATTTGCAATTTCTTTTCACAATTTATTAATCATTGTTTGTGTGACCTCAGCGTGGGTGGCTCTATTGTCTCTTTTGCCGATGACATGGTTCTCATGTTTAGGGATGTGTCTTGGGATGGGGTGTATGAACGAGCTGAAAATGGTATCTCTCTGGTGGGTAAGTGGCTGAGTGGACATCTGCTAACGCTTAATACTGATAAAACAAAGTATATACCGTTCTCCATCTCGGAGGCGGGTAAACCAGCCTTGCCTGTTCCTCTGAGGTTACACGGGTGTACGCTGGGCCAAATGTGTGACTGCCCCTTCATTTCACCTTGTGAGACAATGAAATACCTTGGTCTGACGATTGATTCGAATTTGAAATGGAATGTTTACCTGGAGGGTCTTTCGGTTCGCTTAAGGAAGTTGATATATGTTTTTAGAATGTTGAGAGATGTCTTGGATGATAATAGGTTGAGATCTGTTTATTTTGCGCTTTGTGACTCTATACTGAGCTATGGTGTTGAGTGTTGGGGAAGTGCAGCTGGTGTTCACATGTATCCTGTTGATGTGGCTCAGAAGGCGATTGTGAGGGTTATGAGCCGGGCGCCCTATAGGCATGCATCGGATCCACTGTTTAGGAAATATGGTATCTTGGATTCCAGGCAAACATACATCAAAAATGTTGTTACGCGTTACAGGAGAGCCTGCCCGGGAGAGGCTGCTTGGGTGGACCGGCGTGGTACTCGTTCGGTTACAAGAGGTACTATGTTTGTTCCGCCAGTGAGAACAACCTTGGGACAGCGCTCGGCAAGGTATCTTGCCCCAAGGCTCTACAACTCTGTTCCCGAGCAAATAAAGTTGCTCGGTGGGTGGAGATGCTTCAGCCGGTGGCTAAAGGTTTGGTTGCTTGACACGGGTAGAGAGGAAGCAAAAAGGAGACTATTTTTACATGTTGTGTAATTTTTTTGTGCGATTTCAAGGTGAATTGGTAGATGCGGTACTTTCTTGAAGTTTTGTAGCGGCTTGCCTCGATACAGGCATTCGCCTAGTGAGGTTGCTGCAGGTTATGACTGCATAGTCCTGATTGACTTGCTTATTCCGGCGCGCACGCTCAGTCACATATCTCTTTTGGCTGCCTGTTATGCATGTTGGATTGGTGTCTTGTTGTTTTTTCTTTTTTTAATTTTTTGCATAACTTTTGTAATAAATGACAAACTTGTGGGCTTGGTATTATATAGCAAGGGGTTGGATGATGAGTGCGGGTTGAGTAGGATAATGCATTGTCTTTGATTTGTGATTGTGTGTATTATTTCTGTCCATGTGTGTTTTCTAACGTTTTGTAATAGTGATAAATAAATAAATAAATAAATAAAAAAATAAAAAAATTTCACACATGAAATTATTATATAAGCCACAGAAAACACAGCGTCACCTTATTCGGTTGTTCCCATGACAGAACTTAAATTGGACAAAACGCACCTGGCAAGAAAGATGGGTTGCGACTGATCAACTGCATTTATCAACAAGCTGATAAAATTTGGAAACAACCTATCCAATATGCATTCGAATATCTAAACTAAGATTAGTAGGTACCTAATAGTTACTCAGTATCATTTTCATCTCTTACTTGAAACATCTACACGAGATGCCGCATAAGTACAACGAGATAATTACTTGGTGTATAATAATATTATGTGATAATTATCTCGGTAATAACATAATTATACAAAAACAAATATAATTTCATGACAATGTCATTCTCATTTTCATGAAAATTATCGATGTTAATGATATTTGATTATTTCGATATAAGTTACTGCGAGTATAAATAAGGTTTTGTTGTAAAATTAGATACCATTTGGATAAATGTTTTCGCACCAAACGAATATAAATTATTTATTTAGTTAACCAAAATGAACGGTACGTTACTGGGTTGAATTTATAATATTTAATTTTATCTTATAATAATGTATGTAGATAGTTCTGTTTTTACCCGACTATACTTGGTTGATATCCATGTTGAACTTTTTGAAATCAACAATTAAGTTGACGATCATTTTGTAAACCTTCATTTTAATTTATGAAAAGAAACACTTATCGTTTATTAATTGTATCGGTGCACACGTAGTAAAATTCCATAATTATGTAATTGAAACAAGCGTTTCTTTCTTCTATAGATTATTGATTCCGAGAAAGACGTTTTTCGACTTAAGTCTCTGTCGGAATCAATAATCTATAGTAGAAAGAAACGCTTGTTTACATACTTATCGTTTACGTTTTCCACTTTTTATGCATTACCAATAATTTAATCACATATTTCGAAATTTTCGGCTTGTTGAGTTATGGAACTAGACAGTTGATATATATGATTCAGAGAGCAATTTGGCTTGTTGAGTTATGGAACTAGACAGTTGATATATATGATTCAGAGAGCAATTTGGCTTGTTGAGTTATGGAACTAGACAGTTGATATATATGATTCAGAGAGCAATTTGGCTTGTTGAGTTATGGAACTAGACAGTTGATATATATGATTCAGAGAGCAATTTGGCTTGTTGAGTTATGGAACTAGACAGTTGATATATATGATTCAGAGAGCAATTTGGCTTGTTGAGTTATGGAACTAGACAGTTGATATATATGATTCAGAGAGCAATTTGGCTTGTTGAGTTATGGAACTAGACAGTTGATATATATGATTCAGAGAGCAATTTGGCTTGTTGAGTTATGGAACTAGACAGTTGATATATATGATTCAGAGAGCAATTTGGCTTGTTGAGTTATGGAACTAGACAGTTGATATATATGATTCAGAGAGCAATTTGGCTTGTTGAGTTATGGAACTAGACAGTTGATATATATGATTCAGAGAGCAATTTGGCTTGTTGAGTTATGGAACTAGACAGTTGATATATATGATTCAGAGAGCAATTTGGCTTGTTGAGTTATGGAACTAGACAGTTGATATATATGATTCAGAGAGCAATTTGGCTTGTTGAGTTATGGAACTAGACAGTTGATATATATGATTAAGAGAGCAATTAAAAAAAACAATTAAATTGAATTCAGTGGTGACATTGTGAAACAACATTTTAATAAAATAAAATACAAAAAAAACTTTTTTTTTGTTTCACATTAATCGAATTAACCAAAGTATACCACAATTACCTACGCCTAGCACACTGAGAAAAATACTAACGAAATTTCACAACGAATCGTGAAATTGTGTTACTTTTTTTCTCAGTGCACTTTCACCAATAAATTGGCATGACCGTGGCGGAGTCTCCGCATTAATCTGAAACAAAAAACATTGTTATTTTATATAACTGAAACAATTAAATTAATTTTAATAAAATCACGAAAGTGTTTTCAGTATTTTTGACATTGCCGGGTTTGCTAGCTGTTACACAAGCTAAAGAAGAGTGCGAGACGTGGAAGCCTAAATATTGCGTAGTGGACAGGTATAAGTGTAATGAATTCTATCGATGTAATTTCAACACTATAATCACCACCTACAGATGTGACGAAGGAAATCTATTTGATATGCGGACAAGAGTGAGTCTATATACGCATTTTTTTAATCTATACAAAGTAAATTATATTTTGAACCACTCTAGATTAATCATTCCAATTGACCACACTCACCGATAGTCAACCTATTTGAATAGGTATTAACTAGGTAGGTATGTTGTATATGATGTACATACATACATATTATGTGAACTTCCCTTAGGAGTACATTGCACAGATTTTCGACGCTTATAAATTGACCTAAGGCTTAGTGAAGAGTATTCTTTAAAGCTAGGTAACATTCCCTATTCCTCTGTACAATGAATAAACCCAAATACAGCCTTATACACCTTTCGCAGTAAGCTACTAAAAGCTTGTGTCGTGAAAGGAGAGTTTGCCGGCACCTGGTATCGAACCACGGACCCCTGGTTCACGAGACCGAGACTCTACCTCCAGGCTACCGACTTGTGAACATGGGGTCGGTGGTTCGATACCAGGTGCCGGCAAATTCCCCTTTCACGACACAAGCCTTTAGTTGCTTACTGTGAAAGGTGTATAAGGTTGTATTTGGGTTTATAACAAACAAAACCCAGATATATCTTAAATTTTTATAAATATAAAAAAAAAAAAAAATCACTACTATACGAGCGTGGTTGTTATTATTCTATAAGTTCTGAATAGGATTCAGCGTAATATGAATATGCTCATGGTCTTGTACAGTGTGGGTTTGGCCAAGTATAAATATACGTGCAGTTTGAGAACAGCAATAATGTCGTCTCGACAGACTGTCTGTTTTTTTTAGTTTATGCTGTTCTTGTGTTTTCATTCATATGAGAAAAGTATTCCTGCTGTGTATTTTTTTTCTAATTGTTAATCTAATATTTGTATCTAATTTAATATCTGTACTTATAAATCTCTTGATGTATTTATTTTTCAAATATGAAAAGGCTTATTAATGGCTGTTAATGAATGAATAAATAAATAACAATAATATTTAACAGTTTATGTTAATTTTTTAAGTTAGTTATGTTCTGCAAGAATTATAATCAATTATATTAAATAACATATAACAAATGCAATTTTATTTTTTATGGTTTTATGATAAATCTGGGAAACTGTGTGTCGAGGGCTTTAACTAAGTCTAAGCCTGGACATTGTCTAAAAAATGTGAGAAGAAAATCTTATATCATATTTTGTATCCTTACTTTCATAATAACATAATTTGAGCAATAAGTTTATGTGGTGCCTAACAAAGATACAAATACAATTTCGACGGATTGTGTCAAATAATAACATATTACAATAATAAATACCGAATAACAAAACAGGAAGACATGTAGATATTATTGTATCGTAATGAGATGTCACACGTTAATGTTTGCAATTTATGATTTCGCTTTTGTTGAACTATGACAGTATTAACTGCGACTTCTTTCAGTCGATATTTAATAGCACTTTCATAATAATATTACTGCAATGTACCAACTATTGTATAATGTAGAATTCATACATAATTCAATATAACAAAGTGTTTTTGTATTGATTTTACGAGTAAAATTATTATTAATTTACCAATTTACCTAATACTATAATATTTAGTATTATTATGATTGGTAAATCGTGTTACGAGAAATTATCAACCTGAGATTTTATTAATCGCCGAGGTTTGAATCGTTTAATTTTAGCAACTATAATAAAACTTCTCTCTGTTTATCTTCCTACAAAATTACAGAATTTTCTACAAGTGATGTAGTCAGTGAAGCCACTGTGTATGTTTTAAAACTATCACTAAATCTATATAAACAAAAATGCGTTGACTATGTATGTTCCCCCATAACTTGAGAACGGCTAAACCGAATTGACTGATTATTTTTTTGTTGTGTTTGTAATTATCAGGAGACGGTTTGTATAAAAGAAAATTTTTGGAAAATTCAGCAGAAAAGTCGGATTGTATTTTGGTATGAATGTGACGTTTGTATGACAGTTCCGCTGTCACGTGTTGCCATAACGAAAATTTATATACGGCGCCGTTTAATGATCCGTGACCATCTTAAGGGCGCCATGGCTTTTCTTGAAAAGCAGTGTTTTCAGCTTACTCCTGAACGTAAATCAAAATAATAGAAAAAAACTACAATCCACACACCTAACACTCCAAAGGGACCGAGAACTATAGTAGGTATATATTTATGATAGGTGTTGACAAACCTCATCGCTGAAAGTAAGTTGATACGAACGTCATATTTTTACGTTCACTCGAAAACTTTTAAAAATGAGTGAGAGATCAATTCTTTTTACGAGTAATCCACGGAACAAACCAATTATAATTATATGCATACATAAATCACTCAATGTGAATGATATAAGAGATTATGTGTCATACCTACTTGTATGAATATTCTCATAATTTATTAACATATTATTATTTTCAAGTCGCATTGATTGAAATGTAATAAAGTTACATTTATAACGGTGAAAAAATAATTTAATGTGAAATATAAAAGCTTCTTCTGCAGCGGATGTCAATCGGGATAATAATAAATAAGTCAGTTTGTAGATATGTTTGTATGTATGCTCTCAATGGACACGATAATGAGGCAAAGCAATGGAAAATAGTACAATTCAAACTCCAAACATATTTCAAGCTAATAATTGCATTAATACACACATCTTATCTAACACGTATATTGCAGTTTATGTGATACCGTGTCATCAGATTTGTATATAAATTGAATGAGTATATTGTTTTGATGGTTTAAGCAAAATATTCATTGTTATGAACGCATTTTAAGACGGTGATAAAAGAACATTATCATGAACTATATTTTCATTAAAATATTGCAATTGCTTAGAATAGTATCTAAACTTTCATGCAAATCACAAACTGTTAACGTTTAACCATTACTTATATTAACAAGTAAAAAATAAACATTTTATTACTTAACCATCACGGCATTTCCCAAGAATGAGGTACCCAGCAGATCAGCTGCATGTTATAAATATGGAAGATGTCCTCTCCATGCCAACTAAAAAATGAAGACATTCAGAATATATGGCAAAGGTCATTGCTGAATTTAAGGTGTAAATGTTTTTTTGAACACCTGCCTTCTAGAAAACACTCGAAAACTTACGGAAGAGAATGGAAGACCGATAATTTACCGGGTGCTTCATGGAAGAAAAACACATTTACCTATTGATTTAAAAAAAAAACAATTATACTGTTTCGTTGGGCTCATGCATTTGTAAAATAGTATTACATTTTATATAAATAATTACTTTAAACAGTATAAACCATTAAAAATTACATAATAAACTGTTATTTATTTATTTATCGTGTTGAAACCCAGAAAAAACTAATTAAACTGATCTCCAGTACTGTACAAAACGCGCAGCACGTGGAAATGCGTCAAAAATATCCTCGATAGTGCATGTGACAGGGCACAATGGACACAGTTGTAAAAATACCGTATAACATTGCGGCTAATTGTTGCAAATTTTCTCCTACATTATTGCTATTTCATATTTAAGTGTTTATTTTATCTGCAAATATTATTTTTTGTCAATTTGATGTTTTGATTCCTGAACGACACCCGATAAGACTACACTAGTTAATTTTAATAATATTATTAATCTCATACGTACATACATGGTAATACCTACTATGTTTATCTCAGAACAACACCGCTTGCACTGTGGCAATGTTGTTCCTACAAAATACCTAATATTATGAATGGAATGGAATATTGTATCAACAGCTTGACATACAAGTGAAAACATGATGATATAACAAGAGACATCATGTAGACGAGACCAGCCAGATATTGTAGGTATACGGATGCGAAGTGTCCGAACAAAACCGGATTTACAATATCTATCCGACTTGGATATTAATTTATTGGTTTTTAATTGGAAACAGATATTTTCTAAAATACCTATCTATCTATACCATTATGGCATAATTTTAAAAATGATACACAATATATAGTTATTCCACTATTGACTTAATTAATTTTGCGAGCCGGCTTTCAAGAGTAGGCAAAACTATATATCGTGTTTCATTTAAAAAAAATATTTATACGAACTTCCACCAAGAACCGTCGGTCAATAAATTAAGCTTTATCATTATGGCATATCCTATACATTGATTGGTGATTGTTTTTTTTATATATTGATGTTTTTTGGTTAACTTTATTTTTTGGTTTATTTTAAATGGTGCTTGAAAATATTGTGTAGTGTTTTTACAGAATATTGTAAGTTCTTTATATTCTTATGGTTGTTATTTTGGATTCTTGGATTCATATTTGTTTATGATATGTTGTCCACTGTCCAGCAATTAGGTTTCACAACTGTCAAGCTGGCAGTGGTATATTTTATTCAAATAAAATAAATAAATATAGAGTAGCCAGCAGATCAGCTGCATGTCCTCTGCGTGCTAACAAAAAATATGACAAACAGGATGGGTAGTAAATCTCATCGCTAAATTTAGGGTGTAAAATTTCTTTATTTTTTTGAACACCAGATTTTTAATTTTAAATTGATTAAAAAATTACAAAGATAATAAACTTAATAATATGACAGAACCTCGCTTCTTATTTAAAAAAGATATATACGTAACCGTAACCGAAAACGAATATTATACTGTGACCGATACTGAAACCATTATTTCGGTCTTATGCTAACGAGACTGTGTGATAATATGTAGATATTAAATAGGTATTATTACTTACAGCTTCCATCTGACATGTTTCATACTCCAAGACATATGCAGGTCACCCTGCAGCCTCCAGACATCATCAAATTAGTAGATACCCACAACTGATGTCATTACATACCTTCCTCAATACGCATGAGTTTTCTTCATACTCTTTCACCTGTATACAGTACCTATATAAAACAAAATAAAGTTTGGTGGATAATATTGTATGAAGAAAATTAGAATGAAGCATTAATCATACTGTCGAATGAGCGTCGGAAATTTATAAGAAAACTTTTGTCGAACCTATCATCGATTGCCAAACTGTTTTCGAAGGTCTTCGAATGATGCTCATGGGATGACAAAAAAATGACATCGATACTATATCGACTATTCAGTTCCAAAGCTTAACAAGTAGAAATGTTTTAAATTCAAGAAATCGCCATTTTCATGATTTTGGTACATATAAATTTTGCTTTAAAAACTCAAAAGAAAGCGAAATGTACGTAATATATAAAATAATCGCACTGTTAAAGACATACGTTGTTTTTGTTCCGTGCAATAGTCAAACAGTTCCGATAAATTATTTTTGGAATTGAAAACGATTCTTTTTTTTTTATTTCATAACTTAATATTGAATTTATCGAGGGAATCGTGTATTTTTTTTATAGTTATTTGTTGGTGGAGTTGAAAGAGCGCTGTTGATTGGGTGGATTACCAATTAAATTTAAAAAATCTAAATATCGACTTGTTGAGTTATGTGGATTATCCCGTGGAGCACCCGGTAAAGAATTGGTCTCCCACTCTTCTGCGTAAGTTTTCGAGTGTCCTGTAAAAGGCAGGTGTTCGAAAAAATTAAGACATTTTACATCTTAAATTCAGCGATGAGGTTTGCCACCCATCCTGAATGTCTTGATTTTATATTGGCACGAAGAGGACAGTTTGCATGTTTCCTACATGCAGCTGATCTGCTGGCTACCCCACTTGTGGGATATGCCGTGATGGTATAGTAGTAGTAGTAGTTATGGAACATTCCAGTCGAATTATATTTGTACAGCATATGCATTTCTGCAAAAGTTTTCACACGACTTTGCGTTATCACATAAAATATACAAACAACTGTCGCAGAAAAAATACGTAAATATGCAGAACTAGCAGGAGAAATAAAAAATATTTGGCATTCTAGGTCCATTTATAATATAATACCTTTAGTCATGTCAGCTACTGGGGTAACTCCGAAATCTTTAATAAATAATTTACCAAAATTAGATTTACCGGTTAATTTATACATTAAAATTCAAAAATCTATTATAATAAAAATTTGTAATATTGTAAAAAAGTTTTTGAACACAGATATTTCAGGCACAGTGCTGGTACTTTGATCCCGCGTTTTGAGCCTAATACTTTGATATCCTGTATATCTGGATAGGTGAATTTTTCCCGGCATTAGACTGTTAAGTTTTTGTGTGACCATGACTGATAATATGGAGACTTATCTGGTTGTATAATGCTGAGAAGTGTGGATGGCAATTCTGCCGCCGCTAAAAAGTAAAAAAAAAAAAAAAAACACAAAATAATAATTTCTAGTATCCTATTAAATCGTGAACATTCTTTATTTGAAGCATGTTACTATGTTAATTTATTATTGACATGACCTTCAGCATTGCGAGTAACATAATATAGAATCGGCTCCATAGTGTCTGTGAATAGTTAAAAAAAATAGTATTAACCAGGTGTTTGCAAAATTATGCAGTAGAAACTATCAAAGTATTTTTCGCCCAACAAACGGCTGTTCAACATAATATTATCTTACTATTCATTTTCTCTTAAAAGAGTTATTTTGCATGGCTCAACCATTAGATTAGTGGTCATCAAACAGCGGCCCTCGGCCTTTATTTGTGCTGCCCGCAAATTAATAAATTTATCAGATTGTGCTTACGAATTTTTTTAAACAATTAAACAAGTATAATATCATAATAATTAGAGCATTAAATAAATGCAATTGTTGATCCAAATGTAATTTATGAATATATTTTCTTCTTGTTGACAGAATCCAGGAAATCAGAAAAGGTTCCCCCGTTCCGTCAGTAAGCCACGCCACGTGGAAGTTCTTCTGGTTGCCGACTCCAGTATGACAGATTTCCATCGAGAAGGAAATGTGGAGACATACTTACTAACGATCATGAATATGGTACGTACTATACGCACTCACATAAACAAACATTTATTTAACACGTTATTTATATACCACAATGATATTATCTCCCATTAGTAAGTGAGACATCAAATTCGTGCAATGAATGCATACCAAACATCCTCTTGTGTGAATAAAACATTTATATTTAGTACTTCAGCTGTGACTTTATTAATCGCGAACCGGCTTTCAAGAGCTTCCGCTCTCATCATCAAGCTAACGTTAAGTAAATTAAATACATGCTATTTATTATTAGAAAGAAAAATAGTCTTATTATAATTTTATATGAACTTCCACCGAGTGCCGTCGATCGACAATAATAATAACAAAAATTAAGACTTTGAAAAAAAGTTGCATTCTAAATAGTAGATATTATGTTTATTTTGAATTTATCTTTTACATACTTTTACACGGATAATGGTTTAATTTGTCATATTTTTAATTCAAGAATGATGTTCTTCTTTTCAAATATTTTACCACCAACAAAAATATTCTGTACAATTATAAAAAATTGTTTTATATTAAAATATTTCATTTCTCATCAGGTGTCTTCACTCTATTTGGATCCAACGATTGGGAACTTCATCAAGATTGTCGTCGTGAAGATAATCGTATTGGAGGACGATGTCAATGCCCAAGGATTAAATATAACGACAAATGCTGACACAACCCTGAGTAACTTCTGCAGATGGCAAAGAGAGCTAAACCCAAATGATGACAATCATCCAAACCACCATGACGTGGCCATCCTCATCACCAGGAGGGACATCTGTGCCAGGCAGAACGTCCCTTGTAGGTATGACTCCATATTACTTTACTACTATAAGTTGTGTTACAAAATTCGCACGATTTCTTATAGATTTTTTTACGAAAATGCTGATAGTCCACGCAACTGTCTATAGCATACTATAAACCAAAGATTATTTTTAGTTTGGCATTATTCTATACAGCTTTTCTGTCAGCATTTATTTATTTATTGACTGATCCGTACTTGACAAATACATATTTTATCTAGATACGTTCTACGATTCTCATAATATTTCCAAGGTATCGAAAGCCGCACTGAGCGATTACAGAGAAGACTTTTCATTAATTTCATGTCGCTTATTGTCACGTCATATTGATAATATTTTGACTTTTTTCAATGTGTTGCAATATTCAGCTAGGCAGAGGTACCTAAGAAACTAACTAGATTTTTCTTAAATACAAGTTTTTTAACATGGGTGAATATCTACAAGATTTGTGAACTCGGGAGAGTGTGGAGGTGTTTAAGACGAGGTTAATGGCGCCGTTGCGCCCGTAGTGGCTGCCTGAAACCTCTGATGTCTCACTTTTAAAAATTAAAATATCATCTAATAATGATTCAATATAACAAAATTTTAATACAGTGTTTTTAGTTTCAATAGTTTTGAAAAGATAATTGTTTTTTTGAGTGTTAAATTACTTTCAAACTAATTAAAAATTACAAATTTAAAACAAATGAACTATAGCGGATAAAATTTGTGACAAATAATAATTAATACCTACAATTAGAACCCACATAATTGTTTCATATTTCAAATTTGTGACAGTTAGAAATGCATTAAAAAAATTTAATAGTTAAATTACATTTATAAAATATATTAAAATTTGATAATAACAATAAATAAATTTAAAAAAAACTGAAAATGCGCCCTTGCGGTGGTTTGTACCACAAAACGGCGCTCAATAAATTGTCCAGATTATTATTATTACAAGAAAAAATCATCCTTTTGATGATGATGATGATGATGGTGGTGGTGTTGGATGATTTGTTTTATTTTAAAATCTTTTAACTGTCTCAAGAGCGCCGGTGAAAAGCGGGCGGCTTTCATTTTGGTTGTAAATCTAGGGATGTTTCTCTAGCACTGCGGATCGGCTGACAGCCTACTCCATATCACAGAACCTACAACGTAGAAGGTTATATCATTCGTTTTTTTGTGTGAAAAGGTGTTTGTCATTTATTTAAGTTTTAATTTAAATTATATAATGTTATGAATCTACCTATATAGAAGCAATAATAAATACGTTTGCCTTCGTTTTAAAATAAAGGTATTGTTTTATACTTTTTCGTTCATATCTTGAAATGTAATACCTTTAGCTTGACGATGAATCAGAATATGGGAAATATCTATTAAGTACCTACATATACATATCATGGCATTCTTCGACACTTACTATTATGGTACAATATTGTTCAGAAATATTCCAAAAATCTTCATTATATTATATTACAGGATGATTCATGTTCACAATTTGACACGTGCTAACACTGCTAACGCATGAAATACTCACGTTTATAGTATAAAATACTCCACCATTCAGAGCGTCTATGCGCCAACTGAGTCACCTCTCCCCACGACATTCCTAGAGCTATGTTGTCGTTGTCGTAGGAACGATGTATTGTGAAAGAGAGACGTCCAGGCTGTCGGAACCCTTTTGGAAGAAATTCTATGCAATCGTTATAAAATTTTGTTTAAAATGGTTTTAATGGAACGTCAAGAACACACGTGCAACGATGTACTCTAATGAAAATCCAATTATTGAAAATCTTAACACTTGTTTTGCCTACCCTAAACGGTATGAATTATTTCAATTATTGATCTTTTGCATATCAGAAACATGTAATTAGTATTTAAATATCATAAATCGTGGTTAGATGGATGAAATCACCATAAAGTGATAATGTCGCCACTGTGTATCACACATTTTTCTTATGTTAACTGATTTATTGATTTTATTATGTGAATGATGATGTGCAAGAATAAAATTAATGTTTTCATAGAGCTGTTGATCCTCTGTGTTAATTAAATACAATGACTTCTTTTGACACATAAGTCTCAATATTAGTATAATTACATAATTATACATTTTCAATTGCTTGATTAATAGATGGTGGTACCTACGTTGATTACCCATCGGATTATTTCTGTACCTGAGAGCCATTTAGTCTTAAGTGCTAAAATGCCATTTTCAAATTCAATTTTTTAATCGTAAAAATCTCAACATTTTACTAGTAATAAGATGTATATATAGTATATACAGCTTATTACATAGACCCTATAGTATAGACCCTAAGTATTTCTGTACTTAAGACTCACGACTTATGTGTTATTTTCGCTTTTTTCGTAGCTTTGGCATTTTTGTCAAAAATGCACTTAAGTCCTAATGGCTCTCAGGTACCTACAGATTTTATCTCATTAACTATCGTGAAAAAAGTTTGATGCAATTTAGAATCCAAATTCTTCGCTCAAACTATGTATAGGCACACAATAAACTGGGTTAGTGAATCATGGATAAAAAAAGAATCAACTCTTAATTAAAACTTTTTTAATTTTAATTATTATGAATTCTATTATAGTGTATTTTTTAACTATTTTTTTTTCATTATTTTTGTCTTATTTTTTGTTTTTGATTTAAGTTAGGTAAAGTATGTATTATTACTGTTAACTCGCAACGTGTTCGTCATACGCTTCGGTAATTTGCGGGACCTCGATTGGTTTGTTTGCTGAAGAAATTTGTATGTTGATATTTGTTAAATTTAACTATTTGTGTCCCTTAAGACAATAAATAAATAAATAAAAACAAAATCACAGTCATGAAATTTTCAATGAAATTTCTCCCTTGAAATCAACTTGAGGTAAAGTTGTATTTTTATTCGTTACATAAGCGCGTGATTTTTTTTTTAATTCCTGTCAATTTATTCAGCAATCTTGTTCAATTTTTCACAATAACATATCAAATAAAATAACCTGTCAATTTACTCAGCAATCTTGTTCAATTTTTCACAATAACATATCAAATAAAATAACCTGTCAATTTACTCAGCAATCTTGTTCAATTTTTCACAATAACATATCAAATAAAATAACCTGTCAATTTATTCAGCAATCTTGTTCAATTTTTCACAATAACATATCAAATAAAATAACCTGTCAATTTACTCAGCAATCTTGTTCAATTTTTCCCTTCTGATTCCAAGAATTTGAATGATTCATCGCTAACACGTTTATTGCCACAGGTTTTGTATAAAGTTTGTAAATGGCAATCATGTCATTTAATAAATAATCATTCTGATGTGCTATTACAAGTATGTACATGTACCTACTTATTATTAATGTTACAGGAACTATAAAGAGTAATTATATTAAATAGATAATTATACATCACGTTATAATACTACTACTGATACATACTACTGCAAGTTGTCTAATTATTATAATAAAATATTACATTACACCTACCACTAATATTGTCTGTCTAATTTGGTATGGATCGGATTTATTTACGTTTTTGTCTACTATTCTAATTAGTTATAATATTATGAGTACTCGCATTAGTTCCAATAAATTAATATAGTTTATAATGTACCTACAGGCCTATTTTTTGTTTGATGGTTTGGACATGTGAACAATCTTCCGTTATAGCTTCCATCGCCTAGCCACTCCGCCTTCGTAGTTATACATTTTTGGCCACTTAAGACAATAAATCTACCTGGGTATATTTATTTATGACATTTTTTTTTTTTTACAATATCTAGAATCAAACAGTCGTTACATAATATGTTGACAATTAATACATTTAACATGTAGACCAGCGAAGATTCCACTCTTACCAGAAATGTCTCAGTCTTGAGGAAAAAAAGGCAAAAGTTAAAATTCTCTAAAAAAGTCAAAGTAAATTTAAAAACAACGATAATACAACACTTAAAACAATACAAAAACATAAATATAAAAGCAAAAAATCCTAAAATACTAGAAATCAGTCTTTCAGTCACATTGGTCTTGAGATAAAAAGTAAAGTTAAAATTTCCTGAAAAAAGTCAAAGTGAATCTAAAAATATAAAATCCCAAAATACTAGTAATCAAAACAAAATAAATAAACAAAATCACCTATCCAGTATGAGTTACAAAGCCCAATCAAATACACAGCCAATATCCAATGTCCCAAGGATGCTATGATCGAGAGAGCAGAGATTTAACATACTTAATTCAGCGATGAAGAATGCAACCTATTCTGAATTTATTGATTTTTTATGGCTCAGAGAAGACTACCTGCATGTTTGAGAAATGCCAGTTTGAGATAGATAGTGCAAACTATGTTTTATGGTCTACAAGTCTCTGAATAATATGATATCTCAATCACTTTTAAAGCCCTTCATTCTCAAAACACTTACAAGCAGATCCCTGCAATCAGAAAAGGCATCCACCAGTATGCTGGAAGAGGTCAATAGAGTCAATAAGTCCTGCTTCCACGACAGAGCTTTTGGTTTCGTAAGACCTGTCATCTGGAATGAACTCTCCAAGGACTTTCGCAAAATCCAATCAATACCGACGTTCAAGAGCAAACTGAAGACATCGCTCTTCCAGTATTGTTTCCCGCGCTCTTGATATGGATGCTCCATTAAACGGCGCCAAATAAATCATCCGACATACATAGATAGATTATGATGGTGGTACTGTATTTTCTCAAAGTTGAAAATTCAATAATAACCACTCCTATAGTCTGACGTACTCAATGTGTCTTAAACAACTTTTCAAATATAAGTAATAATTTATTGAAAAAAATGTTTGAAAGAAAGTTTTATTGTGAGTGTTCATGGATGTGATAATTAATTAAAATTTAATTTAATTTGTTTATTTTTGCCCGATTCTATAATTTATTATTTTATTTCTCTAATGTTAATTCTTTATGTGCGAGAATTTATGAATTGAATTTGACTCCAAACGTTTTATGATTATGTTAAAAAAAACGTTTTGTTTAATATTACATAGAGAAATCTAACACAATCATAAATCAATATTTCAACATTAATTAATACTCAAGACATTATTTTAACATAAAAAAACCTATAATGGTCATTTCCATTATAGAAACTCTCGCCTCTTGCGTAGGTTTCTCGGAGAATATTTTCTACTACCATGATATTTCATACTCGTGGATAACGTGGATTCCATTGCATATTAAAATAAGGCTGAGGTTATTTCTACCCATTTTTTTTTCTTTTTTACCATAAACAACCCGAGGTAAATAAATATATTTCTATATTTCTGTCCTTTTCCTAAATGAAACAAAAACTGTGAAAGCACTACTCTATGGTTAATCTATGGCATAAAACACTTCTTTCCGGCTTTTGTCAGGTTTTCTTTTTGCCGCCCATGTTGACATAATTCATTTTATAATCCAGAAATTTAACCCATAAACGACTTAAAAACACTCAATTTGTAGAAAATATTTAAGAGAAAATTAAATGCAATAAAAATATCCATTAATATAAACAAAATAAAGTTAAAACACGAATTAGAAATTACTAACAAAACGTCACACAAGTCTAATGACAGTATAAACGTCAAACAAATAGTTGGTATCTGTTATCTGTGGTTGGTATGTACTTTGGGTAGAAATAACCACTTTTTCGCGGAATATTTTTGTTTGTATACAAAAAAAAAATGGGTGAAAATAGCGCCTCCGTTAAAATAAACGGACCTTCTTCCAAGTGTCATAGAAAAATTAGCTATCAGGATGGGTGACATAATTTATCGCCAAATTGAGGCCTTGTTGTGGGTGATGTGTTATACGAATACCTGTATTTTACAGGTCACTCAAAAATTTACAGGGAAGAACGGCAGATCCATTCTATCTCAGGGCAAAAAGATCGGTGGGGGTTGATCTCTATCACAGTACTTCATTATTATGACGAGTGTGTATGTCGTGACCGAGTTGACTACATGCAAATTGGATTTATTTTACCATGCTTCTTTGTACCCTGTGATTCTGAAAAGTACTTCGATGGACAAATGTATGTAATTATGAATAATTTTCTAAATTTCAGTAGTATTTAAAAAAATAAAGACGATTCTGTTCCAGAGTGTCTCGATGGGGAATGGTCATTTGATTATTATTGTTTCTATACTACGGTTGCTCCAGACCACTTTAAAAAACATTTATCATAAATTTTTTACAAGTGTTCGACCGTCAACGTTTCGTTTCATATTTTCACGTAATAAAAACATACAGTCGTCAGCTAATATAACTGTCTCTTTAGGTAAATGTCACACAAATCATTTTTCTCTAGACGACGTACCACCTACCTATGTGACATATATAATATTATTAATATACTTACACCCATAATCACTGCCAAAAAATGTGTCATAGCCGAGACGTCTAAAATTTTTAAGTCTTGATGAAAGGCGGTTCTGATATTTTTTTAGGAACCCAAACGAAATATTTTCGGGTCCCTTTACTTCTTCTTCTTCTTGACGTGTCTTTTCAGTCCCCCTGACTTTGACGATCATCTGGGAGAAATCTCGTCGGTTCTGGGCAGCACGAAACAGCTCCTCCACACCTCTCATCGCGGTCCACTCTCGAATGTGGAAACAAGGAAAGTCGTTTCATTCCAACTCCTCTACGACCCTCAATCTTTCCTTCTATGACCAGCCATAGGATGGCATATTTTTCTCCTCTCATTATGCGACCAAAATATGAAATTTTACAAAGCTTGATTGTTGAGAACAATTGTTTCTGTGCATTTTCTCTACGCAATACTTCAACGTTACTTGTCATGTCAGTCCAAGATGTTCTCAACATCCTTGGGTGGATCCACATTTTAAATGCCTCCAAGCAGTTAATGGTTAACTTTACAATGAAAAAAAAAGTATTAGATAATATAAATAAAAAAATATTATTGCACTTATTTTACAGGCATTAACTATGTAACAATTTCTAGACATTTTTTAAACTTGAATTACTATGTGTATTTGTTACATTAATCTCGTCAATGGTGCAAGTGCACTGAAATCGCGATAGCGTATTTATAAATTAATGTAACAAATAAACATAATAATTCAAGTTTAAATATCGTTTTTAAAAAAAATATGATAATTAGAGTGTATTTATAAAGGATTTTTTTTTCCATATATGTATTCGTATTTTACTATACTATACCATCACGGCATATCCCACAAGTGGGGTAGCCAGCAGATCAGCTGCATGTAAGAAACATGCAAACTGTCCTCTTCGTGCCAATATAAAATCAAGACATTCAGGATGGGTGACAAACCTCATCGCTGAATTGTATTTTCATTCGTATTTTCTATGTATAAAAAATACGTATATGCACTTAATAATTGCTTTCGATATCTCTATACCTTTACAACGTTTCTCACAAGTGGGGTATCCACTTTAACCAGTAGCTCACTATATATATTCAAAGGAATTATGTTTTATTGAGTAAGATAAATTCCTAATTGCCGTGTACAGACAGCTGGATGCGAACGTCAATCATCAAGCATCAAGCAAAAATCTTAAATCTTTCGGCGACAATGCGGAGCATTCTCCGAAGAAATATTCGAATGAATGCCTTCGTTACCATTCCATGAGACGTAACGAAGGCATTCATTAGAATATTTCTTCGGAGAATGCTCCGAATTGTCGCCGAAAGATTTAAGATTTTTGCTTGATGCTTGATGATTGACGTTCGCATCCAGCTGTCTGTACGCGGCAATTTATAAACACGATCAACTGTATCGATGTGAATCCAGCGAAAGTGTGTAGTGGGTAGTGACAGATCTTATAGGCAATCCATCTATTCCATATAATATCTAAATGAGGTGACATGTGATTTTTTTTTTATATTTTGTCGAGGTATCTCGATTCGCTAGTCATTAAGGGGCCCCTTTAGCAAAAACGATAAAACATTAAATTTTCAACAAGTTTGGTACACAAACTCTCAAAACTTGTTGAACCTACGAACATTTTGATTTGATGAAATGTGAAAACAAATATTAATTACCAATATCAAACTTTAACTTTAAAAAAAACTTATTTTAGCTTCATAATATTCGTTTATAAAAAAGCATATTTCTATAAATCGAATTCGGGGGTGTGTTTGGTACACAAATGCACGAGAACTCTACAAATTTTCATTTATTCTTTTTAATATTACGAATATATGGATAGTTATTACAATTATATAATAAAAAAATCTGTTTTTTTTTCATGAATATTGACCGATTTATAAATTATTTTTTTTTGATAAAATTTCTCATATTTTGAAACCAAAAATCACCACATGAACTCGATTTTATGGATACTAAAAAAAGTTTGCTAAAACCTTTGGTATTTATATGCTTGATAGGATGAATAATATATATATATATATATATATATTACAAATAATCTGTATTTTGATATAACAAAGAGTAGGTACATAAATAAATCTCGTCAGTCTGCGATGCGCGTAAAAAACTAATATTGGTAATAAATATTTGTTTTTTTTTTATTTTATTAAATCAATATTTAATTTTGTTTAGAGTTCGTCGGTAGCCTGGAGGTAGAGTTTCGGCCTTCAGAACAAGGGGTCCGTGGTTCGATCCCAGGTGCCGGCAAACTCCCCTTTCACGGCACAAGCTTTTAGCTTAGTGTGAAAGGTGTATAAGGTTGTATTTGGGTTTATAACAAACCTAGATATATCTTTCTAAAAAAAAAAATTCGCTAGGGTCAACAAGTTTTGGCAGTTTTTCTATCAAATTTGTTGAATATTGAATATTTTACTGTTTTTGCTAAACGGGGCCTTTAATACCGTCACTGATTTTTATATGTAACTATTATGAAGGTATGTAGGAGCTGAAAAATATATTTGATTCACGTGGTTTATTATAAGCCAAGTTACTCGTACGAGATGTACGATATATTATAGTGTATTATTATCTACTACTACTACTACCTATAGGTACGTATAGTGTCTCGTGGGTCAGTCACATCACGAGAATTGTTGCAGAGTCAAGTTCATGGTTCATTCACTCTGTCTTACTAAACGCCGCTTGGCTCGGCGCGGCCCGGCCCAGTCGTGTATTGACGCTGTTCATACGATATGTACATACATACATACTTATGTATTCGTACTTTTGATATCATCACCTTACATACTTTATAATATATCAAAACACATACGTATTGTGTTTGTATACTTACTTGGTCTATATTTAATCTCTTTTGTTTTATCTTTCCTTCGTACACATACAAAAAGCCTCAGTTTTACGTGTTTTCGTTCAACGACTTTTGTTCTTCATTTCTAAGTACCGTCCCCTCAGCGAAAGATGGCGTATCAGCAGGGCTATTTCCACATTGTTAATTGCGACCCTCCACAGCGATCCGGTGCTTTTTCTAAATCATTATCTATGATAATGTAGTCAATAAATTTCAATGGATTTTCAATGGAATCCCTTTAATTTATATGATGTTTATCAATTATTTAATTACATCATTTGACAATAGGTATGTATGCCTACAAATTCTTCGCTTTATTAGGTATATCTTACCGACGAGTAAGCTATTTACCAATAAATTGAGATGATTAACTAACTAATTGATATTTATTACCGAATATGAGTTTTTTTATTCATTTGTATTTATAATTAGAATCTTCCTATATTAGAATTATAACATTCATAATATTAGTACATTTTTCTTATATCGTTTAAAAATGTTAGTAAATTATCGTTTGAGTGTACTTTTCATACAGTGTAATGTAAAACAAAAGAATGAGTGCCTTGATGATTTTGTTTCTACCAAGATTATGTCATGATAATACCTATGCATAGACATCGTGCATCACAAGACGGCGCACTACCACGTAAAACCATGCCTCTTGAGGTAGTAATTGAAAGAACTGTCCTTTTCTAACACAAGGTTGAACTATATTAGACCAAAGCGGTTTCAGAAAAGTGACATGTGTTAGAAAAAACATCAATCTAAAAGTGACTTTCTCACGTGGTACGTTTTATTTTTTCATAGGAATATAGAGCTTTTCGCGGTACCACGGCGAAAAGCTATTTCTCCTCGTAAATTGGTCAAAAGTGCACAGTCTAGTTTACGCAAAATGTCTTTGTAATAATGTTCTCGGATTGGTACTTACTCAACCAAAGGTTCATTTTGTATGAAATATGTAGCTAGTGTTGTACAAAGCAGGTAATCTCATCGTTCATTTGACTTAACAAAAAATGTTTTAATCAAAGATTTATTAAGTCATTGGTTTTAACACACTTTTTCTTATATCTCCCAAGAGTCCTGTCATTCGAAATGTATAATGCATTATATGTAATTATAAAAACATTATCATTATTCGAATAAACAGCGTATTGTAATCATGTATAGGTATTCTACTATTTTAAAAATGGTTTATGACGAAAAAGGGTCATTCAGACCGACGGAAACTTTGTGGATGAAATTAATTTGCTCTCCTAAGCCAACTTTGTATAGTTGGACTATTTCAAACCATAACCCATGCATATAAGACTATCGCCTCTCCTGCATATGTAATCATATTACAGACACTGCTAGGTTTTCGCTGAATGCATTAACTCACGCACCGTATCATTTGTGACATGTTCAATGTTCATACCAGATAGATAAATACCTAATGTATAATGAGTTACAAACCATTGGATTGGTCTGCAACGAGTTTGGATTTTCTTCTCTATTCCTCCCTATTTTCGGCTAGCCTCTTTAGTTCTACGTATTTGCCACAGTTATGTCCTTCTTCAGTTGCTTCCTATAGGTGTCTCTTGATGGCCTTCTACCATTTCTGCCTTCGGTCCTGCCCTCAGCCATGGTGATGAGATAAATAATATCATAGGTACATAAATTTGTTATGATTATGAGATGTTACTGGAATAAAGATTTGTAGACTCTTGACACTAATTACACAAAACCATTGTTTTATTACAGCAAAGTAATTGCTTGTGTAGATTGTTGGTGATAAGAAGGTTTGTGGCTGGAATATCATTATCTGGTGATAGTAGCATAGTTAGAACCTAAGAAGTCTGTTTACATCCTTTGTTATACCTACATATTATTATTCGGGATGATAAGCTGCACTATAATATAAATGAAATAGTACGTATTTTATCTTGTACAAATAATGTATAATGCATCACTGTGTCGAGTAATCCATGTTCTGAGCATGTCATTCACATCATTATTATATAAATAGCAGATATGTGATGTGATGCCGTAAATTGTACTTTTTTTATTTCTCCCCATGTACGTATTTAACCGAAGTCATTGAAACATATTGTGTATATTTATAGAGTAAATTAGTTTCCGTAATTAATATCGTCGACCGACGGTACTTGGTGGAAGTTCATGTTAAATTAACATAGAATAAAACACTTGTATATTTAGTACCTCCACATTAATCGCGAGCCGGCTTTCGAGAGCTTCCACTCTCATCATCAGGTAAACGTTAAGTGGTTTTAAAACGTAAACTTTACGTTAATCTGGTGACGAGAGCGAATATCTGGTGGGTAAAACATTTTCTTGGAATAAAATTCACATTGCTTTTAATCCTTTGAGGCATGAGACCGTACAAAGCGATATATAATATTATGAATGTATGAATGTACCTACATATTATGTATATAATGTCCGAACATGGTCGGTATGCATGAAATATTTCAAATAGCCTGTAATTATCCAGTTAACATCGTATGTGTAATAATGAATGTGTAAAATAGCGCTATCGATACATACCTAATATAAATGTATAATAATGTTTAAAATGTATTGAAATAATCTGCCTCGTTAGGAAGGAGGCATGTACAATCGAAGATAAAAAGAACTTTAGGTTTGAATTGAATGTGATAGAATTTTAGATTGGAATTCTCAAGTAGGTATTTCATATAATATCTTCTTTTTCTATATCAGTTTTTTTAGAAGGATTAACTATGTATCAGTTACGAGACATTTTGAATGTTTCTTAAGTATTCTACAATGCACATCTGTTACGTGATTATTTAAATCGCGATCGATTTCGGTAAACCTATACCATTGACGAGCGATATAATACTCGACTCGTCAATGGTAACTTAAAAAACATTCAAAATGTCTTCTTTTTCTTCCTAACACTGTCCCAACTTATTGCCGCTGAATGTTTTTGGGCTCGGCTCTTCTCATCCTAAGACTGTAAATCTTTTCTAGTCCAGTATTAACATTATCGCGGGGTACCTACTTTATATTATATCACTTTATTCTGCTATAAAAATACGAGATAAATATCTGAATCCCTGAAGAAACTACTACAGATGCACAAGAAATAGGGTAAAAAATGACTTATTTATTGATTTGGCGGTAACGTTGTGGTAGTTTCTAAACATAATTAAGAATGTTTGGAGTCAAAAAACTTTACTAATACCACTAAAAAAAATATTATACGCGCGACCAAGGTTTCAACAGGTAACCTGTCATTCTCAAGCGCAATATTTGACTTGGTCGCGCGTATCATAATTTTTTTAGTGGTATTAGTTAAGTTTTTTGACTCCAAACATTCTTAATTATAAAAAATGACTCCCTAGACTATTGACATTTATTCAGACCGTAGAAAATTTTAAGAGGGACTTAACATATATATAGCTTTTTACTTGGGTGTACTCAAGTCAGCGTTTTCTAAGACAATTATAATAATAATTTCGAAATAGAAAAACCTATTTATTACTACCTATACGAGACACAATATACATTGTATTATTGTTGATAAGAAGAAAAAGTCACGATATTATTTATGGAAAGATAGTTCTGTTGAAACCGAATTTAGAAAACAATAAAGTGGTATTTTTTATTAACCAAATGTGTATTTCAAAATTGATTTATTTTAATGGACTTTTAATTAAACAGCCATAAAAAATATATTCAAATATGTTCTGCGGTTTTCATTTGAAATCTAGAACAAGATTCATATGCCTTTCGGTTTTCTTTTTTTCAATTGGTAACCTATTTTTACAGTGCTCTTGTATCGCAATAAAATGATAATATTTATACTATTTTTATATTGCACTGCTTTCAGTGTTATATGAGTCAAGGGCGTATCCATTTATTTTCAATAGCGGAGAGGAGGGCAGTTACAACTGCTTACAGTTGACGTTATGTGAACCATTTTTAACATTAATGTTCAGGACTTACTTACTTTACTTTTCGGGTCCGGAGTTCAGACCTTGCCACTCCAGTATGCAGCGATGTATATCGCCATCATCAGGTCACTCACATTAGATGCATTCCGCATCAACGAACATTGCAATAGATGAGAGTCACTCTGCTCCTCCCCGCAGTCGCAGCTGGCGTCCTCTCCATACAAAAAGCCCCACTTCAGGATATGATCATTTAGTTTGAACACCAAATTTCTACCCTCCTTTGCCAGAATTTCATTTTGGTATGGGAATTTGAAATATTTCACAATCTTCTCGTTTTTGTAAAAAAAAAATAAGTTACTAACTTCTGATTTTAAGGGTGAGGTAACTTATCACTTTGATAGGAATTTTCCATCCTTTTCCCATAGTTTAATATTAATTTTGTCTATTTTCTTACTATTTCCATCATCCGGAGTACGCCCATGATAGGGGCTGGTAGTGTTATTAGAAATCATACAATATGTCTGCATGTTTATTTATATTGTAATTTGTACATAACAACAACCACCAATCATAATATTTATGACAGCCAATGAACCCATTCATTTATTTATTGCCATATAATAATCGAACTGCAATCACCGCGTATATATTTATATTTATACCATTTTAATCCGTTGGCATAGATTGTATGCATGTTTTTTTGTTTAATAAATATCAGACAAATTATGAGGCAACTAACAATCTCTATGTTTTCATGTGTTTTTCAGATTCAAAATAATAAAATCATATATACCAATTTACCATCCATAATTTATAGCAGATAATATGATTTTTTTTTGAATATGGATGATTTCTGATAATTAGAAGATTGATTAAATAATATTATTATATTTTTTCCCCCGAGTAAAAATTATTATACACACGCATCCAAAGAAATTCGGAATTTGGTACAATTTTTTTTCATCTAATAAGCGAATCTTATAATATACTCGTACTTAGCCTCCAAGTGAAGCCGGGTTTATAACTAGTTTATTAATAACTGCGTCGACTCTCTTGCAGTTATTGATTGAATGGGGAGCAATAAATGCATAAAAAACCATTTAATTGCCCTTTTTGATAGCGCAGTTTATTCAACCTATTGCTATTAGTAAAAAAGTTCATTCATTATGCAAAAGTCATAGACTTACAATAGTGAAATCAACATCACTAGAATAAATGAGTTCGTCGGTAGCCTGGAGGTAGAGTCTCGGCCTCGTGAACAACGGGTCCGTGGTTCGATACCAGGTGCCGGCAAAACTCCCCTTTCACGACACAAGCTTTAAGTAGCTTACTGTGAAAGGTGTATAAGTTGTATTTGGGTTTATAACAAAAACCCAGATTTATCTTTATATATAAAAAAAAATGCATGTCTTGCTATGATAACGCAACGATCTTGATATTCTTTTGTTTTGAATCTGTCATGATAATGTCGGTCTGTGATAATTCATTAATGCAATATGAAATTTATCCATTGAATTGTGGAATAATTGAAAAATATTGATTATTTATTTTAAAAATTTCAAGTCATGTGATAAGCATGACACAGAGGAATTGGGAATGTTACCTAGGTTTAAAGAATACTCTAACCAAGCCTTAGTCGATTCACAAGCGTCGAAACTCTGTGTTGTGCACTCCTTAAGGAAGTTCACATATGTATGTGTATCATATACAATATACCTACCTAGTTAATACCTTTTCAAATAGGTTGACTATGGATGAGTGTGATCAATTGGAATGATTAATCTGGAGTAGATCAAAATATGTTTAATATTTTACGAAACTCCTGGACGTTAAAGGAACATTCAAAATTAAAGTAACTTCATATTTTTTATAAAATCGGCCTTTACTCAGCTGCACTATTTTTGGTGTAGATACTTATTCCCTTTTTGTACGAAATTTTGATTTCGAATTACAACGGTTACGTCCGCCGCACTTGTATAATTTATTGTTATTTTCTACATGCACATAAATAAATTCTTCAAATAAAGATGCGATCGTTATTGCTTACATGGTAAACAGTAGGTATGTCGATAATGTCATTGTTTGCTAACTAAATTTAATTACATTATAAATATAGGTACTTTGATACTGGGAACCTGTACTGGGAGTATGAATGTCATTATCCAACTTAATTGGATGGGATACGTCCTATCCCTTACCTGTCTTTTAGTTAAGGAAAACAAACATCTTAATAATGGATTTCTTTTAATCGTTTATTTTATTATTTACTACACATAAAAACCCCAATTGTTTTGAATCTCACATGCTTTGCTCTGTTGTGCATCGATTTTGACTGTACCTAATTAGCACACTGTTAATAATAGGGGACTTTGCTAGTCCACTCATGCCTTTGTACAATTTTGTCAACATTATTTGTGACATGACTGTTTGTATTCCTGCACTGAGAAAAATACTAACGAAATTTCACAACGAATCATTGGTACGTACTATTTAGATTAGGACAAGAGATTTTTGATTAACTTTTAAAGTTGATATTATAGATTCGTACTAATGAATCGATTGTACTATCTCTGGTCTTACATAATCTGATAGTATACGTACCAATGATTCGTTATGAAATTTTGTTAGTATTTTTCTCAGTGTGTTAAAGATTTAATTAAATAAATAAGTTACAACATCTATAGTTAAAAAGTTTCATAGAATTATCAGTTATGTAATTCGATGCAAAAATAGGGAATTTTAATGGGTAATAACTAGAAAATTATAATAAAACTTTTAGTTTTGTTCTTGAAGTAAGCTTAGCACAATTTCACTACACAAATACTCTGAAATCAATTTAAAGCATAAAGTGTATACCAATTCCAGGATCTGCATCGAAATATGTTGTAACAAGTTATTACACAAATGCATAATTATATTGATGTAGTTATATATTTACAGTTATAATATGTAAGAAATGAACTTTTTAGGGATTCTCCTCCCAGACAGGTTTTCAACTCAAATTGTTCTTTATTAATAAATTATCGTTTTAAACTTCCGTACAGTATTTTTTAATACCTTGTCCGGTTTCTCCAGCGAAATTCAGGATGTAAATGATTCATCGGTGTTTTAATTAATAATTTTTATTTTTATTAAGAAATATTCAGGACAAGAATTATATCTTAAAAAAATGTACTTGAATTTCTATGTTTATTTGTTACATGACCTTAAAATACGCTATCGCGATTTTAGTGCACTTACACCATTGACGACCTTTTCAAGACAATGGTGCAAGTGCACTGAAATCGCGATAGCGTATTTTAAATTTATATAAAAATTGTAACAAAGTTAATGCCTCTAAAATACCTAAGTGAAAGAATTTTATAATCTACTCACAGAATAACAATAAGATTGTGAGTTAACTTTTCATTGTGAATGGAATAAATTGTAAAGGATTACAATATCCTAGAATCTAGATCGTCGAGAACCTTGCGAACAAAATATCAGCACTCTATTTGAGTTACTATGTATTATAGAACATTCTCTAAATAAGATCTATCAAGATCAAGGTCTCTTCCGTATAATTAAGACTGCAAAGTATTTGAAGAATAATGTCTTCCACAGGGTTGGGAAACTCGTTTAATAAATCTACCTATTCAATAAATATCGATGTTTTTTACCAAAGAATACGACCCTATACACGAGTACATAATTACATTCGCACTTGTAATAAATTCCTACAAAAAAATCACAATAAACTTGTTTTGACTGTTATGGACATGAGTTCTGCGGTCCCGTTGTACTGACAGAGCGATACAATAAAGATAATAGGTAAAACATTCTTTCTGGACCGTTCAATGACTGATGGGAAGCTGATAATGATAATGGTCATCATATTATTATTATACAATCATCGGGCATCTACGTAGAGATTTCATCAAACTAACCACATATTATTTATTTCTTACACTTGCCGCATAAGTCATTAAATATAAATCGATAATGGGAGTTTCCGTTCATAAACAAAAACGCCAAATATATACAATTACAAGTAATGATAAGTTTTACCATTAAATAGTCATCTAGGACACCTGAGATATGTGTCTAGATGTGTGGCGAGTTCTTTTAATATGTCTTTTAATGAATTCAAGATAGTATACGTTATCTATAGGGGAATAGTATAAAAATATGAAAGTATTATCGAATAGACTAAATAATGTGTACTTGCATACCCTGATGCACTTAACTAATACATTAATTTTTATAGTAATAAATCGTTTATAAATTACGATAGAGACCACTCGTAGGTAAATCTGAAAACTCAACACAAAAGAATATTGAATTTGAACCAATCAACTGATGTAAGCCTGTTGAGGGACTAAAAATCTAAAACCTCCCAGAAAAGATCAAAATGGGAGACAGCATGCAACGTTCGACATGTTGTGTAACAGTTTAACAACGTAGACGTCACTCAGCGTCTAGATGTCAGACACGCCCAATCTGTCTCTAGCTACCAAGTGGTGTGGTTAATAGATATTTTCCGAAATGTTACAGTTGTTTTGTATTTCACGTGCCACCAACATTTACGTTTTCCGAGTTTTGAGACCGTTTCTAGACACGCAACATGATCTACTGGTGTGGAATAGGCTTAACACGCACTTATTACAACATTAGATGTGTACAATTGTACATAGTAATATGATCAATGATTTAACACCCATAATTAGGTTTTTATCAATATAGAGTTTTGCAGATTATTATTGTACGTGAATTACAATATTATGCTTATATATTTAGTGTGAGATTTGTTTTTATGTCTGTTATTAAATTTATGCAATTTTTAACAAATAACTCTAATGTAATGTGATAAAAAATACTATGTAATTTTTATTTATTCCTTTATTTAACAGTATTCAAAACGTGAAACGTCATATAAATCAACTAGCTGGGCATGAGTCCATACCAAGGCAAACGCTGTTTAATGTATTAAATAGATAAATATTATACACACATGTTCACCACAAAGTGAAAATTAGTAGATTCGTGTACATTTTGTCATACATATGCGGTGCTGTCTTCATATTAGCGTATTGTATTTTGTATTCAATACAAAGTTAATCAGACTCGTAGATAATATACAAATCGATACATCATTTATTATGAATCGCCAATCGAGTTGCATGACTCGCTGTATTGCAAACTGTAATATTTATCATAATATTTACATTAATTTAAGTTTGCATATTATTTTTAGTACCTATACAGGGTGCTAATAAACAAAATCAAAGTTGTCAATATTTTATTGTTCGGCCAAATTGTTTTTTTTTAATGGGAAAAACTGTTCAGTTTGTTTTATAATATTATTTTTCAGGTTTTCTCGAGATCTCCGTGTCGTTTTTACTGTTGTCTCGAGCTTTCGGCAAGCGTGCTGTCTGTCGCGCCATCTTTGACTTCAAAATCCTGATTTTTTAAATCAATTGACTTCTCTACAAAGTAATATCTTTTAACTACATAGATACCTTAACCGTTTTGATTTTATTTTTATAGAAATATATGGGACATAAGAGACTTCTGCAAGAATGTATAGTATATGAGATACCTAAAAGCTGAAAATCAAAAGGATTAAAGTTATATGGGTAAATGATAATAAAATGAATTACCTCGGGTCGCATTTTGTCTATTTACACATCCATTTTATTTGAAAGTCTGATTTACTCAAATAACTACTGGCTTTTTTTTAAATTTTTATTTTCGATGTGTTTTTTTGATATATCATCCAAAAGTTGTGAGCTATTCAGTACTGAATTTTGTATAGTTTTGATATAATTCTTTTAAATTTAATGGTTTTTATAAGCCTTAAACATCTTTGGTAAATTTAGGATCTTTGCTGGTTTATAAATTGTTAACATAGTCTGGGTCTAGATAACAGATTCTGGAACAAGCTGCCTTTGGGTCTGCTAGAGGAGGCGATAGGAGAGGGCTTTAGAAGTAGGCTGAAAACGCACCTTTTTGCTGGGAGTTTCGGGTGATGGACACGGTATACGGCACCCTTGAGGTCATGTTATGAGTAAACGGCGCTTTACAAATTATCCATATAATTTTAGTCTATAATTGATTCTTTAATAACTGTTTATTAATTGACTTGAAAATATTGCGAAAATAAAAATAAAATCACAACATACCAAGCTCACTTATTTTTTTAACTTACCTAAAGCCCATTGTTTCTGTATAATGAAAATGGAGAATCGTAACACCCTGCACACAATGTAGGCAGGTCAGGTTGTCTGATTATATTATTGTTTGTATGAAATATCATCATTGTAATGATACTATTAACATACCGATATTTTTAAGTGCCAGACTACCTGGAATCAATGTCTTTAATATTATGCGGTAATCGACATTAAATATGGATTCGTTATACATATTAAAGGTATACCTACTTACTCTTCACGTTGTTACGAAATAAATTAAAAACATATTCGAAACACTGATACAGTTTGATATCAAAAATTCGCGCATTGAAATAACGTACAGCTAAACAATTATAGTTTCTTAGCCAATAATATTGTAGACAATAAAATAAGAGTTCCATTTATCTGCGATTTTCCTAGATAATCAAATGATATGCAACATAATATGAACTTTATTTACATATTGACAATAACGTGAAGACATTCGGTAATTTTTTTCGTAATTTTGTAATTCAGCCATCACAAACAATTTAGTTTAGAGAGCTTTAATTTGGAAACAGTCTTTATTTTAAAGTGAAATTTGTGAATATGTCAAAAAATCTTTTCCAAGATGCACTTATTTTCTTTGGTTCAGTATGTTTTCAATTTAAAGTAGGTAATATTGCTTTTAATGATATTCGTATTATCTTTTTGCAATTTAATTGTATGACTCAAAACGGGTATGAATTTAATAAAAATGCTTCATTTGTTGATAAAACAGGATAATTAATCATAATCACGTACTTATTCGTCATTTCCTCTCTTTAGTAACTGTACTACATAATGCGACTATTAAAATTTACGTGATGCCACCAAATTTTAATAAAGTCATTTAATAATTATAATACCTATAGTTTGTTGTTATAATATAACAGTTAATTTGATTATTAATTCTACGTCTAGAATTCCAAACAAGCATCTAAACTCACCACGTAGGTACCATTCGATACCAGGTATTATTGTAGGTATTGGTAGTCTATTCTAAAAACTATTAAGTATATTAGTTAGGCATCTAATACCTCATTACTTCACGCCTCGACTATCGTTTCTAAATACTTAATCAATACTTAATACCCGATACTAGTACCTCATTAGTGTGAGGAAACATTCCTACTGATATGCGCAAATCGTGACGGAGATACGTAATTTTCTTATTAGTAGAGAACCCTATGATATTAATAAAGTGGGTAAAGGATATTCATTTTGATACTTTGAAAATTCATTCTAAAAGAAATGAAAAAAATCATTGAACCTTTTCTCTATTTTTATTCAAAAATTTTCGCATACACTTGTGAACATTTTCAAGACTACTTACCTAAATTTAATAAAAATTTAATTTGATTTTTCAGTGTTGACATTGTGAAACAACATTTTAATAATTATTATTATTATAAAACATCACCCTGCACTGAGACCCTAACAGCTTTTGGCCAAGGCGGTCTCAGCAGGAAGAATGAAAAAATAAAAAAACAAAAAAATGCCAAGTCAAAAAAAAGATATCATCAAAAAGAGACAATCAGAGGAGAATCTCTATCCTGGCGATAAAGTCATTGTATGTTATGTTGAAAATATCGACATGAACATTCAAATTATTAAACAATTTTATATAATATAACATAAGCGCTAGGCGTAATTATAGTATACTTTGGTATTCATTAATGTGAAACAAAAAACAGAGTTTTTAATATTTTATATTATTTAATTGAAATAAACAATTTCCTATAAATTAAAGTATTAGTAATTAAATAAAAGCATTTCATAAATTTTATTTAAAAAACCGTCACCTGTATATAATTTTGCAATTTACTCACATGTTCAATTACTAAAGGAAGGCCGTAAACACAAATAAAAAGTTACAAAGTTGACATTGTTACTATTAACCAAGTCCTTCCAGCTTATTACCCGCTCTGAATAAATATTTATAAATACTAGAAGAATGTTCTACAGTTATAACAATGAGTATAGTGAACATGTATTACATAATAGCGGTCATCCGAAATTACGGTTTTAATTTTGGTTAAGTTGCACCAAAAAGAACTCTAAAAATGTTTCACTCAAGCGAATATTGAATGGGTGTTCAAACACAAAAAAAACCAATAAAAATATTTAAAATGTTCGAGATTACATACATTATAATTTGTTTTGCGTAAATTTAGTGTTGATTTGCAAACTTTAAATGTAAATAATTTTCCCTTCTGGTTTAAATAAAATTGATAAATGTTATAATTTGATTCCCATTTGTGTTTCGTTCTTTGCCAATTGTTGTTCTTATCTTGTTCCAACTGTGATGTGAATGAGATTTTTTTTTGTGTATTGTAAAATATGTTATAGGCTCACGCCGTGGATATGTTAATAAATTAATAAAAATTCATTAATTTGTTTCACCCCAAATATATTTGCTTTGCAACCTAAAAAATATAATATAATCATAATTACCCTCCTTTACACGAGACTTGTCTCTATAAGGAGGATGTTTAGATTTAAGTTGTATCAAATAGTCTATGTATTGTAATGTCTGTATAATTATTGTTAAATAAAATAAATAAATAAATAAACTTTTAAAATTCGGTTTTGCCGAAAATCGGTCTATATCATAATTTTAATATAGTAACATTGTTTTTGTGAACACTTATATTGCAATTCAAGTCAATGCATGCATGGAGGAATTACTACATATTATTATAGTGGTGTACGTGTACAATAGACTTATTATGCATGCGATGCGTGGTATCCTTGTGGAGTCACATTACACAGCTCGTGGAACTCGTACGTACCTTTATGCGAATTCACATTAATGCACGCAATTTCAATGTACATGTGTTTGTTTCGTCATTATATAATAAGGAGACAGCTATTACGATTCTCAAATTAAATAATGTTGTATGTAATCAGGTAGATAAATAAAAATAATACCTAATTAAAAAATATTCAATAAAATATGACACAATATTTAACAATAATAGGAACAATACATAAAGTTGATATTTAGCGATTAATTTTAACCCTAGAAAGGACCATATAGAATTCTTCCAATTATAAGGGACTCTTTACGTCTCTTTCTAATTTGTTCATTTGGAATTGGTTTACACTCTTCACCCGATAGCTTAAGAGCTTTTGTATTTAAAGCTTGACCTATAAATTTATATTAGAGATTATATATCTTCAGATTTCAGTTTCTGATTCTTCTGCTAACTTTTCTGACTTCACAATATAGCGTCGTTGCATATTCAAAATGAGGTATGTGCGATCATTTTATATAAGCATACTCTTTAAAAACTATTCTTTGGGGCATTAAAGTTTTTTGGAACTCTTATTGCCATGAGATATTATTCTAAAAATATTGAATTTTAATATTTGATACTAAGAATCACTTTATAAAATGGTTTTGATGTCTTAATAAGCTGTATATTCTAGAAATGTCATAACATGTATACATTTACATACACCATTTTTGAATATGCGACGATGATAAGCTATTGCTTCAATTAGGGATGTATTTAGGTTCGCGAAAACCCGAGTAGATACATGTTAAAAATATCTTTGTAGTTTTTTTTTTCGATAGTATTTAAAGCCGTTGCATGTCATATGTTAAAGCTACTTCTTATTTACCTATGTACTTGTAGTTGAAAATGTATGTTGCGAAACATTATGCATTCCTGTTTCGTCACAATGAATGTTTGTATTGTTGTTGTAGTAAGTACTTACTTTAATGATTCTGCAATGCCACATTCACAACGGTTGCCACGCCTCACGACATCCTCCTGACGGGCCTCCACGCACAGGGCTCGGCCCGGCCCGTGACATTGTGGCAGGGCCGTATCAGCCTTTGACAGCCAACATTATTATTATAATACAAGTAAATCAGGTCACCAGACGTTTCTGTACCACACCCAGACCGATACTAATAATTATCTCAATTAATTTCAATGAACTCACAGCAATATAATATTCATTCATACATTATTCTACTCATATAGTTCATCGTAAACTAAATGTATTATAATACATAATATATGCATACTTACATATCGGTTGTGAGAGTTGAATGCATAAATTAAATAAGCCTGTGTATTATTATAAGTGTCTGACTGAAGTTGATTTATCTTCCAAAACCGTAACCGAATTTGTTGAGCATATCAGGGGCCGTAGACAAACCGTACTTAGTGATCGACTACTGGCGAACTTATGGACAATCTACCTACATGTACCGTGTAATTGTGCATTATTTGTTGCAGTTATTGTCGAAAATTCGTTTGTAGTCGAGGGTTGCGATTTAGATTAATAGTCGAGGGTTACGATATAGATTACGCGACAAATAATGCCGATATAATATATAATCAAATATGTTCAAATGAAAGTAAATTTTACTGAAAAAATTATTTCAAAATTATGAATTGCAATAACGTCTCGGCATTTTAATTGTGTTTTTGACTATCGAAATTATCTGAGGTTTTTTTCATAATCAATGATAATTAATTACACATATTAAATATTTTCCACAAAACATACTCTGAACTCGTAAGGAAAGTAGAAACACTATTGTAAATGTTTGTTTTCTCTGGGATCACACTGGCCGAAAGCTGTAATGGTTCTAGTAGAATACGGTGTCTTTTAAATAATAATAATAATACCGTGGTTTAATTATGTAGGTCATTCGACTGCATGCAAGAAGAAGGTGATATTGTGATTAATTTAATTTCAAACCGTAACCGGAAAAAAAATCCAGTTTTGGCCGAAACCACTTGAAATCGAAACCACGTTATCGAATTTTCGGACCATCACTAATTGTTTGTTTACCTGCATCATTGTGTATATTTTGTAGATGTAGATTTCTTGCACGAACAATATGTCGCCCATGTTTTACACTCTCTGCAATTAATGTGACACAATTGAAACAAATAATGAAACTACAAGTTATATTTATAATAATAAAAAAACAAAAACATATTTACATAATAATTATTTTCATTTACATAATGTATGTAATACAAAGGCAGTTACAAAAAAATTAAGATAATAATAGTATAGGAACCTACCATCTAAGAAAACTTTATATTTACGTACTTTATTTATTTATTGTCTAATTCTTCTACAAAACAAAATCAAAATAGCAATTTACATAAAAAAATGTGATGATATGCTGTGGCAAGCTCATCACTATGTTCGTGATTTTTTTCATCTAACCACGTCATATTAAAACAAAATACACATAGGTAGCAAAAAAATCACAAACAATATGAAAAATTGATAGCTGGAAGATATTGCCTCCAGGCAATAAGCTCGCCAATTGCTCATGATTTTTTTTTCTGATCAATAAAGTGTTCTTATTATTCTTATTATTATTATATGTAAGCCAAAAAGAGAACAAAAATCGACACACCTAACACTCCAAAGGGACCGGGAACTATAAAATTTGGGAGAGGTTAGGGGATGGATGCTGAGTTAGAAGACAATAAATATTTCCTGACTGAGTATTTAAATCCACTAAAAGATTGTGATATTCTATGAGAAGAAGGGAGATTATTCCATCAACGAGCTCCACAATCATGCTGAGAATGATTGAGAGTAAAAATTGGTGTTATGTGTAAAAATTGCTAGAAGACGCTCGTTGTTGGAACGCAGGGGTACGCTACAAACAGCTTTACGCCAGAAAGCTACGAACGCATTCGATGCAAGAAAAACTATATTTTTGTTACTTAACAAACTAAGAGGTTAGGTCTCAATAACTGTTTTTGTTAATACTTTTGTAGTTAATGTGTGTCAGTGTAATAAATTAATGCGTTAGCGAGACTGCGTATATTATGTAGGCACAATAAGACGACCGGAATTTTACCTATGTTTTCAAAATTGATTGAGGCGCATGTTGTTGAATGATAGACGACCTCTGAAAGATTACCTTTTTAGCCACACCAAAATTTGTAGTTATTGTCCGTTTTGTCCCCTTTATTACGAAATAAAATAAAATAAACTAAATTTATACATAAAATTTAAAAATGTATAGTTATTTGTCATGAAAGTAAGCTTTCTAGCCTTAACTTATAACGTCAAATTTCATACAAAAACGTGACTTTTAATGATTTTTAGGACTATCAGATACATTGAAGTTATATCCGACCAGAGAGTTTTTTCAGGAATATTTCCGAATTTAACGAATTTCAGGAGATGCATTATACGTTTAACAAAGACAGTTTCAAATAAATTGCATATAATTAAAGTTGTTTTCAATTTTATGATTCAATGGCCATGCAATCACATAAAATTAATTATATTGATTGTGTCTGCATGTCATAAAAACTCACTTGTACAATAAATCAATGCATCATCAATTTGATTGAGACCTACCAACCAACAATTATTACGAATATTACATGCACTTTTTATATCTATATATCCGTCAACGAAATTCTAATAATTACATAGGCAGATGGTTAATTCAAATCGTCAAGAACATCAAAACTAGTTGAGATTTGATTCTATTTATCACAATAACTATCATCAAAAACATAGCTAAAACAATATTTACGAGAATTGTAGTTTTTACGTTAGTTGGATAATATTACGCAACGATATTTAAAATTATATTAATTAAGTAAGTATATATTTGTTGGTATCAACAAACATAAATACAAACGAAGAATTTTAACAAAATCTCTGAAATTGCTATAACATTCTTGCTATGCTTAATAAATTACAGCCTATAATATCGCCTATAATACCTCCATTCATTTGGTAACTTACTTACAATGCATACAACTTACTCTTATTTTTTTATGTTTCCTTCACATTGCCATCAGTGACATATGACTTTATTTATTTAATTGATAATTACTATTATTTCAATTATATATGGCAGGCATTCAGCACGAGGAGACATTTAACACCTACATATTCAGCGATGAAATATGTAACCTGCCTATTCCTGCACGGCATCCACCGTAGGTACATTATTTATGTTTCCATGCCTTGTTTTTATTTCAACACATTGATTGACATGGAGGTGACAACCTGCATATTTATTAAACAGATAATAATGTTATACTATTTTATGATATTGGTGTGACTTTAAACATTTTTGCGTAACGCCGTCGAGTCATTCGTTGGACTACCAATACATCATTGCCTATTTATTGTTATGGCTATTAATATCACAATAATAACAGGTAACAAATTACTGAAATAACAGCTTTGCTTGGAACGAGTACTAAACATTTACATATACCTATATAATTTCACAAAATTAACACTTCGTCTAGTGATGATGAATATCCTACAGTTATCGATATAACAGGCTACCTGCTATTTATTGTTATTATTCCCACTATGTACCTGTTATTATCAGAGACGACCACCGTTAATCAAAAATATGACTTCGTTATTAATTTGTTAATCCCTTGACGTAAAAGATAATATCGTCTTCTTCATCTTCCCCCTTTTTCATGCTTTTTTGTCCACTCCTGAACAATGATCTGCTCTTTATCTTTTAATATTCTCCGATATTGAACTGTCCACATCATTGTCATAAAAACAATTAAAGCATAATATCTACATTGAAGGAGATTTCCATACTAAAGTATCTATTCAACCAAGTCGCCTCAAGTTAATCATTAGTCATTAAATTCGTTAACTGTTTGAAAATGTATCATGTAGTTGAGCCGGTATGGTAGTCAAATTAGGAATTCACTAAGGAAGTTTCTTACTGTAGATAATACAGTATTTATTTTAACGAAATGTAAGTTCTGTAAAATCCTCGTTAATTAACGATTAACATGTTTGCGCCTAGCTCTGGTTATTATGATGTATGATATAATTAGTTACAAATACCTCGTATTGATATATTTATGACCACTGTTAATAAGTATTCTACTATATGTAGATTCTTTAGATGTGTTCTTAGAGGAATGTCGATGAAATTTTTTTCATCGTTAAATTTCAGGTGTATTTTATGTTACATCTCTTGGTTTGACAGGTTTCTTTATTTATACTACGAGGATGATTAATCGATAAGTTCACGTAAAAAAGCTTCTACTTTTTAAATATTGTAATGAATATCGTCGTATCGTCGTATTGTAATGAATTCGTCGGTAGCCTGGAGGTAGAGTCGCGGCCTTGTGAACAAGGGGTCCGGGGTTCGATCCCAGGTGCCGGCAAACTCCCCTTTCGCTTTTAGCTTACTGTGAAAGGTGTATAAGGTTGTGTTTGGGTTTATAACAAAACCCAGATATATCTTTAAAAAAAAAAATCACAACCTATTATATTTATGTAAAAATATATATTTAACGTCATTTGGAACCGACTCCCCGAGGACCTCCGTAAAAACCAGCCGATTACAACGTTCAGGAGCAAGCTGAAGACTTCGCTCTTCCAACATAGTTTCCCGCGCCCTTGAGATGGATGCTCCATTAAACGGCGCCGAATAAATCATCCAATATAACAATAATAATAATCTGCCATTTATATGGCACTCAAAATCTCCTTTCCGTAAGCTTTTGATTGTCCTGTAAATAGCGAGTGTTCGAAAACATTAAGACATTTTAAATTCAGCGATGAGGTTTGCCACCCATCAAAGGAATAACAGCTTACATGTTTATTGCATGTGACTAATCTGTTGGCTACCCCATTTGTAGGATATGCCGTGATGATATACAAGAAGAAGAAGAAGAATTTTATACCATACATATCATTCAATCTTTCATAAAAGCATCTATCACACGTTCAAAATAAGTTTATTATAAAATACTATACATTATACATTCATTTGTGTTTCTACGCACACTGTTGCTTCTATCACCTTTGCTTTTATTTTTAGTTCATTGCGATGTGCATATTTTGTAAAATGCGTAAAAAAATTGCGAGGTACACTTAATTTTTTATAGTTAAGAAAAAACCATCTGCATGTCCATTACATAAAATAAGTATTTTGGCTACCCTACTTATTCCGTGATAAACACTTGCCTAGACATTTCTTTTCTTGAATTTGTACTGCGCTTATTCGATTTATACTCAAGTTATTATTTGAGGAGTCAGCTTTATGAACATCTCCACAATATTGGCGCAGTCACGCTTTTCCATCCGTAATGACTGGTCTGATCTGCATTATCATTCTCCATCACGCGCCAGGACTAGGAATACTCTATAATTACTAAAACAGTACAACTCACGTTGCTGGTTCTTTCTTTTGTACCTGTGCAGTTTATTTATATTTTAAAACACAAAAGAAGTTTAATAGCGAGGTATGTTCTTATATATCGCTGCACTCGATTCCTAGGAATGCTTGGAAATACCACGACATGCCGCAGACAGTGGTGTTCATAATAATATTTTGTAAAAATCCATTTCCACATTTGCCAATAAAATACAATATAAAAGAAATTAAAGAAGCTAAAAGATTTGAAATCAAAACAATTTGAAACTTTAATTTTACGTAATAATGGGGAACACGCAATCTTCAATACAAATACGTACCTACATTTTTTATTTATTTATTGATACAATAAACTGCTGTTGCCTCTTATTAATAGAACAGTATAATTTTCAATACAAATTACATAACATAAACTCTTATTACTTTTTTTAAGATTAAAATAAATAAATTAAAATAAAAACAAAACAAATGAAAATTTAAAAAAAAAATTATGTATTATATTTCCGAATATACCGTGACGATTTTTATATTAGACTACACTGAGAAAAATACTCAAAACGAATCATTGGTACGATACTATCAGATTAGGACCAGAGATCGTACAAACGATTCATTGGTATAAATCTATAATATTAACTCTTCGCAAACAAATCATTGGTAAATTTACCAACAACTTGTTTGCGAAGAGTTAATATTATAGATTCGTACTAATGAATCGTTTGTACGATCTCTGGTCCTAATCTGATAGTACGTACCAATGATTCGTTGTGAAATTTCGTTAGTATTTTTCTCAGTGTATGTTACTGTACTGTTTTATAGTTTAAATATATTTTTTATTTTATTTATTTATTTATTCTTTACTGTACATTGATAACAAGCAAATTCACACAAAAATACATTTAAACAAAGACAATCATACAATCAATATACAGGGGGCGAGTTTATCGCAGAGGCGCGATTTCTTCCAACTAACCCAAGAAGCACCTGGCAAAGAATTGGTTTTCCAATTTATTCTGTAAGCTTTCGAGTATCCTGTAAATGGCCAGCAGGGCTACTCTTGACACAATCTAAATACGATCTTAATCTAGTCTTGATCTTGGTCATACGACGCACGAAAGGACTATAGTCAAAAACACCGCGCTACCGCTACCGCGCGATCGGTATGCGTGTATTTTTTGCCAATAGTCACTTCGCGCGTTGTATGATTAAGATTAAGATCGTGTTTAGATTTTGTCAAGAGTAACCCTGCAGAGTTCGCAAAAGTAGATACATTTTATATTTCAAATTCAGTGGTGAGGTTTGCACACATCCTGAATGTTTTAATTTTGTGTTGATACAGAGAGAACGGCTTGCATGTTTATTGCATGCAGCTTGTCTGCTGGTTACTCCACCTGTGGGATGTGTCCCGTGATGGAAAGAATATCATTGTAAGCATCAGGCCTTTTTGTAAAAAAATACTTAGATACTAAGGAATCTTTGTGATTTTATAAAAATAATAACCCTACTGGCCGCAGAGATAGTTAATATGCTATAAATAACTACTCAGTTCTGAGTAAAAATAAATCGTTGAAGGCTTAAATACTGACATGACATCCATAGCATGTATAATTATAATTTTTTGTCTCCTCATAAATGCATATAACAAGTTATTAAAGTTGCTGAAATGACAAGATATTAAAAGCTCAACTTAATTATATAAATATAAACTAAAATATAAATATATAATTATCGAATTTATCTTTCTGTTCATTATCCCACATTTACTTATGTGAAATCTGAAAAGCCTTATTTTATATGGTGTCAATTAAAACAGATCTCATGTATAATGCTTAGTATCCCTTGTATGACTGTGAATGAGTATAAAATATTTTACATAAAATAATATGGCGTACTTATGCATAAATTTTACGGCATAACGATGACATAAATAAATAAATAAACAAACGAATAATATATGTGCCATGATATTAACCCTTTTTCAACATATCATTACCCTATTATTAATAAAACACTTAATGAATATAATATCTTCACATAATTAGTGATAATGTGCGTTACGAAGTATAGATACCCAGATGCAGTTTACATACTTGCACTTAATGAATAATGATTGGTATTTTTTATTATGTGAATGATAACGTTTATAGATTTATGTCGAGGGGAGCCAGTCCCTATTTGAGTATTATATTGAGTAATAAAGTTTGCTAAATGGTAATTTTAATGTCTTTTTATAATTATGATATAATATAAAAAACTATATTTTTATAATAATGATCTTATTACTGATACTTAATTCGTATTATCATTTGAAGGCTCTATATTAGTTTATGTCTTTGTGTAATAAAAGTGAACGATGCATTATTCATGAAATAATTTATTTTAAATAATTATCATGAAATTATTTATCTAGTAAATAGACACCCAATAATTATGATAATAATAATCTTTGCTGAACAAAATTTATTACAATGACAAACCAAAACACCAAAAAAGATAGGAACCATTTTTATTTTGTACAATGGGCGTGTTTATCGAATGAGCACGGTGTCTTTCAACTAACCCGTATAATATTATAAGAAAATCCCGCCTCAATATAGTGCTTTATATTGCGGAAATTTCGAATACTTCGCAATCTCCTTAGTTTTATTAAGAAATATTTTACAAATTTGCAAAAGCACGTTTGCTCACCGACGTTGGCTGTTATGAATATTGAAAAATTTTGTGGAATGGTGGAGGTATTGAGAAAGAGCATAAATTTAAAAAAGAACATTATTAAATTTGAGTAGCTTAGAAATGAAAAGTTTTACAGATCCTCTCTTGTTATTGAATAAACAGACTGTTGATGGCATTAAAGAAAAAGTAAAATATTTAATATTTACTACTTGATCTTTTTGTATTATATTAAGTTTTTATTTTCTCTGACGTCGCTCGGAAAATGGCAAAATATTTACTGACCATATCCTATCAAATGTAAATATTATTTCGAATCAAAAGAAATTCACATAAACGTTTTTTTTTTTAATTTATCCTTAATGCGTTTATTTTTCGGTTAAAAAATACCTATATAAAATCACCTTTTAACTTAAAAAGACAAAATATGTTTATATAATTACTAACGCTGTAAATTGAAACGGTCAGGTCCTAGTTATGTGAACATAGTATGCAATTAAATATAATTGTATAGCACTTACTTAATTATGCTATGTTGACACCGTGGTGATAATAATTATTATGATGCAAGTGTATAGGTACATAATTATTATATAACACGTGTGATAGTGCAGTGCACAAGCGACCTTCATAGTACCTAGCCATATACCAATGACAAACTTCATACCGTGCATAATTAATAATTATGATTTGTCATAAAACTGTCATATTATTCGTCAATACCTACTTAAAAAACGAAATAAAAATATTTAAAAATTATGCTGTGATTATTGTTTTATGCTTTTTTTATTGTTTTATAATTTTGAATTAAATTTTGTTGTGTATTAACTCATAATACTGATGTGTACGTTATATTAATTATGTAAGTAAATCTTCGACATGTTAAAGGCTAACGCCGTGTTAATAATTAAATACATAAATAAAACAAAATTGCTATTCCATCTGTTACATTGTTATTGTTTATTGTAATTTTTTATATTTTTAATAATCTTTATTTGACAAAATAAAATATACAGATATTCATAATCATAAATAAGTATGTTTTTATACTGTATTATGTAATATATTCAATTAAACTTAATTCACCTTTAAATGACTTATTTTTTTATTGTTTTCAAACATTACATTATCTTTAAAAAAAAGTTTTTTTAAATCGATTTTCAATGTGGGTAATATTTCTAAGTTTTTTAATAACTTTCTTAGCAACTGTTTTACACATTGTGTTTGCTCATTTTCGTAACCTTTTTTTAGAAGAATTACTTAATACAATATATTCAGACGCTTCCTTACCAGTGGTGTTACTTGATTTTTGGGGGGACCCTGAAACTTATCTAGGCACTATAGGTAGTTGTACCAAGGTATGTATACCCGAAAACAAATCACAAATATAATAAATATAGTCGTCTATTGAATACGTATCCTTCTGAATCTTCGTTCTCTAATCTATTATTCTAATACTTATCTTTATTTTTATTTAAACTTTTTTCAGTGGGCCTCTGGACTCTGCCGTATTTGTCCATTCTTAGTTACGTCCTTGATCTGTACGTAACCAAATATGGAAAACAATGATTGAAAATGCAGTAAACACATTGCAAAAAAAAACCTCGTACAGTTTTTGTTTATTATTTCTACGTAGATAATTTGATATGATAAATGGCTTTGAACTGCTAGATATCCTTGCAAAAAATGTATTCCAACCGTATATGGAAGAGAATATGAAATAGGTAGTATGATAGTCTAACGTCTTGAACGTTTTTATCTAAACATATGGTTTATGTCGTGCGTTATTTATATCAACAAGGCATAAATCTTTATTATTCCGTGATGGGTATTATAACATGGGATGAAAACAACTTGAATTAAATTATACGTTTCAAGGTCTATATTATGATCATTTGAAAATTCGTGCAATACATACGTTGGCATTTAGATCATTTAATCAGTGTCATCAAAAAGCCAGCATAACCGAGGGGAAGGCGAGCATTATAGTTCGGAAATATCACCACTGAGAGGAAATCGAGAAAGCTTTTTGTTTTCACTAGAGATAAAAAGATATCCAGTCAAACGATCGCGTACGTCGGAGAGAGCTCTTCCTTTTTCTAGTACTCAGTATTCAATAACTTGTATAAATAAATTATTGAAACGCTTTTTATAAATTAAAATATTTAAAACACTGTATTTTCCACTTTTATTTTTTAATGAGTTAAACGTTTTCAAAGCTTACTGCTTCATCTTCAGAACTTAACTAAGTTAAGTTCTAAAAATAAAAGTGTAAAATACAGTGTTTTTAATAATTTTAATTTATTAAAAGTATTTCAAATAAAATGAAATTCCACAATATTCATCACGAAGTATTCCAAAAAATAAATTATTGTTTATAATCAAAACCATATAAAAATATTTTAATGACAATACCCATTGATAGACAAAGTACAATATGCAAATAAATTTTCGAGATGAGTCATCAAGGTCTTTTGTTTGATGTAGATAGGTAGGTAGACACTTATTTCTACAAATCACGACTAAGGAATAAGAAGATTGAATATATCTAGGTACACTATTCTAGTAATTATTGTTATATAGATATACTTACTATGTGTGAATTTGTATATATAGTGGATTTCAATCTATTTGATTGGTCTGTAAAAAGGCTTGGATTGAAATATCGTGAGAAGATCTGACACAATTCGTTGCTTTAAGTGTCTACATATTTGTTATTTTGATTTTTGATTTTGCAGCTTTGTGTTAGCTGGAAGAAATCGCGCCACCGCAAATAACTTTCCCTATGTATATTAAAAAAATATGACCATATTTCCAAATTTCGAGCAGAACTTAAATGGCCAACATACAAACAATCCCGCGATCTTCATATACTCTACTTTCTGTACAACATCCTAAAGCATAATTCCCCTCAATACCTTTTTAAGCGTTTTGAATACCTGTCTTCACATGGACGTCCTCTGAGATCTCAGAATAACCAGTTACTTGCCGTCCCTGCCCACACCACAACCTTCTTCAGTTCATCGTTTACGACCCATGCAATTAGAATGTGGAATAATCTACCTTGCAATATTAGAAATTCCTCTACGCTACACGTTTTTAAGAATAACCTGAAATCCATAGACTTATCCTAAAAAGTTCCTCCCCGTGCCTTTATCCTTCATTTTATAGTATTTATTAGAGGAAACATGACATATTTAATGTTCTACTTAGGGCTAAGAATGTAATTAGTTATAATTAAATTTAGTATTAACTGTTCACATTTAGTATTAATTACACATTGTCAACATAGTATCACACATTATTTTGGTTAGCTGGAAGATATTGCCTCCAGGCAATAAGCTCGCCAATTGCTCATGATTTTTTCTGATCAATAAAGTGTTCTTATTATTATTATTATTATTAACTGTTTAAATTGTTTTTATTCAAAGTACAATGAATAAAAGAATGAATAAATAAATATATAAAAAAAACTATTGGGATAAAATTAAGTGCTCTGAGTGGTGGAAGCCTTTATTACTTTATTTAATAAATTATAGATATTTTGATAAAGAAAATTTAATGAAGATTGCAGTGATGTGCAGTAGATGGTAGGCACACAAATGTCTAGGTTTGTTAAAATATTAAAGAAAATCTTTAAATACTTGATCGTCAATTAATCAACATAATATATTTAAAATAATAATAGGAATATTAATATTAAGACTTATTTAAAATTTCATAGGAGTGCAATGACTTTAAATATTAAAATGAGTATGATTTTTAGCATATTCATGCTAATTCATTTCTGTTCTAAAGACTATAGCAAAAACGTATCCAGTTAAACAACTGTGGTTGTACACCACAAATAGTCTCTTATTTCTTATTTTATTTATCATTAAATTTGCATTAACTATTTTCCTACAACAAGTGATATCCATCTATCTAAGTCGTCATTTTCCATGCCATAATAAAAAAGGCATCCAAAATAAGGGGCATACACTTTGTCTGAATTTAAGATATTTGGCATACTTATTTGACAATGAAAATATATTAAACATGGATAAATTTATGCATTCCTATGAATATTAAAATTTACTTCACTTCCCGATGCTTAAGATTTCTATTCTTTTCTTAAAAGATGCTTCATATTGTTATATCTTTTTTCATACTCATTCGGACACAGGGTAGAATCAAGGCATACGCATTCAAAGCTATTGAGTCACTTCTTCACATGGGTGTACCGAGGGGGAGCATTAGTCCCATATTGCCCCCTGCAATATCTCAAAAACAGTTGGAAGGTACACAAAATTGTATTAAGGTATGGGAAATTGTGAAAATTGGCATGAAAGTTGAAAACTGACCCCTCTTAAAATTGAACTTAGTTCAAGGTGGTTCAAGGATTGGTGTACAAAACTATAATATGATGAAATTTACCAGTTAATATTTTTCGACGAGAGAGTAAAAATTTGGATATTTATGTAAATCCCTTAACCAAATTGAGACCAAAAAAGGTCCACTAACCATCGGAATAATTACGATGTTCTAAGCTGCTGCGCCTCTTTGAAATGATTTAAATACTCTAGTATCATTGTCTTTATACTGGGAACACTATATTGTGAACGAAGGAGATTCAGGTTGTTCTCGTGTATCGATGTGAAAAGTGTATCGATGTTTTTTTGCGGTTGAGTAACGTGTTGCATTTTGGTGGTGAGTTTTCGACTAGGTACGCAGTCTTACAGTGTTACTCTAGTAGTCACGAAAAACTTATAAACAACATGCATGCTTCATGTTAAGAAGTTGACGTAACTCCTATGTCACATCCGGAGGATATTAATTAAATGAAGAATATTCTACAGGACATTAAGCCGTGTAAGTACCTACATATTGCAAATTCAAACCAACACGTTTCATTCTTAGTAAATTGTATAATTAAGTCGTAATCCACCAAATTTGACGCCTCCAAATATAGTTGTCGTTTTTGACATTATGTTCCATTTGTCGCTATCTGACGTCAATGTTACTGTTTTTCGTATACAAGGATGTTTTCGACAATAAATTATCACTCAGTTATGAATAGAAAAAACGCTTTGGTAATACAATTACCTGGTACATAAGCCAAAATTGATGATTGAACTGAAAAATGTGCCAAAACAAGATTTCGCTGCATAAGCCAAAATCAATTATTGAATTGAAAAAATATGTCTAAACAAGACCTTGCAGTAAGTTTGCGGACATACCTGCTTTAAAATAAAGAAAACGAAAAACATCACAAAAATATTTATCATCTTCAAATCAACCATGTATGATATCCCTAGAAGTTCATTACAACATTCACTAAAGCGACAATTAACACAACTTGTGGATTATACTATTACGACACAGATGGATTTCAACGACGAGAAAAGCTACCCATAATTCATTTCATTTTGTTTATAGCACGGAAAAGATGATCTTTAAAAGCTGCACTCATTCCACAAACTATCACTAGATACCATAATGATATAGATACTTATAGATGGATATGTTTCAAATATGCGTTGTATTATATAAACCTCACAAGTTAAAGATAAATATGTTGTGTGTATGCACTCTTTAGATTATTATTGTCTATGACATCTATTTAATAATATTATCGTATGATCCACTCACAGTCAGTGTGTTTTCACATCCTGATGAATACAAATGGACATATAATACGAGTTGACAACCTTGGAACAGCTGTACAACCGGTATCAAATTTATTTAGAAAAAAAATACTATCTATAAACCCGACTGTGTTCAAGGGAGAAAAAAGTAACTATCACAAAATCCTTAAAATATGATTTACGAACTACGTTACATCAGCTGGGTACTAATATTACAGAAAAAAAAATCCTTACATAATAATTAATTAACTTTTCATGTATGGACGGTTTACAGCAGTGTTTTTCTTGTTATGAATGTGATTGTATAAATATAGGAGATGAATGCTTTTTGTGATTGTGTATGTATATGTTTCTATATGATTGATATGTTTGTGAGATGTTTGCCCTAGAACAGGTTATACCTAGTTGGGCAGCATCAATGAAAATATGTATAAGATTTGTAATTTATTAGTGTAATAGAATAAATAAAAAAAAAATGTTCATTAAATTTAGGAATGTTTTCACATTATTAACTGCAACATAACATATTCGCTTGAGGGAATTTTTGCCAGCCACATCTTTAGCCTGCTCAGAAGTGTCCACTCGTAAGGACAAAAATGTTGTTTCGAAATGTAGATATATAAGTAATCTCCCATATTCTGATGTATCCGTGTATGGGGGAGAGGGAGTCTTCAATGCAACATTTTCATTAATTATCATAACACGTGCAATTTTAATAACTGGAGCACTCTCTACAGGATAATGAAGGCAATGGTTTTCCTGCAATATATCTAGTAACAGTGTGAATAACAAAGATATATGAAAATAAGCATACGTCCATTTAGACAGATTAAAATATTAATGCTGTTTTTTTATTACTTGTTTTTCTACATTTACAATAATTATTTTGACACAATTTCATGGCAATTATGGTAAAAAAAATATGTCTGTAATCCTCTATAGATTGCAGTCATTACTTTTTATATATTTCTTTGCATAACAATAAAATCGCAGCGTAAATATTTAAGATCGTTCATTTGTATGTAAATATGTTTGTAACTATCAACTATCGCAATTAACCAACACAGATGTAAAATAATATATTCCATATACATATGTGAAGCATGCATCTTGAATGGCAACAGAATAATAATGTTCTGCATTTTCTGTCAAAACGGAACATTAACATCCTATTATTGTGAATAAAATAAATTTTAAGATGCAGATAAAATTATTTTTTTATTATAACCATCTATGATGAAGAATATTTGCATGAAATTATTGCAACTTGTAACAGTTAATATTAGACTACCATGAAAGAGTTAATCATTAACAATTTACATTGAACCATTTTAATTATATTGTCAAAAATATTCTTGGTGTTACCAGTTCAAATAATATTCTTTTAAATCTACAAAGCCTTTTTTTGTAAATTTGATATTCATTTCCTGAACAAAATCCGGGACAACTGCAACATCAATATTTATTTCGGTGTCAACAATTTTTTTTTACATATTTTCAATTTTATTGTTTTCATGTTTTTCGTATTTGTGTATTTTATAATTTTTATACTTTTCTTCAAAACTGCAAGCATTATACACTTGTCGTTTGTAGGTTATATTTTTTTGCATTCTATTTTTATTATTATAATAGTTATTTTAAGTTGTGATCATATTCATTTAGGTAATTAATTATGAAATGTCCTTTTACATAATTCAACATATTTAGTCGTAAAAGCTTACAGTATATTATGTATGATAAATCGATTAGGTATATTAAAGAATTTCGTAAGGTTGTAATAATTGCTATATCAGTATTCAATTAACATGGACTCCAGTCAATAGGAAAAGTCAACTATGGGTTAATACTAAACATTATGAATATGTCGCCGCCAGATAGTTGAATTCGCCAGTTAACTGATCGACTAGGCGAATTGGTAAACGCCAGCATTTAATTGAATGACTTGCCGTTTCGTTGATTCACAATGATGCACCAAACCTTCATAGTTCTACTTGATCGAAGCAAACCCGATTGTTGAAATTTAGTTTATTTAATTGCCACTGTGGCGCTAGGATCGATAAACGTTGCATTAAATAATCGTTTCATTTCATTTAGCTAATTCAGTTATCTGGCTGCGACATACTCGTATAGGACGGTACACTGCGTTCTGATGAGGCAATAATATAATAAAGATGAAGTAACTCGATGTCAGAGTTTACCTGCTGTACTCGGTTTCCTTATAGGTCGCTAATTAACATTAAAGTCAATATGCCAATTAGTATTCATACAATCAGCGTGATGGTTCAATAAGTATCTATAAATATATTCCTATAATATTATTGTTTAGTAGTATAATAATTGTTTTATTTGTGGTGTAATCGACACTAGTGACTAGACGTCCTTCTTATTATTAGTAATGCCTCTTTTAGTACTTACTAAATACAAGTTATGTTGATTCACTAAATAGATATGACAGCAGTTATTTTTGACATATTTTTAGGCCTCGTAGTATAGAAAAAGCAGTTTCTTAAGTAATATAAAAACCATCCTCTCAAAAGCACTTTTATTACTGAATTACCACTCAACGACACTAAATGCAAATCATTCGACACTGTCTAACTGGGGGACTAAATTAGGAATTGTAAAACGATTTAACGGCAATATTTCACCAAATATGAATCATTTGATGAAATGAATTGCGGGTGAATCGCGTACAATCGTGACCATTTTACGAAAATTAGAGGAATTGCTACGGATCTGTTGGCAATCGAGAAATGAATCATCTGTAGATGAATTGCTCAATGTGGGCATTTTAGGCCCCCTGAACTGTTATAAACAATAGGGAATAAATTCATGTCACCCCACAACATCTAATTTCTTTTATCCCGATATTGACCCACATTGGCTGAAAACTTTTATTTGAATACGAATCTACATATATTTGAAATGAAGGTATATTAACAATTGAAGAATTTGAATTCAGGTTGTCCTAGCTGAAAGTTTTCGTATAGAACCTTGTGGGTTATAGATCATAATTCTTTACAACCAAACTTCTTATATAATTACTAGTCTTTAAAATACATATACGTACATCAAAAAATGCTAAGCGATGTGAATAATATTTACATATTATATTGTCTAGATACATATATTATGCAGATGGAAAATTAAATTAATATGTTTAATTAAAACATTAAATAATTTACACAGTGACTAGACTAACTACCAATTATCCTTAGAAAAACAATACAGGCAATAAAATAAAACACTTACGTCAGTAGTGCCTTTGTAAAAACAAATCGTTTGTTAGGATACTTATACATTGAATAGTCAGTTATAAGAATTATATAATGTGTATTAATATGCATTGTAGTTACATGTCGAGCCAACTAAACGATCCTTAATAGAGATAGTCACGTCATAGAGACTAACAATTTAATTAAACAGTTAAACTAACGTAAGCTGACATATAAGCTTTTTTTCTTCTAAGAGACGCTTACGGCAGTTATAATTAAAAAATAATGGTCTCAAAATAACATTAAGTGTCTACAAAAAGAACAACACGGTATGGCGCCAGTGTACATTTCTAAGCTCTGTGTCTCTACACATTAATTATAACTTCACTGTAAACATAACTTAGGGTAAGTTTAAGAAATTTCTTTCAAGCAATAAGCTTGCCAATCGTTCACGTGTTTTTTTTATCAATAAAGCGTTATTATTTTCTCTGATACGACAACAGAAAGGGAAAAATTACCCAGTTCTGCTAAAACAGGTACCTACTTCTGTTAAAAAAAAAACTAGTAATTCCACGTAGAAGTGGTTTGGCTAACAACTATGTTGACCGTGCATTTTGCGTAGCCAGACCATTGTTGTAGAACAAGATTCCAAACTGGATACTAACAGACCCTGAAAAGTGCAATGATTTTTAATTCGCAAATTATGACTTCTAAAATACATTCTTGCGGTAAATTTTCACGGAAAGGCCCATTTTAAAGCAATTTTTCTAGAACATTATTCATACTACACTTTCGTTTATCTAAAAAATCAAACTCCATGCTTTCAGAGAGTTTTTGTGTTGGTTGTTCTAATTAACACATAATTAATGTATCTATTTTAATAATATTTTTGTTTAATTATCTTGTTTTATAGTCTCTTGTTACAAACATAAAGCACAAAATAATATAATGTTACGAAGATCATGAAGAAAATGAGATGCAGGGAAATAAAGAAAATTTGTCAAGAATTTATGAAGAAAACAATAATTTGTTATATTTGTTGTCGATTATACTACTTGCACAGTTTGATTGTATTTAATTGACAGCCACATTATATGTAATAAGATAGGATATTATGATGTATTGGCGCCAGAGTTGATCCTTTGACAGTTTAAACGCTCATAAAGATGCCACGGCACGTGGACCGTGTCCAGACCACAGACCATTGTCTGGTAGCAACACAATATTCTCAAGAGTCATTTTTCACAATAATCTATTATTATTTATTCATGTTTCACAATCAGCAACCATAAAGCAATGCAAAATATAATGTAAATGCTGAACACTATTCATTAGTTTACTGGCTTATATAAAAAGAAGGCATTTATTTAACGAAGGTAAGTTGAGAACTTCTAAATAATTACTCGAAGAATAAAAAAATCCATTACCTCTTAAACAAAAAAGTCACCTGGGAATCAAAGGGAGGTAGTCTATCTAGAAGCATAATATAATGAGTTACAATCCATTGAAAAACGAGTTTGGATTTTCTTCTCCATTTCTCCCTATTTTCAACTAGTCTCTTTAATTCTACGTATGTTCCACAGTTCATGCCCTTGTTCAGTTGGTCCCTATAGGTGCCTCTTGGTCGGCCTCTACCATTTCTGCCATCGGTCTTGCCCTCCGTGATAGTGATGAACAGGCCTGGGTGCTTGATGTTGTGACCAATCCAGTTAGCTCATTGTTGGCTGATTCTTTTAAGAAAGCATTGAAGGATTAATAATAATAATGAAAAAGTGCGCTTCTAGGAACACCTATGTATATATAGGAAGGCAGCTGCCCTAGAAGTTCAAAAATAGTATCGAATTAGGTACAAAGAATATTAAAGTATGAAAAAATAACATTGAAACGGGGAGTTTAATAGGGAGCCCCTTCACCTAGAGAAAAAACCCAGGTTCGTCCTTTATTACCTTAATTATGATCAGGGGTTCATCTCTTTATTTGCCCGTCACTTTATTCTATCCTCTGCCTTAAAAATGCTTCTTCAATTTCTTTTTTAGGTAAGTTTTAATTCACATGAATTTTAGAAGAAAGTTTCACTTCATATTCAACATCGCTTTGAGTTTGACGTAAACCGAACAGCTTCCAAACGAGGAAGCACTTTACTACTTGGTGTCGCATTAATATTAATGCATTTCAGTTGGATGTTAATTTAATCTCTTGTATTCCCTGCGTTGTTTGTTGAAATTGTTTATAAAATTGTACATTGTTGATAATGGAATTTATGTTATTTTACACCTAGGATAACAGTAATTTATGCAAATTGTTATGTTTATTTAATCATGTGTCCCTGGTTCTCTTCCAGATAGCTCTATGAAAATATTTCTCACATTATTATTACTCTTGAATAACCGCATTTCAATTGAACTGTGTAATTATAATGTTAATCTTTAAACGCAATCTTATGGAAGTAAAAGTGATATCTCAATATAGTTTCTGCAATGGGATAATTTTGAAATAACATATTTTTGCAACAGGAACGGTTATGCTGTTAACAATTGTTTTGTACCTAATTTATTTATATCATCCCATATATATGTAAATTTCACACATAAAACTTACATATAAGGCTTAGAAAAGATAACGTCACCTTATTCGGTAGTGCCCTGGATGGGACTTGAGCCCACACCCCTACCTTTACGCAAGGAGTGCTTTGTCCAATTAAGCTACCGGGCGACTAGATATCTCAGAACGATACTACACGTGAAGCTGTCATCGGGGTTTCTCTCACAGGACACTCAAAATCTTAGTTATACTGTTCTGTGGAGCTTTTATACAATATTCATTTAGTATAATTTACCGCTAATGCAGTCACTGATTGTACAGACGACTATTTATTACAATTATTTACTTGACAATCCAATCAATTAACTAATAGTAAGCTGAGACATGAACCTCTGCATCTTAATTATAATAAATTGATTGCGTTGCTTACCACCACAATATTATTATAATTATAAACAATTAACCACATTATTATACCTACACAATATGTAGGTATTATCGATACAGAGTCTCCAACTATCTCCATATATAGTGGCATCTTTCTATGTCAGATAGAGAGCACAATCATGCAGTATGATATGCAGCACGCAATTAGTTCATTAGTTCTAATGTTTCCGGGGTAAAATAAATAATATGTGGGTAAGTTTATCAGAAGTTTGTTCGCAGCCATTTTATCGTCGTGTGAAAGTAATGCTAGTGACTTACAGCAAGCTTTCTATTAAATATATATAGGAACATAGATATGTACTGAATGGCTAAAATTAAAAAAAAACAAACGTTTTTTCTATAATATTGTTTTTTTATTGAGAGTCGTCTTTTGTCTTACAACTACTTTGTCTACTGATGATATTTTATTTTAATTACACAACACAGTTTATTTTTCACTTAGATTTATTGAAAATCTCGAGTACTTTCGTCAATGTGGATATATTGACATGAAGTTAAGTTTTAAGATATAATATTAAAACACTGAATTTTCACATATGATTTTGTATTTAGTCAATTAACAATGATAAAATAGTAAATACTAATTGCCTAGCGCTTTCGCCTTGCGGCATCTTCAGGGCAAGAATTACATAAAACTAAAGAATAGAACAAACTAACTTACATTATATAGTCTAAGAATTGGATGAAACACAAGGAATTTTAAGAGGGGGTATGAGGGTATGGTAGAATGCAGGAATTTGGACATTAATACACTAGTGTAGCAAAATTTAATAAAAATTGCATTAGAAACAAAAGTACTTATAATAAATAATCGAACAGACAGGAAGTTTTCTCTGTACAACAGCATAACGAACTGATACATCTTGATGTATTCATTCAATTGACATTATTTATTAGCCTTTGTCCTTACTAGTTTAATATAAATTATATATTGCCTACTATAATTATTTTAGATATATATTATTGCACAAAGATAATACGGATGATTATATTCATCTTGTGATAATATGAGTAATTTAACAATATCTACCTTATATTTAAAACTTAAATCAGACTTAACTATCTCACAATATTTATGATCAATTATCTTTCAATGACTCATACTTAATTTTTTTTTTCTTCACAAGGTTATTCATTTATTTACAAAAGTATTTTTCATTTTTACAAACCGCATAGATATTTACCTGAAATGATGTACATTTTAATTATTTAAAAGACAAATTGTTTACCACATTAACACGATTAAAATTAATTAAAAAGGAAGGAATTCTTATGCCTTAGGATACGAAAGAATTTTACTATGCTTGGTTTATGCATACATCATACGAAATCACTCACTTAGTTAGTTGGGTTACATTGATTACATCATTGAGTTACAAACCTCTCTCGCTCTCTCTTTAGTCGTTTACTCAATTATGAGGGTTTTAATCTCCGAATTGAACCATCCACTTCTGTTCTTACCAGATACACATACACCGCAATGTAAATTTACGAAGTCGTAGCTTGTTCGGTGCAACACATTGTTATTCTGCCTTTAGAGCTTCGATATGGTGTGGTTCCTATCATGATCAGCTATTGGATACTCCTCCACTGAAGTGCACGAAGTGTCCGGAGATCTGCAGTATTTTTGGGAATATTATTTCGTAGAGTTTTTGTGTAATGCCAAGTTGCATAGTTCAACAAATCCAAAAATATGCATGTAAGCTTATTTTCAAAAACTTTTTTTTTATCACAAGGCATATCATATTTCTTCAATTGATTGAATTAGATACATTGTTAGATATATTGTATTTATCTATTTATTTATTTGATTCTTCTTGCACATCATCATTATTTTACATTACAAAATCAACAAACCAATTTACATTAAAAAAATGATACCTATGCAGTGGCGAGATTATCACTATGTTAATGATTTCTTCCATCTAACCACTTCATTAAGTTTTTTATAACTTCGCTAAATGTCTATGAAAGTTATAAGTATTTATCTTCTAAATGATTCAATACACTTTCATAAAGTAAATCAACATATTGGATCAGATACAAAATACAGAGTGCCACTTAAGTTTACTACCCGCATAATACAAATCAACTTCTAATATTTATTATTCAACGATAGATTTAAAAAAATAAACTTTAGATTTAACCATGATTGTTACATGATTATAAATTGTATTAAGGGTTTGTGATGTCCCGAAATATAAAACATATTTTATACGGCATTGTGTATTAGGTATATGGAAAATTAAATTATAAAATTATATGACACTGAAAGCTTGTTGATAATTAATTAAAATATATCATGTACTACAACTACTGCTATACCATCACGGCATATCCCACAAGTGGGGAAGCCAGCACAGCAACTGTATTTAATAAACACGCAAGTTGTCCTCTCCGTGCTTTCCAAAATAATGACATTCAGGGTGGATGGAAAACCTCAACGCTGAATTTAAGATGTAAACAGTATTTATTTTTTCGAACGCCTGCCTTTTATAGGACACTTGAAAATTTAAAGAAAAGAGTGGGTGTTCCATGGAATATGCATAGATTTTTATATATAATACCTAGATGGAGTACTCGTATGTATTTTCATTATAATAAAGTGAGGCACCATTTAAAGAAAAGAGTGGGTGTTCCATGGAATATGCATAGATTTTTATATATAATACCTAGATGGAGTACTCGTATGTATTTTCATTATAATAAAGTGAGGCACCATTTAAAGAAAAGAGTGGGTGTTCCATGGAATATGCATAGATTTTTATATATAATACCTAGATGGAGTACTCGTATGTATTTTCATTATAATAAAGTGAGGCACCATTTAAAGAAAAGAGTGGGTGTTCCATGGAATATGCATAGATTTTTATATATAATACCTAGATGGAGTACTCGTATGTATTTTCATTATAATAAAGTGAGGCACCATTTTTCGGCACTTTTGACAGATCGGTTGACGAAAAGAAGTGTGCTAAATCGCTTAAAACGTCGACAAGAACTTCAAAAAATGTATAATTACGTTTTTATAAATGTAAAAATGATATATTTTATAAAAATGCGAGAAATACTTCATAAAATGTAGGAAACACCACACGCTTTCGCCAACCGTTCTGTCAAAAATTCATAGATTTTTTGCCTCACTTTTGTAAATGAGTCAGGGTTCTAGGTTTTGTATGGAATTCTGTGGGAATATGTAATTTCGTATTTCAATCTTTAATGGGTGGACCTTATTTCTAGTCAATAAAATGATAATAATTTTATGTGTCTGATAATTTTTTAATATGCCGTTCACTTGTTGCGACTAATTTAGATGTTATTACTCTATCGCGCAGTTTGATTTGAATGAGTTAACAATTCAATCAGGACAATAAAGGATACACAATTGATAACAATATAATATTTATCTCTTCTGCGATAAACTCGCCCATTGAGTCAAATTATTTGTTCCGAATTAAGCGTATAATTTTTTTTTAATTTTTATATTATGTGCAATAAAGATTACAATTATATTACGGCATATACCACAAATGAGATAGCCTATTATAATACTGCATATTATAATAAGCATGCAAGTCATTTCTTCTGTGCTGTCAAAACATTCAGGATGGGCGGAAACTTCAAGCTTTTTTTATTGGTATAGAGAGAATAATTTGCATGTTTTTTTTTCAGAATGCTCTTAGTCCACTATCTATTCTATTTGTGGGTAACGCCGTAATGGTGTAGTAGTAGTAGAATCGTTCGGAGGGGAAGCGAGTTTCGTTTCCACTTTGATTATCCAATGGGAGCATTAAAGAGCGAACAGAAAAAAAGGAAGTTATTACTTTACTTGTCATTCATTAGTAGTAAGGAACAAGTTAGCTAAATCCTCTAAGTTCATCTGATAAAAAGTTTGGAGAAGTGAAATTGTGAATGAAAACGTATCCATTGATGATATATGAAATGTGATCAGACTAGAACTAATATATAGTTACCAAGTTGATATACATAGATGTACAGTATTGCGAGTGTATATTTGCCTTGCACTACAATAGAAACAACATTTTGTATTGTCCTATGTAGGTATAGGTAGTACCAAATATATATGCAGTGGCGGTCCAAGCTTTTACGGGGCTCCAGTCGAGACAACTTGTACATGGCCCCTGAGACACTTTAGTATAGCAATTTCAGAAAAAAACAATTTCTTTTCAAATTTTCGGCCTCCCCCTCCCCACCTATTCCCCGATTCTGTATTTTCTTTTTGAAAATTCACAGTCTCTTTATTTTGTACAACTATAGATACTGAAATAAAGATGGTAATATTGAAATTTACTTCTAGCTTTAAAAAATCGATATCGTTAGTACTTATATCATGCGAGGGTTCCAAAAAGCGTGATGACAGAGACAGAGATGGATTTCCCACACTTTTACTTAGGTTTTCGAGTGTCCTGTAAAAGCGGTGTTCGAAAAAATATTGACATTTTACATCTTGAATTCAGCAATTCATCCATCCTGAATAACTCATTTTTTTGCTGGCACGGAGAGGACAGCTTGTATTTTTATTGCATTTTATCCATTAATGGGATATGCTATGATGGTAATTATACCACCATAGCATATCCCAGGGTCTTACGGCTTAATAGTAGTAGCTCCATAAGCCGTAAGACCCTGGGCGATTGCTCAGTTCGCCCACTGTATAGATCGATACTAACTGTATGTACAATGTATGAACATGTATAGATCGTTACTGACTGTATGTACAATGTATGAACATGTATAGATCGTTACTGACTGTATGTACAATGTATGAACATGTATAGATCGTTACTGACTGTATGTACAATGTATGAACATGCATACATTTTGTAGTGACTCTATTGAGTCGTGAAATTACCATGTTATATAATGATGTATAGATTTGGAAGGTGCACGGCAAGAGTAGACTAATTAACAAATTGTAACATTTACACGAGATGACTAAAAATAAAAACAATAGGTATAAGGCTTAGAAAAGACAACGTCACCTTATTAGGTTGTGCCCCAGATGGGACTTGAACCCGCATCCCTACCTTGTCCGCGAGGAGTGCTTTGTCCAATTGCCACCGGGCGACATGCCGAAGACTTCGATATTCTCTCTTATAAACCCCGATGACAGCTTCACGTGTAGATATCGTTCTGATACACCATAACTCAACTCTACAAGTCGAAAATTTAGATTTGCTTCCAATTCCACAAGCAAATAACTAGAAAAAATACACGGTCCCTTTATAAATTAAAAATTCAATTATGATAAAATGTGTCCATATTTTTTTTCTTTGTATTTTCATACACGGTACAAAGCCATTAAATAAATATTAAAAAAAATTGTTTGATGTATTACAATAACATTTTTTAAACAACAATCACACTAGTAAGATTCTAATAGTCTCTTTCTTACTTATACTTAAGTATTGCTCATCCTACGTACCTGACAAAACCACAAAAGGACTCCTACAATAATTAAAAAAAAACACAATAAATAAAACAATTTCTTTCAAATCTTGCAACACCAATGTTTTGGTCGTAAAATTTGATTGGTCACATTACCAATTTTTCCTTTGCATTTTTGCAAGACAAACTCATTTTCCTGTCAATTTACGAGCGACCATAGATTCTATGACATCGAATTATATACCACAAATAGGGTAGTTAATTGACCCATTTCATGAATAAAATATAAAAAATAATTGTTCTCCATACCATGAAATGAGTGTTTATTTTTTCCTTACGGTGAACCTGAGCTTTTAATATACGCAAATACTCCCCGGACACCTTCACAGTTAGCAATATACTTGTAGTGTGAATGCAAATTAGATTGGCAGCGGAAAAAATCAAATCCGAGATCATTCGATTAATCTCTAGATTGAGTCTCAGACTCAAAGTCTGGGAATCAATTATTAACCTACTGGACATATATGTTTTTCTACCGTTTTCTGCAATATTTATATCTTTTTAATCGAAAAAATTGCAATCAGTCCATTATTACCTCGTAGCTTCATTCGGAAAACCAGTTCATTGACATATCATTATTATTGTTATTAAGTAGGTATCTAGTATTCGTTCACTATATATTGTAATTTATTTCATTTCAATGCAAAACATTTCTATATACCTACCTTCTCATCTACCTGTTTGTTCTATTGTCATAATAATGTTAATATTATGTTTAACTTGCTCTGTTTTATTGTTCTCAGACAAGATGATTTACTTTGTTAATTTGGGGAACAATTAGTTTATTTATTGTCTTAGCGTACGTTCACCGCAAACTGTCTAGGAAAATGGATGGAGCCGAATGTTTCGTTATTAAAAATTACTTTGTTCGTGTTTGTAATGAATATGTATTTTAGTCATTTACAAAAACATAACACAAGTTTTCCGATAAAAAGTGATCAGAAAATTCAATATAGTTGACATATTTGTATTGCGACTGGGTTGAGCTCTGTGGAATTGTAAAATAAATCAATTTACTGGTCAATCAACATCTCAGAATTTGACTTATTGTAGATTCTATTTTTTAGGTGGCTACTTTATGAAAGTTCATTTTAATTCATATTTAAAATTATTTAATTAAAACCCTGTAACTTTCACAATTTATTTATGTACAAGCTTTTGTAACCCGGCATTGCTCGGGTTTAAATAAACAGAAACCGTGCAAATACATGGGTTAAAATGACATAACCTTATTGGACTAAAATGGAGTATGCGCTTACGTGGAAAAAAGTAATAAAAAGTTATAGCCAATGAGAATACTTAATGTTTGACTCCCCACATGCCCATATTTAACTAACAAAATTGGTAGGTACCTTCATGAAAAAAGTGTTACAAACATCTTCCCAATGAAAAATCTTAAAGTTTGACACCTCACATGCCGATAAAACAAAAGAAAGTAGGTACCTACATCGAAAAAAGTGCTGAAAAACTTAAAGTTTGACATCCCGTACTTAAATAAGAAAAAAAGCGGGTAAATTATATCATTCTGAAAAAAAATTGTTGGTACCTAAACGTTATTCTATTCTATTCTTCTCAAGACCATCCACTCATTTGCGAGTAATTTTGGACCTAAATGTTATGTAATTGCCACATTCGAATTGGTATTTTTAGTTTGTAGTACCTACATAAATCTTCAAGTGATTTGCCATGAAATAAAAAAAAAGTAAAGAAAAATATTAGGCGAAAATAAATAGGTTCTTATGGCTAGTACCGAGGTACTTTTGTATTTATTTATACAAAAAATCAATTAACATTGTTTATGGATTTTTTGCATAATACTATTCTTATTCTACACACAGAATTCCACACAAAACCTAGAACCCTGACTCATTTACAAAAGTGAGGCAAAAAATCTATGATTTTTTGACAGAACGGTTGGCGAAAGCGTGTGGTGTTTCCTACATTTTATGAAGTATTTCTCGCATTTTCATAAAAATATATCATTTTTTCATTTATAAAAACGTAATTGGACAATTTTTGAAGTTCTTGTCGACGTTTTAAGCGATTCACCACACTTCTTTTCGCCAACCGATCTGTCAAAAGTGCCGAAAAATGGTGCCTCACTTTATTACAATGAAAATACATACGAGTACTCCATCTAGGTATTATATATAAAAATCTATGATTCTACAGTATGGATTTCTATGGTCTCATAATATCCTCCATTATGAAAATAGCTCAAAATGTCAAAAATATGCAATTTTTATTCACATAATTCAGGATTTTTTGTCATTAGCAATCACAATGTTTCATTATGTAAACAGTCCCTAATTATTTAGTTTCAGTATTGTTTTATTTATTGTTACATCCATTTTGAAATTAATTCAATACAATGAAAAATGTTTGGCTATAAATATTGGATTTTCATACATTCGCTTGGCAATTTTGTCAAGCGAATGTATGGGAATCTCATTAAAATTGTAATATCTTTATCAATACATAAGATATTTAAAATATTTTTAGCCTTAAACTTGCCCAGGAGATGACACCTCGTATAGAGTGTATTATTTTACTTCTGTCTTTCCTTATTTCAGAGTCCATTGAGGACATACGCACATACGAACCGACTCAAATATTTATGTGTGGATTTATAATAATTGTAATGAGAACCAGTGTGACCAAATTTTATTTTACGAAATTATTGCTTGTCTAGGTTAAAAACTGTTAAATTCTTCAAAGTGGTGTAGAATTTTTGAAATATTTTAAACACTTCGGTTTTTTAAGATTATTTTCTCAAAATACCTTTTTCTAGAACATAACGGGTTTCGGGTATTTGTACCGGCAATTATTTATGTTCAATACCAGGTACGATACTTTCGGACGAAAAATGTTACGTGCTTATATTTCTGTCCCTTGCCCCCCCCCCCCCCCGTCATCCAATTTTAATATTTCTGTCCCTAGTCCGTCCGTCCCCCCGTCAACGAATTATCAAAATGGTATTGATTTTAAATATTTCAAAAAATCCTCGATTTTCTTAAAGAATATTAATTTACTCGAATCATTAAGTATCGGGTACTTTTACCGAATTCCTGATACTTTATCTACCGGTTACCGACCAGGCTCATTGATCTACCAAAGAATTTAACTACTAAACACTGTTGCCAATACTACCAAAAAAGTAGGAAACTACCAAATCTGGTCACGCTGGACTGAGAAAAAAATATAATATTAGTTGGAACGTTTAAAAATATTATATCGTCGTTGGTTCTACGAAACCTCTTATGCGCTCCAAACCAAATTTTAAAATTGGTTTGCAGCACATAACAGGTTTCAAAGAACCGCCGACGTTATTTGATTGTTTAGCCGCGCGTACCATCTGTCAAAAACGTCAAAACATATTTCGTAAACAATGGTTCATAATATACGTTAACAACTTGTAGATTTTAAATAATCTAGTTAATATATTTCGTTTTTATCAATAAGTTGTGTTGAGTGGTTTAAAAGTCGATAAATAATACGTATAACAGCATACAACAAAGGCAAATACTGAAATGAAAGATATTGAAAAAAAGCATTCTATTCAAAAGTTTAACCAGCATTTGTTTTTACAATTTGATATTTTAAATTTGGAAAAGTGATAGTGTGTACTCAGATGGAATGGTATAAAAAACAAATTGATGCAAGCATAATAATAAGTAGGTAATGATATACAGTATTTCAAAAGTGCTTACTTACATAATATATGCAAGTTTTAGAAATAATGTTATCTAATGTTTGGTATAATTATTATATATTATTATGATGACATATTATGAGATAATTTTATTAAAAATGATACACATCATTTGATATGATAAATCTTTCTAAATTCTCTGTGTTTGATATAACAGATAACTATATTTAGAAATAAGAAGAAACTCAGAATATCCTACAATAAAATAAGAATGCATATTGTCGATCGTTGTAGATAATATGAGATTTTTGTGATTTTTCATAACATCGACAAAAGATTGTTAATACATACTACTACTATACTATACCATCACGGCATATCCCACAACTGGGGTAGCCAGCAGATCAGCTGCATGTAAGAAACATGCAAACTGTCCTCTTCGTGCCAATATAAAATCAAGACATTCAGGATGGGTGGCATACCTCATCACTTAATTTAAGATGAAAAATGTCTTAATTTTTTCGAACACCTGCCTTTTACAGGACACTCGAAAACTTATGCAGAAGAGTGGGAGACCAATTCTTTACCGGGTGCTCCACGGGATAAAATAAAAAATGTTAATACATCATGATTTATAAATTAAATCTTTATAAAAGAATACTTATTAAATGTTTTCAGCTCGCATACTGGATGACACATATCGTACAGAGGACATAAAAGTCAAAAAACAAACAAACAAATGAACCGATGTACCAACCAAAATATTAATGTATTGGATTCTATGCCATTCATTTCGGCCATTATGAAATTAGCCCAAGATGTCATAAATATGCAATTTTAACTCGCATAATTCAGGAGTTTTTATCATAACCAAACGCTATAATTTATAACCAAAATAATCTCTAAATGTTAAGTTTCAGTACTGATGTATTTCTCGTTACATCCATTTTGTAATTAATTCAATACACTGAAAAATGTTCGACTATGAATATTGCTACTTACAAATACTTTCATAGATTTTCCCATACAAATTTTATTATTATAATTTCTTTATCAATACATAAGATATTTTAAATGTTTTTAGCCTTGAACGTGCCCAGGAGTTGAGACCTCGTATAGAGTGTATTATTTTACTTCTGTCTTTCCTTATTTCAGAGTCCATAAAGGACATACGAACATACATACGAACGCATTAGAATATTTATGTGTGGATTTGGCAGAGGTCTTTCGGAAGTAGTCCACCATCAGAGTCATAAACTTAAAGTTTCTTACTTCTAGGACTAGGTATATAATTAAATTGTGAAAATTATAATATTACATCAAAATTTAGCTTTGAAATTCAAATTAATTGAACAGGAATCAAAATTACCATACTATAATTATTGTCCAGTATCGGTACTTGAAAACAATGACACTAAACTCTACTGGGATCGACCAATTCAAACTGATCGAACTATTATAGCTAATCGACCAGATATTGTGTTGGTCGATCGCAGATGCCGTAAAACATACATCATAGACATCACTATACCGCACGATGAAAATTTAAATAAAGCTGAGCAAGATAAGATAATAAAATATCTTGATCTTGCTCACGAAATCAAAGATATGTGGAGAACACCTACCACAATCATCGTGCCTATAGTGTTGTCTGTGAATGGTTTAATACCTAAGAGTCTGTCAAGCAACCTCAGAATACTGGGAGTAGATGACAGGCTCAAATACAGCATGCAGAAGGCCGTACTTCTATCGTCCACCAGGATAGTAAGAAGGTTTTTGTCCCTGTAGCTCTGTAAGTGATCTCCCATATTGTACTATTTCATAGAACATCATGGAAGAATCAACTCGAATAATGTTGGGGTTCTACATTTTGAATATAAATTTATTTTAATATTTTATGGTTTTTGTTATTTAATGTTATATTTAAATTTTATTGTTAATCTTATATTGTATTTAAAATGTAGAATCTAATATTGTTTTGTTAAATAAATGAGATATGAGATAATAATAATAATAATAAACTTTATTGCACAAAATCAATATGTAAAGAAGAACAAAAAACATGGTATCACAACAATAGAATTAATAATTTTGTGCAATGGGCGAGTTTATTGCTGAAGCGCAATATCTTCCAACTAACCCATTAAACAAAAACAAATAATAATAATAATAATATATAAATAAATAAGTAAAACAAAATAAAATAATTTAAGATATATATATAGATAAATATATAAATAAACACATATGTATACCAAGATAAATTTACAAATAAAATAAGCTACTCAAATATATAATCAAAAGAAATAACATCGGATAGGCGACTCGACACAGACGTTGAGTAGGGACGGATGGGATAAAGTGGAAGGGATGGGGAAAATTTCAGTGTTTTAATCAAATTATTTTGATAAATCTTATTCGAGCCATTAAACTATGAAGATACCAGTAAATCCTGTAACGAATCGCTATATAATTTATTTCCAGAAAACACAACATTCCTTTTTCTTTTGCCCCAACATTCAGTAATGCCTACTCATTGCTTTGAATAATTCCGCAATGAGTAACTTTAGATAATAAATAATTAGTGCACTTAATTATAATCTAAAGTATAACATAGATAATAGATACTTCAAAAGCTTGAAAATACAAGTGCAGTCTAGTTTCGCAAGAATACCTGAACATGTTCATGTCTTTTATTGTATGTTTCTTCTTTATTTTCAGCATTTGAAGTTTGAGATTTGAAACAGGTTTTTTCACTCAGTTAGTTGTGCCGATGTTATTTTTTTCACGATATTTATAATGTTCTGGTATCTGAAAGCGAATTCTGAAAGGGGAATACCAGAAACCAGTTTTGAATAACTATAATCGAATGTTCTGTTTAACATCGCGACCAGGACCACACATATTCTATATTACAAAGATGATAGAACTTAGTTTAGTGCTTTTATACTTATAGCATATATACTTAAATAAATTAATTAAAATAACAATACCAACATCATTATTTAAAATATATCATATTATTCTCATAGAAACATACAAATAGATATATTACAATTTCCCCTCCGCTATTATACGTAGATTAGTTTACATTAAACATCAACAACATTTGACATAAAGTCATTTATCTAAACAAAAATTTGACGAACCACAACATGATACTTCATTGAAGTTAGTCGTTATTCAGATGGTGGGATAAATATCGGAAATGTATCGAAGAACTTAATCTCAGTGTGATTTCACTAATGCAATTTGTATGGGTGTATTCGTCTCTTTTTAACTATGAATCTGGGTTGACTACAAACCCAGTTACAATAGGTTATACTTACCCTCGCAAAAAAACAGTATTTTTATGTCGTAAAGTTGAACGAAATCAAAATAACTTTTCTACTTTTGAAGAGCAAACACTGTGGAAGTTCATATTGATTTTTTGATAATAAACAATATAAATATAATTAAAAAACACTATTACTTTCACAAATTATATAAAAAAAAAAACCCCGCCATAATCCTCCCCGCTTATGACTATTTTCTGAGATGATTGTTGTCTTTTGTTATTTAGTTCTAAGTTGTTACTGATGATGGACGGATGTCCGAAAAGTACTTATAACTCTTTATATAATTTGTGAAAGTAATAGTGTTTTTTAATTATATTTATATTGTTTATTATCAAAAAAAAAAAAGAAATCAAAATATTAGATCTCCAAATTTTAAGCCCGATATTCTATTATGAGACTTCCGATCACCATATCTCCGAGATAACGTCATTACTTGCACTGATCCTATGTGTTTTCCAAGATCGCTGTTTTTGGCGCAACTATTGTTAGATTTATTAGAAGACATTGCCTCTAGGCAATGTGTACGCCTCTTTCACAATTTTAATTACAGAATAAATTGTTTATTTTTCACTATTATTTTACACATATTTCGTGTAAAGTTTCAATTGTTTCTTAGACTTACACTTTAAAACATACCTACTCTATACGAAAATATCTACTCCATCTTCAAAATATTTCCGTGAATCCTTAATGAATCCAAACATTCAATTCACCGATTCACCGAAATATTTACAGACCTATCGTCTGAACAGCGTCTTCCTGCATTCATTTGATGTAATATATTATATACTATATTTTAAAAAATCATCTGTATTGTTCTATTTGCTTACCCGGAGGCAGATACTCCATTCTTTATGTTATTGTTTGTACAGGATTTGCCTGTTAAAGATATGCTATCTACAATATCACAAGTTTAATTAAAATAAAAGGGCGTCAATATCACAATTGACATCTTAAATATAGATAGGTATTTAAAGTTGTCTGTCTTCTTTGTAGGAGCCTACCATTAAAAATAATCAAGACGGATGGTTTTTATTTTCATTTCTGAATTTCAAATGTTGAAAAATACGAATTCAAAATATTTTTTATTAACTAATCAGCATTTACATAATTAATACTATTTATAACAATCTATCAAATTATACGTATAAGAAAATTATCATCCACAATTCAGCAATAAGGCTACAATTCACCCATACACAATGTCTTATTTTTTTATTCAAACGAAGGTAACAATCTGCATTTATTTCGTGCAGTTGGTCCGCTGGCTACCTCATTTGTGGGATGTGTCGTGATGGTTTAGTATAGAAAGCTTTGAATCAGTATGGCGGTCTATCGAAAACTCAAAATAAATAAAATCGCATCTACAAAATCGATTACCTACGATAACGTCAAAGACGGGTGTTGGTATAACCTCACGAATAAGACAACAATACCATCTACAATTCAATGGGGCATGCCACCCACACTGAATGTCTTGGCACGAAGATAACAATCAATCTGCATTTATTACATGCAGTCGGTCCGCTGGCTACCCCTCCTATCCTGTGGGATATGGCATGATGGTACACTAACTACTTAGTTTAGTAGTAATAGATAGGTAGGTAACTAATTTGAATAATATCAGATATTAGAAGAGGAATTGGTAATTATGCATAATCAATGGAATTTTGATATAAAACAATGTTCTCACGTCCATTCATCAAATCTGCGCAACAATACATACCTAAAATACTTACTACCTATACGTATCTAGCAGTGGCGTGCCTTCCGTACATGCAAAAAATCAATGCAAAAAAATCACTACCACATAGTTTCTTGAATCTCATTCTCTACAAAAATGGTGAGATCATGAAATATCTCAATTCATACACAGAATTGAAAATTCAACGACAGTGGGGGGGGCGGGGGCATTAAAATAATGTCTACTGTTTTCTAAAGTAAGGGTTTATTATTTTCATCTATAATTCACAATCTAGGAAAAATCCGTGGGGTCCCCGGTAAAGAACAGATCATCTAGGTAGGTACTCTATTTTGTTATTTTTCGAGTATTCTGTAAGAATCAGGTGTTCTTAAAATGTGACGTTTAAGACATTTATCTCCCTTCAGTTCAGTTAGTTATTATTATTATTGTTCATTACTGGTTACCTCACTTGTGACAAATGCCGTCATGGTTCGAATGATAGAGGTATTTCTGTATTTTTTTTTGTTTCAGCATGACCAATACACAAAGTCTAGTTCCGCCACTGGTATTTAGGTATCTATATCACATGTCACCTGATAACTGCTGACATGGCATAATAGTAAATACAAATATAATAATATAACAACATGAGGTTACTCATACCTAACAACTTTATGTAAACATACCAGCTAGTCTTCACAGCACTAATTTAAAGATGAATTGGCATGATTTTAAATAACTGTAGAAGTACCGACATGTAACTCATTCATATTTACTTGAACTTTTCACACCTGTATATATATATATGTACGTAAGTAAAGATCATTGAAAAAATCGCACCGCTTCAATTTTATTTAGGTCATTATCCCTTCGTAATGAGAAATAAGAAGAAGAAGAAGAAGAAGAATGAAAAATAAGTTTTTTTTTCAATTTTCTTCTCATTTTTCTTCTTATGAAGAAACAAGAATAATACGTTGTTTAAAATAAGACATTGTTTTTATTCCGTGGAACACCCGTCAAAAAAATGGCCTGCTTTGTTCCATAAGTTCCATAACTTTGTTCCATAAGTTTTCATTTACTTCTGAAATTCAACGATTGGGTTGGCCACCCATCCTGAATGTCTTATTTTTTGTTTCACGGAGAGGACAGCTTATATGCTTATGCACTTGTGAGATATATCGTGATGGTGGGGTGCGGTATTTTTTTAACATTTTGATGACGGGTGTAGGTAGGTATATAAGTGTTAAACCTAACTACATCTCCAAGTCCTCCCATTGCATTAAAAGTAAACATTATTCTGTTAGATCCCAGATGTTTATTATAATATTATTGACATGCGCTTCTTGTTCATATCGTTCCCGAGCGCAGCTTCGATAAGACACGTTAATTCCATTTCACGGCGACTTATCTCGTAAACAAACCGAGATCTACTGACCCATATTGTGTGGGTACCTACTTACCTTATCCACTATTGATATTATATGCGATAATCGTATAAAGTATAACAATAATATATAAAGCAACGTGTTAAATCGCTCTTTATACATATCTACACATCCACATCTCACCACACTACAATATATATTTATTATTTATATTGAATTTGTGTATGACGGTGTGAATAAACTGTACACATTAAGCTATTTTTAAATTGTAGGCATACAAATTTACGACATGATATAATATCAACGCACTTGCTCCGCGTATTACGTGTGTTTCTACTTTTGTTGTCTCTAGACTAGACAACTGCAACATACTTTAATTATGTAGAACTGCCACAGATTCAACTAGACCGCCTACAAACGGCTGGAAGAGTTGCATTGGTTCAGAGTAGGTGAAAGGGTCCAAAACAATCTGTGTCTTATACTCTACAAGGCTTTAAATAATATGGCACCTCAGTCACTTTCTGAGCTCTGTGTTCTCAAAACACCTGTATGCAGGTCGTCACAAATAAAAAAAATACAAGTACATACTATAATTATTAGGTATAGGTACATCATATTCATCATCATCATCATGAGCTCGACAGCCCTGGGTGGGCCTTGGCTGAATCCAGTAGTCTCTTCCACTCTCGTCTATCCTTTGCTTTTGTCTTCCAGTTAGTTATTTGCAGTGTGGATGCATCGGCGCTGACAGAGTCCATCCATCGCAGTTAGGGTCTTCCTGGTCTTCTTCGTCCTTGTGGTGTGAGGAGTGTGAGGCGTTTTACAGGGCTATCGTCGTCCATTCTGATTATGTGACCAGCCCACCTTAAGCGCCCCACCTTGATGGAGCTGATCACATCGGGTTATCCATACATGTCATAAAGCTCTTTGTTGTATCGACGACGCCAACCACGGGTTATCCATACATGTCATAAAGCTCTTTGTTGTATCGACGACGCCAACCATTATGATCTCTCACAGGACCGTAGATTGTTCTGAGGATCCTTCTCTCAAATGCTGCAATAGATCTCTCTAGAGCTTTTGTTAGTACCCAGGTTTCAGAAGCATATATCAGGACTGGCTTTATCAGGGTTTTGTACAATACAATTTTACATCATATTACTAGTTTTTTTTTTAGATTTCCATTGTTTTTTTTTTCATTTTTCCTGCTGAAATCGCCTTGGCCAAAAGCTTTTATGGTCTCAGTGCAGTGTGACATTTTTAGGATAATAAATAATAATGATAATAATATGAACTTATAATATGTATGAATAATCTTTGTAATGGAATCAAATAAGATTCTAAAAGTGATCATTTTTTTACCCTGCAAAATGTGTGACATTATTGAATGAAAACGCAGAGATATTATCAATTCAATCACGAAATCATACAATTGAAACTCGTTTTATCTTGAATTAGCGCATAGGAATTTAACTGATGTTTAGTGAAGTACGATTGTAGTATTTAATATTATGAATAGGTATTGACGAGAGATTTACTTAGTGCCTATTGTGACTATAACATTTTAATAATATACCTATATTCTCTTACTTTACAACAATTGACTGTTCCCTTATCTCTCACATATTTATTTTATATTTCAATTAATTTTATTTTTATATATCTTTACAATTAAATGACAATGCAATTATAATGATCTAAATCGTAAAACACGTAGGCATCAATCAATTCGTCATAACAGCTACCAATCATTTCATTAGGGTATTGTATAGAATATTATTATCTTCTCGTATTTTTTTTTATATGGACTATAATTATATGAGGCAAAAAAAGACCTCTACATGGAAAGGTATAATTAAGACTGCAATACGTGTATAGTTTGGCATATTAAATATAAAACTCCACAAATGATATATGTATTAGATGTAAATGAATTCATATTATGTGAATCAATAATTTATTTTCAGTCATCAATAATGCATTCGTACAGGTGTTCTAGACAGAAAGTGCAAAGAGCACGAATAGGTATATCCACATATTTCTTCTTTAGACCCCCACGGATAATTAATTGAGATTTATTAATGCTTTTAGCCTATGTATATATAGGTATATAAAAAATATACTTCTTAGAATCGAGACTCTTTCGCGGTGAATTTAATTATCATGTTGGAATTAGCAGACATTAATTGACATCTTAAAAACTAATGATACTTAAGAACAAATCGATCACTATTACATTACTATATGTGTTTATTCGTTATATTATGTAGGTATACCATTCTCGGTAGTTATTATTACTTTAGACGCTTATAGTTGATGGATTCTTATAATTATAAATTACATTTATCGTTTCTCAGGCATCTGTATTAATTAATGTTAATTATTTTATTGCCAAAATGTCTGTCATCGCAGGGTCATTAGACTTGTGACGGACAATCAACTTGCAGTACCTATCTATACACATATAAACTACGCGTATATTTAAAGTATTACTGGACCCATGATAAGTGGGAAGATCAACCCTTCAAATAGAAAGTATAGTTTAGAGAATATTTAAGACGATTTGATCATATTATATCCTTTTCTTTTACATCATATTCCGTACCCCTATGAATCATAATTACCAATGTCTGACATTTCAATGTAAGCGGTGATCTTTGTTTAAAGTGTTTTAATTAATTTGGTCTTCTATATCCGATATACTTTAATCCATCACAAATATTTTACAGTAAAATATACCGGATAGTGGCACCAACCGAATCAACGGCTATAATATACAAATCATGATAGGCTTCTGGGCTACCTCCAGTTGTGTGTCGTCACCATGCCTACTGGCAGAGGGCTTACCACGATGTTTAACTTATACATGAAATATGCTAAAAAGGGTTACCCAAAAGTTGGTTCATGTGTCTTCTTCAGGCATTTTGAAATGTCTGTCACCTGAAAATGATGAAAGATATTTGATCGAAACGTCGCGGTAAGTCCACTTCCAGCATCAGAACGTGTATTGTATATATATTTGACTGCATTTATACATATTATTTGTTTAAGCTACAGTTATGAGTAAGTTTTTAATTAACTCAACAGCTGATGCGACCAGTATAGTAGAGTGTACTCAGACTATAGAGAATGCATTGTACTGCATATAAGTCACGTGATATTATAAAAATGTTATACCTAAGTCAGCATATACCCAATGTTTGTAATTTTATGCGAATCTTTTTACTTGCCGTCCATCTCGTTGATGCCCCATATAGATAAGCAGGTACTAATTATAACTCATTAAGTAATAGAGAGATTGGCATCAGAAAAACAAGGTAGGTAGGTACGCGTTATGTCCTTCACATAATGATATGTAATTCATTCTTAATTGAGAGGACACGGAGGAGCTATCGTGATGTGTTTATAATACCCAACATTGAAAACAATGTTCCTAGTCCATTAGGTCCTAAATCACTCGCAAACGAGAGGATGGCCCTAAAAAGAATATTAGGTCAATGTTTCATAGTGGGTATACCATTCATATGAGCTCATTGGAACTGCCTGTGAATAAACTTACCGAGGCCAATAGAGCCGGTAACTTCTATGAGAGGGCTTTTGGTGTTGTTGAGCCGGTTACGTGGAATCGCCTATCGGTTCCATTGAGTAAAAATCAGACTGTCACCAGCTTCAGAAGCAAATTGAAAACTGCTCTTCACCGGCGCCCTTGAGACGGTCTAGGAACTGTTAAACGGCGTCAAAACAAAATCATCCATAATCATCATCATCAACCATATTCGGAGCATCAAAATATCTTAAAACATTTAAATCTTCAATTCAGCAGGTATACTTCCACTCATTACAACACAATTCCGTCTTTACGTACTAGTTGTCCACGTATGTAGTTATGTTTGCTTATTTTTTGTTTTTCATTTATTAATTAAGTACATAGATTATTTGTTTTTGAAGACTGTACAATTTTCTTGTTCCTGTTGATTGTATAAAAGCGTAAGGCGTATATTTCATGAATAAATAAATAAATAATTACACTTCCGTTGCATTAGGTCTCTTCACACCCGTCAAATACAATATAATATGTGCCTACCTCCGCCTCCTTTAGACGATGATCCTAACGCATAGTTGCAATTTAGTATCTATTATTTTATTCTTAGACGCCTGCCTAATACAATATAATATAATTTATCGTATAGAATGAGTCACGCTAGGAAATAGGATTGATTGTCTATATATACATATAAATATACATACATTGTAAGAGTGTTCGCGTGAAGATGAGTAGGTATTATACTAAGTGTATATGAATAGTATAAGATATTATAACAAGTATGTTGACTTGCCTACGATCTCAATACATTTCTCGTTACGTTTCTGAAAACGTCTACTCGTACATAAATATATTGTAATCTAGGGGTGTCAATTTCTATGTATGTACGTAGACACCAGACAGAATAAAATTATATTGCTGCAAGTTTTAATCTATACTATTTAATAAAGAAGTAAATTCATAGACTATCGCATTACAGGTTTATATGGTAAATTTGGTCGACAAAGTATTTTTCATTTGAAATCATTTTTTCCACCATTTATGCTCCAAAAACTAAGAATTTTCGCTACGAGTAACATGGCATGAAATTTTTCATATATTTAATCTGTAATAATACAAAATAAGACTTCTTATTTATGTTATTTATTCTTCACTCTACATTGGATACAATATTTCAAATCAATACAAAGTATCCCAAAAATATCAGTTATACAATTCAATATACAGAGGGCGAGATTATCGCTAGAATGCGATGTCTTCCAACTACCCGTTAATAAAATCAAAATTAATGATAATAACACGTATCATATAAAACTTAAATTGTAATGTAGGTATATTTTTGAATGCATTCAAGTATTTTTCTTCAGCCATTTGCAATTCATATAATATACCTTTCCTCTTATTATACAATTCACACTACTGTATTTCATCTTAGAAGTACTCTATTTTATATTTAAATGCCATGCACTCGTTTACGAGTGATCAGGATCTTAAGTATTATATTAATCCTCCAGTTTCATAAACCAACAACTCAAAATTCTAATTTTCCAAGATATTATGTCACGTTAAAGTTATGAATTAAATGGCGATATAAATCATTAACTGTTTATTGTGAAAGCTGTTGTATCTATTGAAATAAAAAAATAAAAAAAAAATGATTTAATGAAAAGGTTGGAAATGAATGTTTGGAGCGAGTGGACGAATATGTTTATTTAGGAAGTATGTTTGTGAGGGATGGTAGGTACGAAAGGGACATTGAAAAAAGGAAAGTGGCTGGTGCGAGAGTGAACGATGCACTTCGATCTATTGTTAGCAATAGCAATGTCTCGAACATGGCTAAAATGCTGGTGCACAACGCCATCCTCGTACCGACACTGATGTATGCAAGCGAAACTTGGACATGGCTGAAGAAGGACGAGAGTGGAATAAATGCAGTGGAGATGCGATCACTGAGAAGAATGGTAGGTAAAACATTGCGTGATAGAGTAAGAAATGAGGATATTAGGAGAATGAGTGGATGCAAGAGGAGTGTTGTTGATGGAATGCGTGTAAATAAATTCAGATGGTTTGGTCATGTGGAGCGAATGGGTAGTGTAAGATTGACGAAGAGGGTGTATTTATCTGAAAGAGAGGGAGTGAGAAAGCGCGGACGTCCAAGAACTACGTGGCTTAACCACGTGGATCAAATTCTCAAGGACGGTCGCGTGTTAAGTAAGAGGAATCGGCGTGCATGTATGAGAAACTGGATGAATGTAGAGGAAGCGAAAGAAGTATGTAAGGATAGAGCGACATGGCGTTCCGTTCTCTCTGCCTACCCCACCTGGGACACGGCGTGAGGGTATAGTATAGTATAGTATAGTATAACAAAAAAAAATAATGAATTAGGAGAATGAGCGGATGCGAGAAGAGTGTTATGGACAGAATGCGCGTAAATAAGTTAGGATGGTGTGGACATGTTGAACAAAATGAACTAGAAAAAATTACAGAGGATATAATTATCTGAAAGAAGGGATGTGAGGAAGCGCTGGCGTCCGAGAACTACGTGGCTTGATCAATGATCATGTGAATCAAATTCTCAAGAACGGCTGTCTGATGAGTAAGAGGAACCGACGTGCGTGCATTAGAAATTGTAAGAATGTAGAAGTAGCAAAATAAATATGTAAGGATAGATCTATATAGCGTTCCGTTCTCTCTGCCTACCTCACTTGGGACACGGCGTGAGGGTAGGTATAGTATATAATATAGGATCGTACAAAGTTTTGAAGCAGTATGACGATATACGCAAGAGTCAAAAAAAATATTGGTTTCTAATAGAAACTTATATTTACTTAAATATATTGTGTACCACATATAGAAGATGTAAACAATTTCGGGAGTAACAACCCTAATACGCGAGATAATACAATATTATTTCAAATTGTGTGTGAGATATTGTTTAGTTTATAATAATAATAATATGTAAATGTATTTCGGGTGAGCATTTATAATTAGACGGCGCCTATTGTACTTTACATATAAAATACAATATACATATTTAAATTTCGGGAGTAGCAACCCTAATACGCGAGATAATACAATATTATTTCAAATTGTGTGTGAGATATTGTTTAGTTTATAATAATAATAATATGTAAATGTATTTCGGGTGAGCATTTATAATTAGACGGCGCCTATTGTACTTTACATATAAAATACAATATACATATTTAAATAATCATATGTAGATACACACCAATGTTTCTGTTATAATATGTTAGTATTGTTTGTAGTGGGCGTTGAATATTCTACAAATTATGTTTTTCGTTCATTGTCCCACAAGCAAAACTTAATAATGTTATGTTTGTTCAATATAATTAATTTTCACCCTCTGCATCGTGAAAATTTACGGTATTCAGTTAAATATTTCATTCCAACATCCATTTCTCCATTCCTCATCAGATAACGATTGTCTCTATCATTCAATTTCTTTGTTTGTCTAGAAAACTTTATTTGTACATTTCTCATTTTTTTACGTAATACGCTAACTCTATTAAATCTATATAACAAAGTTTTTTCCTGTTGATATGATGGAAGGTTATTTGACTTAATTTTTTTCTGAATTGTGAATACCTTTTATATAAGTATTATCTATATTTCAAGCTCTAAACTTTGTGCAGACAGCGTTAGTATGCAGATGGGGTTATTATGGCTTCCATCTTGAAAATTTTATTTTTTGTGCCACGGAGACAAATGCATCCAGTTAGTCTTTTAGATACCTTATTTTTGGAAAATATGTAGGCAGTTTTGTTCATCTTGCGATATTTGGACACGTTACCAAAAGAAAGAAGAGAACCTGGAAAGAGTAATAATAACTTGGGTTGTGGGAGTGAAGCGTGGACGGGCCGAGTACTAACAAGATGGAGCGACCAAATCAAGAAGGCCACACAGAGAGAATTTTTTTGGCGACAGAAGGGTAGCAATTTTTAATGAAAGGAAAATCATTCAATTTTGAAAATCGAGATCTTAGAAAAATACTTTTTCAGTTTTGCGTAAGGCCTCTAAAAAAATGAATGATAGATTTAGAAAAAATAGCCTTTAACAAAAAGGAGGGGTTGAAGAATATTCCAAATTCCTGTACCTTTTTAAAAATTTGGCGACGGGGGTGTAGAAATTTTGGAATTAGAAACCTAAGAAAAATTTAAGAATTGATCAACAATACTAAATTATAATCAAATTGATCAATGTGTGTCTGCTTTTTTGGTACTCAGCCATTGATTCAGTCTATATTTATACTGTTTTTATATTTTTTTAATGCATGAAGTACAACCATAAGTCACTGCTAGATAACTAAGTAATACACAATAGTAGAAAATTACAGCTTGCATGCGGAAGTTTGATTTTCATAGTAAAGCTTCGTTTAAAAAAGTTAGTCTGTGAGTGTTTTGGCGTTCCTCAAGGTTGACTCTTGTCACCACTTTTCAATCATTGTATTGTCAAATCCATTAAAAAACTTTTAACTCACATACCACATTACACAGTAGCAGGTACATACCTACCAAATGTTGTCTACCAAACGTCGACATGTAAATTTTATTTTGAATGCGACAGGAATGATAATGGGACACATTTCTATGGCTTGACGCGACCACAAGTGTGATCCAAAAATAACAGAGAGTTGTTATTCATTATGCATGCTAAATTAACTACAGAAAATAACAAAAAAAACATATAACTATCTGGGAACTTCAATAAAATCATTCATCTCTACAAATATCATACGTATATTATTATAAGCCATTAATGGAGTTAGTAACATGCACAGTATTTCAGGTTATTCTATGGTGGTCATTCATTTTCATGGGGAAATTTTACTCATATTATAAGCAAGCATGATTTATTCCCATTCAATTTTAACTCCCGTAATTAAATTGTGAAAACAATGTATACAATTTATTCTTAACTTAAAGTTTTACTGATAAAAAAAACTGATAATTCACAATAAAATTTCACACCAATCAAAAGTTTAAAGAAATCAAGAAACGCGCATTTTGAAATATCTATGTATATTTTATCGAACAATTGCTTTTTACAGGACACTTGAAAAATGGCGGAAAAGAGTGGATGACCATTCTTTGCCGAAAGCTCCACTGAAAATTCTTTTCTATTTTTCGCTTTAGTTGTTTTTACCGATTTATTAAATTAACTTTTATTGTTGTGGTGAGTTTGAAAATGACTTTGAAAGTCGAAACCAGGTTACTACACCCATTATTAAATACAGTAAAACTCAAAACAGTTCGTTGTTTTCCATAAATTATTATAATAATAAACAATAGTTTCAAAAGGATTTGCCAAATTATTTTGTGTTGTTACATACCATCACGTACTATACCATAGTTACTTTATACGAGTCCAAATGATCAATATACCACTTCCCATGATCCTTGTATACCTACATATATTGAGAATAATAATTATGCATATCATTGATCTAAGTATCCACATACTTGTATGGAAATGTTAATAAGTAGGTATTACTTACTCAATGAAGAATGATCCGCGATACATCTTCCCATAAGTTGACGTTCATTTCTTTGACCCGTCATTAATTTTCATTATACTTATTGCTACCGTAGCGAACCTACGTACTGAATGTTGTATTATATTATTATTGTGTAGGAATGAGTTATCATTTTCACATATCTACTGTAAGTAAAGTAAGGAACTAACAATGCAACATTTTACGATCTTAAGACTAATTCTTAATAATGTTTTGCACCTACGTACTTAATATTATTGGTATATTATGTAGGTGAACGCATAAATTATTAAATGTATATCCCCACAGGGATACCACGAACTGGGTGTTATTTTTAATGCGCTTATAACATAACGCAGCATGCATAGACAATTCACACAGACCGAGCTAATCCCAAACTAAGATAATATGATTCTTGTATAATGGGTACTAACGCGACGATATACATATACGCAATGCACTAAACACATATATATGAAACACCCAGACTCAGGACAATTGAAGGTCATTCTTCATTTTGCTCTGGCCGGGAATCGAACCTGGAATCTCGTAACCCAAAGGCAAGAAAGTTACCTCTGCGCCACTCCGGCCGCCAAGTGTGATGTCATCTAATGTTTGCGCTCCCAACTGTCGAATTTTACGGTGATTCCTATACACAAATTGGTGTTAAAAAGCCAAAAATTTATTGAGTAATAAATCAATGTGATCCGTAAATATGTACTGAATATTCACAATACTTTCTTTGTTTGCAAGAGGACAAAAAATATCTGAAAAAGCTGAAAATACATATAATAGCGATTATTCGACAAATCGCTTATAGGCTGAAAATTGACTCTTAGAAAAATTACCCATAGCATATACGAAAACATCTCGAGTACACTCTTTGAAATACATCTTACAACAATAAATTTCAATAAAATAACACACAACACTGAGAACTTGGATACACCCAAGTATTTTAATAATATTATTATTAATATGTTCACAGAATTATCAAACTATAATCAATTTAGATTAAATAGTGACGTAAATAAATGAAAACACTTTCCACATTCACTTCATAAATATATTGAAATTAGATGCTCACCGTTTCAAACGTTATTACTGAAAATGGACGTATGTCCGAAAAGCTTTTAATTTCAATCATGTGATAGTAAACAGTTTTTTTATTAGTTTGAAAGTTCGAAAATCGAAAAGCAATTTATATTGCTATTCAAGGTTTTTTTTTTTAATTTATCTTCTATTATTTATTTAACAGGTGTAATTTGAGAAATCATTCGTTTTAAAAAAAAAATCTTCCTACGTTCCCTGGCTGTCCTATATTTAGGATATGCCGGATGTTTTCGCGACCCTATATATCTATACTAGTTAATTTTGTTTATACCTACTTTACAGTGCGTGCGAGTTTATTACAAGTAATAAAATTGGTTTTGTAAGTGTAATAATAAGTGAGATGATTTACTGTCGTATGTTGTTAATACGTGACGCTCGTTAAATGAAACAATGAGCATTTGGTCGTTTATCAATTTGCAAGGCAATAATCTTTTCTTGTTCTCTGGAGTATATAACTTACTCGTATGTGTTCATATTATGCCTACTTAATATTAATACTTCTACTACTTAGTGTTGTTAAATATTCAAGTCTGTTTATAAATATGAAACAGGATTATCTGTTAGTTCATTGCATGCAGTTTTTTTTTTCAAATAAAGGTCAACGGATCTTGCATCCCTTGTGTCACCGCGACCATAATAGATCTATTGTGACATCCTTCTGTGTCATATCTCACTCTTAAGACCTAAGTGCGTCATGTAGCTCACTATTTGTCTTGGTGTGAGAAGTCTCACTTTCTCAGAGTCCAGCAGTGGATCTCCGAGGATGTGACTTCGGTTGCGAACAACTGCGTCACAGTTACAGTGGATGTGGATAGGTGTTTCATTATCCTCTGAACAATATCTGCAGAGTGGGGTATCTGACAATCCAATTGCATTCAGTAAGCCAACTAGCTACTACACTTGTGCACATTGTGATATAAGGTTGTATGGATAGATTGAGAGAGAAAATTTGTCAATTTTTATTTATTTATTCAATAATTAGTAATGATTGTGCTCTGTAATGTAAAACACAATACATTTAATTAAAATAATTGACGTAAATAGAGAGGGAAATCGTTAATGCATACATATTTAAGTGCAAATAAACATAGAAAAAGTAAGATATTAAAATGAAATAAAATTTAAGTAATTCTTTTATGTGACTATCAATTTGCTAGACGGCATCGAAAGTTACCACTCTCGGTCACAGGCAATTGTGAAGTGCTTTTAAAACTTTACGTTACCGGAAGAGTTACCATAGTATATTTTATATGTACGTCCACATGGGCACATCGGTCGGTAAATTAAACTTTATAGAAGAAAATGTTTAAATTTGATATCAATACTAAATATTATTTTAGTTTGAGTAAAAAATATTAAATGTAAATTAATCAATTTCAAACAATTTTTCAATATGCTCAGATAGGTAGGTAGACATACTATGTATAAAAACATGATACTTGCATTATATTATGTTCTCTACAATGTGCTTTTTTTATTTATCTATTTAGATACTTAGTAAAATCGGGTTCGATTTCTAGAAATATAATAAAATATATGCCTATTCTTCATCTCCACACTATCACTTGTAATATTATTTTCTTAACAATGCAGCTTACTTAGCTTACTGTGGAAGGTGTATAAAGTTGTATCTGGGCTTATAACAAAACCCAGATATATCTTTAAAAAAAAAATACTAACATATTATGTACATAAATTATATAGTGTGTAATTTACAACAACCAACATGATATAATGACATTATTTGAATACTTTCAATAGTTCAATGTGTTTAATTTAAGCAACTGATAATTTATCATTCCATTTGGGAAAGTCTTCTTCTTCTTTTCGTGTCGGTCAGCAACGACAAATAACAAAAACACCAAATTCACATCAACACTCCCATTCCCTCCCAGAAAGCAACGACCTCTCTTGCAGCTCCCCCTAGGTGAGTTCGTCCCACGAATTCCTCCCAGTGACACTGTCTGGGAGCCATTGGGCATGTCAGGAGGTGTCCAGTGTCTTGCTCCTCTCCACAGTCACACGCCGTGCTCTCAGCCAAGCCCCATCTCTGGAGGTTCTTTCTAGTGCGTCCCACTAAAAAATTGAACTTCAATGCTGTTCTTTGGGAAAGTGATTTTATTCAATTGATGTTTGTTTCGCATATATATTTTTCATATGAAGTATTAGGACGATAATGTATGCAACTACTTAATAATTCAGTAAGTTCGATGGCCACCCCGCTTGTAGAAAATAAATAAGAATGAAAGAAAGGAAAAATGTGAATGTAATTAAAAAAAACATATTCCTACGTTATTAAGGCAAAAATCACTCAGACCTGCCAACACAGATTCTGCCAATAGACTTGTGGTGCCTTGTTGGGGGAGAGTGTTAAAGTGTTCAAGGTAAAGTTAAAGACCCTATTAATCAGGAGGTATTATGATTCTTGAATGGGCCCTTGCGGTGGTTTTCCCACAAAACAGCGCATCTTGAAAGAATTTTCTAATTATTATTTAATTTTTCTTTCGAAACATTTATTAATTCATTTTAAGCACAAAACAGACAATAACTACATATTATATAAAGTACAGAAAAAAGGTAAATCTTTCAGAGATCAATTATCATCCAACATCACGCGCCACAATTAATTTAAAAAACATAGTTACCTAACATTCCTGTCATCTTAACATGCTTACATATACACATTTTCACGTTTAGCATTATGCTTGCATCGTGGAGAGTGAATTTATTCAGGAGCTAAGAGATTTGAACCAGGGGTCTTTCGATTGAATGTCTCAGAATTTATCATAAACCTATATGAAATATTACATAATTAAATTAATCATAAATAAAACACGTATTTATAGTATATCCACAGCGACTTTTTATTGGACGCGAGCCGGTTTTCAAGAGCGGAAGCTCACTTTTCGCTAGCGGAGAGCGGAAGCTCTTGAAAGCCAGCTTGCGTCCAATACAAAGTCACTGTGGATATAATAAGTGTTTTATTTATAATTAATTCAACATGAATTTCCACCAAGTACCGTCGGTTGAAAATATCAACTTTATTACATAATTATATTCATTAGGTATCATTCCATATTCATATTGCCAATAGTAATTCTGTTAAAACTAATATTAACATAATTTCCTTGACTTTGACCAAACTATACTTGTAGTTTAGATATTATATCAGTGAGTTAAATTAACATACGTATCATTACTATTTTTCTCATATCAAACTATAAATTTTACAGCATTGATGTTCAATGTAAACATGCAAATGTTTTCCTTCCTCACATCATAAATTCGTTGGTTCCGTTAGATGTTCCACAGTGATGTAAGCCAATAATAAGTTTATTATTTATACAAAAGAGTGTATGAAGAACTACATTATAGTTATATGGAAGCCAAGGGCATTACCTACTGGAAATAAGTATATCAAGTTATGTTCACAAATGTTGAATCATTGGCTTTAAATCCAGTTACGTTCACAAAATAGCCATAGCAATATAGGCATTCAAAAAGTTTTTAAATTATATCGATTATGGTTTTTTTTTTCATTCTTATTAATTTCACGATTTTTTCTCGAGAAAAATATTCATTTTGTTTTATAAATGTTTTCACAGTTTTATCAATAGGTACGAAAGGAAAAAAGAGTGAGTCGACTCATCTCCAAATCAAGTTTAATTAAGGTAATAATCGCTAAAATATTGGTCGTGTGCATCGTGGAAAAAGGGATGAATCTATGTTTGCATATTAGAAACCATATTTCAATGGAAAGTAACTTATTTTGGCTCTCCTGTGGTGTAGTGTTTTTCGATTCATCCCCCTTTTCCTCTTGTACATAGTAATTCTTTAATTACAATGTATAACCGAACATGCCTATCAAATAAAACACTTCAAATTATCACTAAAAAATTTTTTTTTTCGAATACAAACGACATATTATTTTTGGTATGTCTCCTTTCGAACATGGATATGAAAATCGAGATCAATTTATAAACTCTCTTCTATTTTGTGTCCACATATTGAATTATGAAAAGTACTTCATATGTATCTAAAAAAAAACATTTTTTCAACTCTTATTTGTAGCAATGTAATACAACTTTTTGAACACAGTTTAAAGTGTTGTCAATACTTTTTAATGGAATAACGAAAATGAAAAATATACATTTCTCACTCGCAAACAATGCAGACATGTATCGATCACAGCTGGATTTTTTTTATGTTCGTCGGCGTGAAGGGACATTAAATTTATTTAGTCGGTGTATAAAAATATTGTTTTATTTATTCTCGTTCTCCGAACCTCGGGAACAGGTTGGTGAATAACTTCACTTGTATTCAGGAAATCAATTAATAGGTAGATACAGACTCGTTATAACTTGAAGTTGTTCCGACAGAAGCGGTCGGCAGGAATATTGCATTTCAATTTAGGTAGAATTTATATTTATCAACCGCAAACCTCAATGGACACGACCGCAAATTAACTAAGACTTGTAAAGTGTTAGAAAGTACCTACAAATCTTTACGAAAATCACCGGTATTATTTTTTTTAAACAATTGAACATGCAGTGAACTTCAAGTTTTATTACAATATTCTCATGAATGGAAAAAAATTATAAAATAATAATAATCTAATAAACCTAGGTACATTAAAAAATAATAAATAAATAAAATATAAATTGTATTTATGTCTTCGTTTTAAATCCTAAAAATGTTTTTATTTCGCTTACAAGTATTTAACGACAAATGAAAAATTAACTATTTAAAAAAAACGAGATACTGATAAAACGGTTTGGCTTATTTGGAAGAGATTGCCTTTGCATATATTGATTGTATTTAATTTGAATGTTTACCTATATGAAATTGTTATAAATGTGCAGCAAAAAAAATAATTAATAAATAAATATATAAAAATATTGATATTTCTAAGAATAGGTATAGTAGGCTCTTAACATTGCAACTACATAATGTTAAGAGCCTACTATACCTACAAAAAAAAAACTTTTTTCATATCGTAGACTCAGTGTGAATTTTTGGTTTGTGAGAATTTTGCATGAAAGTAATTAATAGCTCCTGTTAAGTAAGAACATAACACTTATTACCCATTTTATACTATTTCCATACCAAAATTCCGAGTATAAGCATTTATATATGAATGAGCTTTTATATTAAGACGTAACAGTGAGCTAAAACAAAATATAAATCATTGTTATTTTTTCTATAGATCTATACAAAATTGAGTTACAAGTACGTAGGTAATTTATTAAAGCAACTTTGCGAAAGCTCAATTTATCGAACGACGGTCCTTGGTGGAAGTTCATATTTTTTTTTAATGAAACACGATATATAGTTATTCCACTATTGACTTTATTAATTTTTGCGAGCCAGCTTTCAAGAACTTCCGCTGTCTCCGTTAGGCAAAAGTAAAGTCCTGTTTCATTTTAAAAATTATTAACTTTGCGAAAACTTAATTTGCGCCTTATTTCATGTGTTCTCTGTAGGTAATACAGATGTACAAGATCAATTCGCCATATTAACATTGTTATACCTCGAACGATTTTCTTGAGAAAATATTCGAAGACCATTACGCTAAAGCCCGACAAATATTATTATTTGAAAATACGAGCTTATAGCTCTGCACATACTGTAAGTATAATATTATAACGATAATAAATGTTTATTTTAATACCACGATGACATAAAATGAAGTTAAGCTTGTAATTTATTTATTTATTTTAGCTTATTATATTATAATAATACTGGGCGGTATAATCCCCATATAAATATTTTAATCAGTTCCTTTATATGCATGTGTATATATATATAACATATGATATCCTATAAAGTAGCTCGAAAGTATTTTTTGTGAAATGAAATGTTCCCTTATCATCCTAAAAGCATCTTAATGCCGATAAAAAATCATACATACTTATATATTTATTTATTTATTTTATTCTTCACCTGTACATTGTTTACAATAATACAAATTAACATAGAAAATATCATTTATTCAATTCAATGTACAGAGGGCGAGTTTATGGCTAAAATGCGATGTCTTCCAACTTACCCGGTTATTAAAAACATAAATATACATACATCCACATACATATCTACAGTAATAATATAAATAAAAAAACAAAAATACAATATAAAGCAAGCAAATGAAAAAGACACATGCAGGCAACAATGCATTTATGGACACATATTTGACACATATTTGTATATTTTTTTTTAAAGATATATCTGGGCTTTATTTTAAACCCAAATACAACCTTATACACCTTTCACAGTAAGCTAAAAGCTTGTGTCGTGAAAGGTGAGTTTGCCGGCACCTGGAATCGAACCCCGGACCCCTTGTTCACAAGGCCGAGACTCTACCTCCAGGCTACCGACGAACTAATGTACTAAAACATATTTGAACAATCCGGTGATATCGTTTTCATTATTTCGTCAAAATTATTTAATTAGATTATATTATGTAAATATATTTATTTTCATAAAAAGATATCGTGACAAATTCGTCAATAAAAAAATGTACTCTGAGTTAGAAATGGCGTCGTGAAATCACAGAAAACTAAAATTTAAATAATCAGAAACATAGAGAAACTCTATAAGAGATATGTAGCAACAATAATGTTATCGCAATATACATTAGTTTTTTGACTATTTTGCTTAACACAATATTGCATTTAAACACTCCACGTGAGAGTTCAGAGCGGAAACCAAATTACTCTTTTCCCCTCTTCCCACGACAATCCTACGCTCTGATGTTTTTTTTTTCAATTGAACGATTATTATTCTCTGAACGAAGCCGTGTTTAAAAGCCAGCGATATAATGTAATCCAGTTCATGTATGTTGTTGTTATTGAGACTGAAATAGTTTGCACAAAATATGTAATATAACTGGTACTTCTAACAATCTTTACTGCTTCCCATACGATGCAAATTCACAAACCGCATTCAATTGTTGAGAGCAAAATAATAATAAATATATTATGTACTTACCAAGAGATGCGGTACCACGATCAGGGTGACCAAGTTAAGCAGAATCCTGAGATATTAGCAGGATTTCGTCACATTTTAGAGCTAATTCATTTTTTATAATATCCACCAAATCAGAATTCCACAGTGATAGCAAATTTCCAAACTATCAATTCATGGTTCTAGTTTGGTCTATGTGACCAACGTTTCAGAAAACTGGCCAACGGTTAAAAATAAAATACGTTTTTGTTTTTCTCGTTTATCATGTAAAACAGTTTGATTGTTTAATGATACATATAATATCAGTAAGGAGAGTTATAAGCGTTTTATCCAATTTTTGCAAAATTTTATCATATTTTTTTCAAGTTTTGTAATAGTTCATCTAGAAGGATTTTCAATTTATATCCGGTCGACCTGACCTCAGTTGTTCATGGCTCACTGGAATTAAGGATGGTATGTAATAATATATAGCATTGTATTTATTATTACGACTTTACTTCCAATAAAATGTTTATTTGTATGCCCACACAAGTAATGCTGAAATTTAAAATAAATTATTTAAATAAACAGAAAAAGAAATAATACCTAACTGGGACTGTAGAAGGGAGGCGTGGAAGGGGTCGAATACCAGCAATGTGAAGCGACCAAATTAAGGCTAATGCTTCTATCATATAGTTATCGCTAAAGGAGGAGACAGATGATTTATAGAACGAAGCATAATGGTCATGACTATGAGTCTAAAAATTGGGGGACCGACGAAGATGATGATGATAATGAAGAATTTTTCAAGAGAATTGAAATAAAAGTTTCAAAGGACAACATTATACGAAAAAATAGGACATTCAGGATGGGTGACGAACTTCATCGCCAAATTCAAGAAAGGCTTTGATTTTTTGAACACCTGAACACCTACAGGACACTTGAAATTTTTCAGAAGTTAAAACTTTTTTTTATCTCCCTTTATTTATTAACTTAAAGAGTTCAAACTTTTTGGAGTAACTAAACGCTCAGTAACATTACTAACACATTATGTCTCTGATGATGAGTGCTTAGTCACTCGAGAGCATTTAACTCTGTAAGTTGACTTATACAGTGGGATTATACAAAAAAAAATATGTGTATTTATACAATTAATTACGTAGTATTAATTTTATGTAATGTTTCCAAGAAATATCTATAGACTTACAAATAACAGTGGAAATTCACCGCATTGTTGATTCTGAAATGACTTCTAAATCTAAATATTATTATTTATTTTGGCTATCTCGTGTACTGAACCAAAGTTGTAACGTAGTATAATACATATTGTATTAATAATTATTGCAACTAGTGTGTTCAAACCCATCTTCACAAATTAAAGGAGAACACATTGTAAATATAAATTTAAAAAATACACAAGACATACAACATATTATTTACTTTCGATGGTTTGAAGCGGAATTTGCACCACTTTGTTAGTGGCATGCATGTTATTAAACAAGTGGAAACAGTTCTAAATCATTACTATATGAATTCAGGGAACCGGTAAACATTATTTTAAGTTTTTTGCCTGATTTAGCATTCTTGAATATTCATCAATAAAATTTATACAATTGTCTCTAATTCTATGACTGGTATTTTTTTAACACTAAAAAATATTTGCCGTGACACAAGGAAACGTTCACTTAATACAAGGGTTTTCGCGAAAGTAACTGCTTTACAATTTACAGTTTATTACATCAATGCTACAAAACTTATAGCATCTAAGTTTCGTGTAATATTCGTAACTGATTTAGTACCACAACATTCATGCATGCGTGGTAAAACTGGCTATTGATACAATATGCAATTGTTAACGTAATTAAGTCGCGCCCTTAATGTGATGCCATTTTCCGCGTGATGTAAATTTCGTTTAACAACTTTTTTCGAGATTATTTAGTCTCCAAAATGATGAATCTTCAAGCTTTTCTTTTGAAACAGATTGATAGTCATCAGTCATCACTCGCTAGTTACTTGAAGGAGGAGGGCAAACATACAAACTCATAAAAAATTATAATATTGGAGAACAACACTAGGAACATATTATACCTTTCACTGTTATTTCTTGACAAATCCACATTTAGTTTCCTCAACGCACGTGTATTATTATTACTGAAGCGGACTCACTTACTAACATTATTACGAATTTATTGTACAAACTATTATTACCGAGTAAACTAGTATATTATGTAGGTATATTAATTCAACAACAACAATTTTACGATATGTATTAGAAATACTAGTCTGTACGTATAAATCAGTGATTCCCAAAGTGGTCAAGGTAAATGTGGGGTCTACGTTGGCATGACTAATAAATAGGGGTTCACGAGACGTTAGCGGGGATCCACGAATCCATAGTTTAAGTATCGGATATATGATTCGAGTAAATATTCTTTAAGAAACCGAGGAGTTATTGAAATATTTCAAATTCATATACCATTTTGAAAATTCGGCGACGGCCGGGGGGGGAGGGGGAATTTAAACACGTAATACTTCTAAAGTATCCGCCGATATTGATCTAAATAATACGGTACATAATATACCCGTTACATTGTAGAAAAAGATACTGTGGGTAAATATTCTGTAAGAAAACCGATGAGTTTTTGAAATATTTTAAATTCCTATACCATCTTGCAAATTTCGCGATGGTGGGGTATAAATGCAGGGGGTCCACCGGAACAAGCAAAATTTTGTAAATGGTCTATGAGAAAAAAAAGTTTGGGAAACAATGGTATAAATCTATTGGGAGTATGAGGCAGTCACTACTGCTACGCATTCTTACGCACAATCAAGTTTATGACTCAGTCGTCTATTCTACATAATATTATTTAAGCTTATTTTAAACTTATTATTGAATTATTATTTGCAATAGACGAAAGTGCATTTGTAAAAAAAAAATAACGTCAGTATCACCCGTCGAATTAATAAACATGAATCTAACTTGAAAATCGACTCACCACCGATCAGATATAAAATATACAATTTTCGATCTAATCATCGGTGACTTATTGCCTGCTTGAACTAATCCACCTCTATTAATCCGAATGAGTTTAATACTCGTATAATATATGTAACTATATCTTCCTCTACTTGAGAACATCAGAAATAAACGTGCTTACAACATTCAGAACGAATTTGTGCAAATTGAGTTTCCCATATCTTTCCACGACATTTATCATTGATATAATTGTCACAAAAACTGTTCGTTATAATATTCTCTCTTAGAAGATCCTCAAGAGCAGTGGTCTCCAACCTTTTTATCTCCGCGGACCGGTCAACGTTTGATAATTTTACCACGGCTCTCTGAGGGAGAGACATTGGTTGTAAACAATAAAAATATGAAAGTGGGGACCATTTTTTAGCTCTCAGGTTCCTAGAATTTGATAATTTCCCTTACGTTCTAAATTTCTACTCCCCGTCGCCAGATTTGTGAAATGTACAGGAATTTGACATATTTCATGATCTTCTCGTTTTTGTAAGTATTATTACACATATTTGCTTTACTTTGTTTTATATTTCGAAAAAGAAAACAACAAGATACACAACAACATAAAAGGACTGACTTTATTGTACCTTTCGCGGATCGCGAGTTGGAGACCATAACAGCTCTAGACAACACAAATTGAAGATACAAATCGCCACCATTCAGGCTATTTCGTATCACTGTATCAGTTGATATTAGTTTTCTCTTTTGACATGACTTTCAAAACTCTCTGTAATCGTTATCATAATCAACAAAATATTACCATTTATGTATGAACACATTGAAAAATTTATACATCTGAAAACTGCTATTTCTCGTGTTATAGAAACGGTAGCATTTTGTTTACAAAAATATTATAATTTTCATTAACATGAAATAACAAACTTGACTCAGTTCAGTGTACATACGTTAGATACCTAGACGGTTTATTTTACTGCATAACCTTGAATTCTTAATCTTCGCCAAAACATTGATGATGTAACCGGAAACTTAATCCGGAACTTTATGCATTCAACACAAGTCTGTTGTTGACTATTCGTGTTCAAGAGTGTGAAATATAACTAAACACTGACAATATTCAAAAACATAATAATCTATGTCTTTTAGTTTCAACTTAAAAAAAAAAAGTACTTCATATAACGAAAAAATATAGACATTAGTCAACTTCGTAACGTTATATTCATTTATCTTAAAGCTCTCTACAATATTGTGATGGGAGGGTTGTCTAACTTGCATATTTATTTATGCATGTATCAGAATTTATACAAAGATGAATGGAAATAGAGTTGAAATGCAAGAAGTTAGGAGAGTATTTCAAATGCTCTAAACTGGTAAATTTACCAATGATTTGTTTGCATTCATACTAATGAATCGTTTGTACTATCTCTGGTCCTAATCTGATAGTTCGTACCAATGATTCGTTGTGAAATTTCGTAAGTATTTTTCTCAGTGTATCCTCTCTGTTTGTTACACTAGAAATACAAAAAGAGATAGATGTATACCAATTTGAAACTCAATATAAATCCCTTTCAAACTTGCAAATTTAATGATTTAAGTCATAAATAAAGATATATTTGCAGAGAGGCTTTGTCTTTTACTACAATACATACTTCGCTTTAACAATAATATGAACATTTACATATTATGATGTAGTTTGTTAGCTTAGTACAATAATTGTTGGCGCCAGCTTGATTACTGCTGCGGTATCATTCCAGTAGGGAAACAGTAGTAATACAAATCATTGCCTATTCAAATGATATAAATCTAGATTGTGTATATCCTAAGTCCTCTGCACACATTGTTAAATTATTATTTCATTTGAAGTTATGAATATTGATTTGGAGATACGTATCGGATGGATTATGAAACGATCTCGAAAAAATATATTTATGTGAAAGAGGAGTTGTGAGGAAGCGCGGACGTCCGAGAGCTACGTGGCTTGACAAAGTGGATAAAATTCTCAAGAATAGCTGCATGTTGATTAACAGAAATTGGTGTACATGTATTAGAAATTACATAAATGTGGTGGAGACGAAAAAATTGTATAAAGATAGATTAATTTCGTGTTCTGTTGTCTCTGCTTACCTCACACACCAATTTGTATATGGTTTTATAATAAATTAATATGTAAATAAATTTGATTTGAGAGGCATGTAGGTTTCTATATAGTAGAAGAAGACAATTGTTTTTAATTCATCATACATACATACATACCATCACGCCGCTTCCCTCGCGGGGTAGGCAGAAAGGATCGAGCGCCACTTCCTTCTATCCTTGCATACATCTTTCGCTTCCGTCACTGTCATACAATTCCTCATGCATGCTCTCCTGTTCAATGTGCTCAACACGTGACCGTCCTGTAGGATTTGATTTAAATGATCTTGCCATTTAATCCTCGGACGTCCGCGTCTCCGAGCACCATTCCTCTCAGCCAAGTTTTTAATTCATCCAGTTATGAAATTATTTGTGCACCAGCACAATAAATAAAAACAAAAAAAACTCTTGCACCTCAAAATAATGCTTTAATAACAGTTTGTTTTTATTATGTGATTTTGTCTTCGTCTTTGCAATTCATTAATAGTTATTATGTTACATTTGGCCTCCCACACAATGCATATACTTACTGAATAATAAAATAATAATCTCATGAAATTGTTTCACATTATAAGAAATTGAAAACATTATTATGAAAACAATAAGGTATTATCTTCCTACTCCTATGAATATATTATTTTCTCATTATCTTACTCCAATCTCAATAATTCTACCACACCGATGCAATTTAAGTTTATATATCTGTAGCTTTTGCTTATTTAAAAGCGTTTCCGTACCAAGTGATTCACAATGAATACCTTTGTATTAATTTTTCGAATGTTTCGTAATTAACACTGTGGAATTCCATATTTATTATTAATTTATATTAAAAGAAACTTTGTATTTTCCACTAGAATAATTTCAATTATAGTCAAAACGTTTTCGGAACTACTTGTTCCATCATCAGTAACTAAAGTATTGTTTCTGATGATGGAACAAGTAGTTCCGAAAACGTTTTGACTATAATTGAAATTATTCTAGTGGAAAATACAAAGTTTCTTTAAATATAAATTAATAAATACCTTTGTATTGTTTATTTGATATTTAAATGGTTTTTAGTATCTGCTAAATATAAAAAAAAATATTAGTAAAATACACCTGCCTCCATTTTTAACAACAAATAAATTATGTAAACCAACTTTTTCTCCGAAACATTTATTTACGTAAAAAGATGCGATTTCAATTCTCAAACTACCAGGTTTTATTAGTTTTTGTTACAGTGAAGGATGCCATAAAAGTGTATGGTTCTAAATCGCAAAACTGTTTTACAAAGTGAATATATGTAAATATAATCAAAGCTAGATTTTGCATATTTTCGTATTATAATGAACTTCCACCAAGAACCATCGTTCAATATATTTTTTTTTTTAAGAAATTTTATCTTTAGTCCTCTGTACATACTGTAATGAAAACAACTACTGTTTCTATAAAAACTATCACTGCGTATCCCACAAATGGAATAACCAGCAGATCAACTGCATGATATAAGAACTCAAGCTGCCCTCTCCGTGCCAACAAAAAATCAAAACTTTCAGGATGGGGTAACGAGCTTCATCGCTAAATTTAAGATGTAAAATGTGTAAATTTTTCGAACACCTGCCTTTTACAAGACACTCGAAAACTTAGGGAAATAGTGGGAGACCAATAACCTCAAACTAATAAGCTCATAAACTGTAGAACGTCCCCGTGGTTGCGATTTAGATTCAATCAACGATTAAACGAATTCAGTTCCACACCACAACAAGTCGAAATTTTCGTTTTTTTTTTTCGGAAATGCATATTATCAACTCCACACTATCACTTCAACAAACAAATAATTATAAAAAAAATACACGGTTTCTTTTATACATTAAATATTTAGTTAATGGAAAAAAATCATGAATATATTTTCAATCCCACAAATAAATATTTCGAATTGTTTAACCATTGAACGGAACATAGACAAAATAACGCCTCTAACAGTGCGATTAGTACGAGTATATAGTATATTTCACTTTCTGTTGTGTTTTTGAAGCATACCTAATATAAATATACCAAAATTACGAAAATGGTTATCCCGTGGAGTACCTACCCGGCAAGGAATTGGTCTCCCACTCTTATCCGTAAGTTTTTGGAGTGTCCTGTAAAAAGCAGGTGACCGAAAAAATTAAAGTTATTTTATTTATTAAATTCAGCGATGAGATTAATTGCCACCCATCCTGAATGTCTTGATTTATATTGGCACTGAGAGGACAGCTTGCATGTTTATTATATGCGGCTGGTATGCTGGCTACCCCACTCGTGGGATATGCCGTGATGGTATAGTATGTAGGTATATATAAAATGGTGATTTCTCGAATATAAAACATTTCAACTTGTTGAGCTAACGAACTGGACAGTCGAAATACACAACTATTCTGTGGAAAGCTATTGTTATGTATCATTATTAATTTCAGCACATACATACGGCCACATGGGTGGAATATTATGTCGCCCGCATATAAATCACATTGTATTATGTGAAACTTGTCATGTATTTCATCTATTGTTGTCTTAGATTCATTAGACTTATAATAATGAGATGTTTATTAAATCGTCTAGTGATAGAATATGTTTGAAATTATTCACATGATTTACTATTGTTGTGCCTAATTTCTTTTAGACAATCAAATTAATATATTTTACTTGAAATCATTCAAATCAAAAAAATAATCTCGCATTTCTTTAGTAGTCACTAGTAATTATAAGTACGTATCACATATGTAGGTATTGTTTTCAATTCTATTCAAACTTTAAAAGGCATCCACTCGTTTACGATTGCTCAGGATAGGTATTGTTTTGAAATATATAAATAGATTTTTTTATCAATATGAGCGTATGGATATAAAGTTTCACACATCCAAATAAATCCTTAATTAACATCTTCATAATAAAATGCCAAATGCTTACACCGTGAAGAAAACACGGAGGTCTGCTGAGGGACTGGAATCATTCTATGTATCTGTACCCTCATGCTGTATCCCAAATAGACAGAAAGAACTTTCCACATGTCCTGAAATCATCCTCTATTATCAGATTAACTTATTAAATCACCTTTTTGCAATAAAGAGCATGTTTCAGCAGTGTAACATATTGGCTTGATACTTAAATAAATCATTACTGTATTTTGCAACTACAGTTAACTACCCTACTTTTGACTTGTGTCAATCGGTAGAAAGTTCGATGGAGCTTTTCTGAAATGCTATTATTTTGTAAATATATGGCAGCCTTCAAACGTCTTATCCATAATTATGTATGTATGCACGAAGTTTCATGAATAACTTTAATATTATTATGATCTCGCTAACAGTAAATATTTACTGACGTGAACATAAATTGTAATCATTGTTTGTAAAGTAAGACATAAATAATAAATAGCATTGTCGATCAACATTGTCATAATCACATTACTTATTAATAATATTAATAAAGATGATAAATAATGCAAGAGTCGGCCGCAGTCGTAGGTTAATCAGTAAATATTATACATCGAGTCATTTCGGTAATAAATCATTGTTTTGTATGCGAGTACTTTTTAAATAAAGTGCATTTGTGCAAGATGTTGATTTGTACATCAATAAACAAACAAACAAAATCATCAATTATCATATAAATAAGTCAATAAAAATATTTAATATTTATTTTGGTATGCGAGTCATCAACAATGATAAAGAGCATAACAGTGATGGGTATGTATATTTGAAAAGGGTATGAAAGATGAACCGTGATGCACCCAGAAAAAAATTGATCTCCCACACTTTTCCGTAAATTTCTGTATGTCCTGTAAAAGGCAGGTAATCGAAAATATATATAAAGACATTTTATATCTCATAATCAGCGATGAGGTCCGCACACACCCAGCCTGAATATTTTAATTTTTGTCGACACAAAGAAGTCATCCTGCATGTTTATTACTTGCAACTGGTCTACTGGCTACCTCACGATATGCTGTGATGGTGTAGTAGCATAAGAGCGATATACCATTGACCGAATAGACTGAAAACGCAGTACAAATATTCAAAGAAATTATGTTCCAATATTACCTAATAATGTTATGCTTTTTCACTTCATAGGGTTAAATTGTACCTATATGAATATGTTATGAACAAACAATAGTGATTGTTTTGAAAAGGTGCACATCTAATAAATAGACCGTCGATATATATATTTTGTATTAACAATGACATAGTCTTAATAATAATGCATGAGGCGCTACGAAGGTCGGAAGATCGAAATCGCTGGAAGCATTTTGTGCACACCTATACAAATGATGGTCACGATCCTCAGCACTGAGGGACCGACAACAAAGAAAGAAGAAGTCTTAATGAATGCATCTATAACGAAGGAGATAATATGGACATATATTTTTGAACCAAACATCGTTTAAGACTGATTGATATGAAATTTAAAATATTGGTCGAAAATTCCCAATTTTTGCATTGAATTTCCAATCTTTATTAAAGGTTGTTGCCTGTCACTTTTATCAATAAACAAATCCAGACATCCTAATTCCTTAAACCTTCCCAATCCCATTCACAATTCAACGGTCAGGCTTACTTAGTTCTATACTACCTTATTGTTTTATTTCAATGCAAAGCTCTCAAAAACATGATGCATGCAAAATAAACACTAAATTGGTTTCGTTCAGATTAGCATTTTAAAAAACTTATTCCTCTTTCATGGTGGTGCGACGGACTTTTGCATATACTTTTTATTCTTGCGCTCTCATGCGCTCTTTTACCTTGTACCCCTCATGGTACAAGGTAAAATAATCAATTATCACAATCTCAAAAAATAATTTTTAGCTCAGTCGGTAGAGATTTCAAAAATAAAACAAAGAGTATTGGAAAGTACAATTGACTATACGATAAATGCTCAGGGTCGAATGGGTTAACCCAGATTTTATCACAAAGACTTCAAGACTTTTCTCTCTATAAATTCAACAATGCATATTGCCATTAAATCAACGGTGCCTTCCAACAATTCCCAATAAGAAGGAAAGATTCAGAAACAAAATAAAATTGCTATTTCATTATTTTCTTTTCAATTTATTCCAAACCTCCAGTATTCGGTGACACCTTTGGTATGGTCAATGAATTTACATACATTTTATATAAACTTTCTCGACAGTAAAATAGTAAAAGATTAAAACCTTGTTAATCATTTGCTATGTGGCAATCTAACTAACCCTTAGATTAAAAGTTTAAAATTAAATAATGATTGTGGCACATCATCCTTAACTCCTACCCTTTCTTTTCAGAAACGACCTACATATATCATAAAGTTATCAAACTCTGTTTGATTATACAATTTACATTAACTTTAGAACAAAATATTTATATATAATTATGAATGAATGAGAACAACCTGATCAAGTTATCTTCCTTCGAGTTCCACTTCACTTCCCGTTTCCCGAAATTGAAGGTTCCTTCCTGATAGGTACATAAGGTTTATTCTGGTATTAGAGGAAGTCAGCATCTTGATAATTGAAAGAGATTTATTCTCTTGTTAACTGAAGAATTTATTTTGGTAACAAGATATATCCTGAATAATTGAGAAATTCATGCTGGTACTAAGACATAACTTGAATTCATTCTAGTACTGAGGCGTATCCTGAATAACTGAGAAATTCATTCCGGTACTGAAAGCCGTACATCCTTAAACATTAAAGGACAACGTAATTAGTATTTATCAAACTATGTTTCGGTTTATTTTATTAAACAACGAAATTTCTCTCATCGAAAATATAATTGTAACAATTTAGACTCACCATATTTTTGATGACGGCCTGAATTACCACTGATTTTAATAATTAAATATGATTAAACTGTCAATCGACAAATAGAACACATTTCTACAACTAATTTATACATTAATCAACCATTTTAAAATGGTAAGGTTTTTTTTTTAAACCTTAATATTCACTATCGCATTTTGCGATCTGCCAATTTGGAATGTCGAATACAAAAGAGGAAGCATTCCTGCTTTCGACCGCCAATATTGAGAAATCCTCCCACCACGCATGCGCGGCGTCGCGTTATCAATTTCTGTCTTGCCAACGAACAAAATCATTTTTCTATAGTGATATAAAAATATCGCTACATATTACCACCCACGCCCACCAAAAAAAATAGTGAAGCTATTTTTTTTTATATCAGGTTATTCTCGTTCTATGTTCTCATCAACCCTATAACTTACTCTACTTTTTTTTTTTTAAAGATTAATCTAAGCACTGCACTGGGCCCAGCCTTTTCTTTTAAAGAAAAACTGTAATTCCATAGGCGCCAATCTTGGTTTCGTTTAAATTTTAAAACTTTAATTTACATTCGTTTCCGAATATTCGGGTCAAACGACTTCCAAAATGAACAAAAATACCCGTAAATAATAAGTACTTAATGATAAAAAAATAATTTCTAAACCAGTGCAGGTCTCATCTTATCTTTGCATTTATAAATTACACTTATATGTTAAATAATACATTTCCATTTTGTTACATTTACTAAATATCTTTTCAGATCTACTACATTTATTTTAAATTGTTTTGTGCCACAATATTCAAATATCTTCTACTACAAGCTCATATGATTTGCCACATTTTCCTTAGCTACATAACAAATTATATTAAAATTTCTTATATCTAAACTATATACATTTTGTGCCTTCTTTTTTTCTTATTCAACATTCAAATACATTAAGATCTGTCTGTATATTATGCATTTATATTTTATATAACATTAAAAATATTTGATTCAACCTTTTGAATTGACTCACTTCAACATCATGTCATTTTCCTTTCTATTTTCATGTATGAAAATATCAATTTATCATCAATTCCATTTTCCTGCCATGTCTTATTCTCCCATCTCTCCTCAGATAAGCACATGCAACTACAACCAAAGGTTCTCAACCCCTTTCCTTTTTTTTATTTCCCTTTTATCCGTAAAATTACGTATTTTACTAATATATTTTCTTTCGAAAATTTCTAATCAACGACCCCATTTCATAGTATAAGTTTCTCTACTTTGTTAAATGAATTTAACAATCGTATACACAATTATTTCGTAATTACTCGTTTTTTTTTATGGAGATAATTAAGGATTCTCTTCTTTACCACCGTATCCCCGATTTTAAATTATGTATACTATAACTCCATTATCTACATTTTCTCACATTACCTATCTCTATATTTTTTTTTTTTTTAATATTTCCACTTTCATATTGAAAATTACATAGTCAATATACTCACAAAAGAGATATAACGAACATCAACATTTGACCTTCTCGACATATTTCATTTTCAAATTCCCCTTTTACTATTTGACTTTAAATCGCGAGACTATTGAGTACTACAAACCTATCATTTATCAACGTTGCAAATCCTTACTTTCATTCTATTACAATCATTCACTTTCATCCTTCGTCTATCTTTTTCCCCTTTCACCGCCTACATACCTACTACTTTCATTTGATTCATAATTAGACCCACAAAACGTTTTGACAAGACGGAATGATCAACTCTCATCTTAGATTACAAACTTCTCTTATTGGAATTCATAAACCATGACCCAATACTCATCCCTTGAGCATGAATCCAATTCACTACCATATCATATAAGCACTACGCATACTCCTATATACGTCTTGCTAACTCGTATCTCTAGTTTATAAATGTATACACCGCGTATAGCTTGACACACTCGTATAAGAGATTCTGCCTTTATGCATACTACAAACTTTCAATACCAATCACTACACATCCCAGTAATGACATTATAACACATGACCCATCTTACAGAGAATCATATTCTTATCTCACCTTTTTATCTGACTCTTTCTGTATTATGTACTCGCGTAGAGTTCATATTATCGAAGAATCCAAATAATTTTTGCGAAGCGATTTTTTCTTTTTAATTTTATCCAACATTACTCTTTCGTAATTCTACGTACTATTTACTACGTAAATTTTTTTATATCAAATCCATCTCCTTTTCCCCTTTCATTAAACTTAAATAGCTATATCCTATAAATAACTAACTAAAATTTATACATTTTTTTTTTTTATTTACATTGTATTTCAATTTTCAGACGTCTTCGTCTTCTAATTTTCTCCCTTTCTTTCATCTTGTCGTTGCATTTCTGTTTTTGCATTATAAAATTTGTTATTGGGATTCACCTCCCTGTTTTGCCTTAGTCTTGCAAAACAATTTATATATACATGTCCGGGTTTGTTACAAAATCTACAAATTAGGTATATCCTTCCTATTTGACCCTTGTCGATCAAGTACTCCTTTGCTACCATTCTTGTTACCATCTTCATGTTGGTACCTTTGATTACTGTCACTGCCATTTTGAATTTCTAATTATCTATCTATTGAATTAAAATATGCTAATCCACAATTCAAAAATTTACAAAAAAAATTTAAAAGAAATAATACATTAAATATTAAAGTCTTCCGTTATTCAAAATTATTATTAAATATCCCCATATCTATATAAACTAATATCATTAATATTAAAGTTTCAATCTCCACATAAATTTAATATATCCATATTAAAATTATTTGAAACGATTTTATCGTTTTAAATTGATTATGTAAAAATATTAACAATCTACTACGTCCACAATAGTATAGTTTACCCTATATATATAAATATTATCATTCGATACTAAAACATTGAAATCCATACCTTTGTATCCGTCTACTAATTAATTTTCCATCCGCTTTACAATCTTCCGTCTCTTTCTAACTAAAGTGATTAACAATTATTATGCGTTGGAGAGAAGAGTACATTCTTATCACAGTATGTACGGAATAGCATCAGAATAATAATAATATTATTTTCGTATAAAAATTCTAATCATACATATTTATTTCAGAATCGGACAATGCTCAAAATAAATTATTTTCTTTATTTTTTTTTTTTTTTAATTTAAAATTAAATCTACTTTGTTCAACTTATTCCTTAGTTGTGAGTTGCAATAGCCGTACCAGAAGTATGAGAAGAATTCAGACAAGGCAATCAATCAAATAAATTTTCAATTTAAAATATAATAAAAACTCACCAGAAGGTTGTTTAATAAGTTAATAGGTATACTCCTTTTTTTGAATAAAATTAAAACTCGTAGTCAGCTTTCTGTATTTTGACATGATGTTGGGTTTCGTCTTTCCATATCTCATTACACATTTCCAATCAGCAATTTGAGCTAGAACATATTTTTTTAAAACATATTAAATATCAAATTCAAAAATCATTTTTCACAACTCTTTTACTTTTTTAACAAAATTTTATTTTATTGACTATGGTAATACCATTCAATTTTATACAAACTCAAAATAAAATCAACAAAATAAATTGATAAATAGATAACTTTTATCTACCATTTTTCAAATTAGGTATTCCACGAACAAAATTATTTTAAAATATTTTCAAACAATTTAAAAATTGACATATATTTTTTTGACTAAATTCCCTTCTTCAATCAATCATCTCAAAGCATGCAAAATAACATTAACTCGACAAATTAAAATAATAATAAAATATTGAGTCTACCCATAAATATTCTTTTTTTTATTATGTTACATATTCAATAAATATATTTAACTACCGCGACTCTGAAAAAAATGTTTTGTTACATATTCAAAATTTTTCATTCTTTTTAATTTACTTACAGTATTTTTTTAAACATTATGTTACAATTTTTTTATACTGATAACCAAATATAATTTGTAAAATTAAAATCGAAATACAATTTAACCCTTCTGCCACCAAAATTTGAATAATAATTTTTGCCACATAAATTAAAATTTTTAAAACTTTTTTTTTTTTTTTTTAAAACAAAACTTATTCTACTTACAACTATTAATGAATGTTCTTTTGTATTCAAGATACCAAATTAGACAATTACTAAAAATCTTGAGTCTAAGTAATAAAATTTTTGGGTTCAGCGCGTCTTTACATTCTACAAAGGTTGGCTGACATTTTGGGTGACATGAATATGTGACCCTTCTGCCACCAAAATTCAATTCGACTTAAATCACATAAAGGTTGGCTGACACTTTGGGCAACATGAATATGTGACCCCTCTGCCACCAAAATTCAATTCAACCTAAATTCTACAAAGGTTGGCTGACACTTTGGGTGACATGAATATGTGACCCTTCTGCCACCAAAATTTAATTCGTCTTTAAATTCTATAAAGGTCGGCTGACACTTTGGGCGCCATGAATATGCGACGGACTTTTGCATATACTTTTTATTCTTGCGCTCTCATGCGCTCTTTTACCTTGTACCCCTCATGGTACAAGGTAAAATAATCAATTATCACAATCTCAAAAAATAATTTTTAGCTCAGTCGGTAGAGATTTCAAAAATAAAACAAAGAGTATTGGAAAGTACAATTGACTATACGATAAATGCTCAGGGTCGAATGGGTTAACCCAGATTTTATCACAAAGACTTCAAGACTTTTCTCTCTATAAATTCAACAATGCATATTGCCATTAAATCAACGGTGCCTTCCAACAATTCCCAATAAGAAGGAAAGATTCAGAAACAAAATAAAATTGCTATTTCATTATTTTCTTTTCAATTTATTCCAAACCTCCAGTATTCGGTGACACCTTTGGTATGGTCAATGAATTTACATACATTTTATATAAACTTTCTCGACAGTAAAATAGTAAAAGATTAAAACCTTGTTAATCATTTGCTATGTGGCAATCTAACTAACCCTTAGATTAAAAGTTTAAAATTAAATAATGATTGTGGCACATCATCCTTAACTCCTACCCTTTCTTTTCAGAAACGACCTACATATATCATAAAGTTATCAAACTCTGTTTGATTATACAATTTACATTAACTTTAGAACAAAATATTTATATATAATTATGAATGAATGAGAACAACCTGATCAAGTTATCTTCCTTCGAGTTCCACTTCACTTCCCGTTTCCCGAAATTGAAGGTTCCTTCCTGATAGGTACATAAGGTTTATTCTGGTATTAGAGGAAGTCAGCATCTTGATAATTGAAAGAGATTTATTCTCTTGTTAACTGAAGAATTTATTTTGGTAACAAGATATATCCTGAATAATTGAGAAATTCATGCTGGTACTAAGACATAACTTGAATTCATTCTAGTACTGAGGCGTATCCTGAATAACTGAGAAATTCATTCCGGTACTGAAAGCCGTACATCCTTAAACATTAAAGGACAACGTAATTAGTATTTATCAAACTATGTTTCGGTTTATTTTATTAAACAACGAAATTTCTCTCATCGAAAATATAATTGTAACAATTTAGACTCACCATATTTTTGATGACGGCCTGAATTACCACTGATTTTAATAATTAAATATGATTAAACTGTCAATCGACAAATAGAACACATTTCTACAACTAATTTATACATTAATCAACCATTTTAAAATGGTAAGGTTTTTTTTTTAAACCTTAATATTCACTATCGCATTTTGCGATCTGCCAATTTGGAATGTCGAATACAAAAGAGGAAGCATTCCTGCTTTCGACCGCCAATATTGAGAAATCCTCCCACCACGCATGCGCGGCGTCGCGTTATCAATTTCTGTCTTGCCAACGAACAAAATCATTTTTCTATAGTGATATAAAAATATCGCTACAGTGGCTTTATTTCTTTTTGATTTATTTTTATGTTTCTTTACGTATCCTTACATATTTACATGCATATTTTTCATTTAATTTTACGTAATGTATATTAGTGAATTTGATTCTATTCAGTTTTTAAAATAAATAATTATTCGTTCACCCTTCAGCATTATTCACAGGATGGAAACAAAAAATGAAAACAAATTACTCATATTCATATTTATGTTAATTCTATGTATGCAAATCGAATCATTATTATGAACGATTTTACAAGAAAAAGTTTTAATAATCTTTTAGATTTGAACAAGGCAATAAGCATTGTCATAATTTATCAATAAAAGTTTTCAAAATATACTCCTGTCAACACAGTTGCCCACATCACAAAAGCTACAGATTCATCACCATCACAGCATTTCCCACATATGGGATAACCAGCAGACCAACCGCATGTCAAAAACATCCAGATTTTATATTACAAAGTATTTTCATAAATTTGTTTATTTTTCTATTGTTAGACTCGAGCATTTTTATTGGTGTACGGATCTAACTTATTTGTCTTTTTTTTTATTGACAAGAGAGCCGTAAGATAAAAAAATTCTTTGTGAAATTTACATAAAAGAAGATTTATTAACAAAGCATTCGTTTAGAGTGAACTGCCAAAAAAAGTCAGTTTATTTTAATAACACTGTACGAGTACTATGTACTAGAATAATTATTCTAATATTTAGATTGGAGCATCAATAACTTTCTTGAAAATACATAATATAAATTATCTTAATTAGACCGCGTTCATCTAATATTGTTTGTTGGATAAAAGAATGAAATAGTGCGGTCATAAAAATTATTTAAAAAAACGAACACTTATGACATGAAACAAGCCCTTAATTAACTCTTCCTAGTATTTATAAAGTTCTTAATACTATTTAAGGTATCCATGGGATCAACACCATCAATCATCCTTGTACCTAAACGTCTAACTCAATTTAGCTAAGCGGTATTATCTGTCCGTTTTTTCTTACGTTTTTATTGTTTTACATGTAAACTTGTATATTATATATTTTAATATGAATTGTCTGAACACATAAAACGTGTAAAAAGTGATTGACTTAAAACAAGGCAACCCACCCTTTAAGAATGGTTGGTACCATTAGTCGAACACAAAAATGTAAAGAAACATCATTATATTGAAATTTATGTAGAAAATCGTGATAAGATTTAACGTGATAAATTTTAATATTTGGATCAACTCATGGCTAATAAGAATGAATGTGGACAGCCGAAAGAGAAGCAAACCTCGACAAATCAGACTTGGTAAGAAAATACGAGTATGAAGAAACCCCCTGCAAACATAATATCTTTCCTAATTATCATATATTTTCCTAATTTTTTTAATATGGCACCTCAGTCACTTTCTGAGCTCTATGTTCTCAAAACACCTGCAAGTAAACCCCTAAGTCCTGCTTCTATGATAGGATTTTTGGCGTCGCAGGACCCGTCATTTGGAACCGACTCCTCGAGGACCTTATTTATTAACATAATATAGTTATCCCGTGGAGCACCCGGTAAAGAATTGGTCTCCCACTCTTCTCCATAAGTTTTCGAGTGTCCTGTAAAAGGCAGGTGTTCGAAAAAATAAGACATTTTACATCTTAAATTCGGCGATGAGGTTTGCCACCCATCCTGAATGTCTTGATTTTATATTGGCACGGAGAAGACAGCTTGCCTGTTTTATATGCAGCTGGTCTGCTGGCTACCCCACTTGTGGGATATGCCGTGATGGTATAGTATAGTATAGTAGTATATAGTTATATATAATTATATTACCTTAGTTATATTTCTATATTACCATAATTATGGCATTCTTGCTAGGAGCTAATCCTAAATCAGCATCGTTGACGCTATAACGCGGTCGATCCTTAAAGGTTGCATGTATTGAGTAATAATGGATTTAAGTGCTAAAATGTAAAAAAAGAATTAAGAAAAATTACCTCTGATTTCTACAGCTATTTGCGAAATATTTGCAGTAACCGAAATCTTGTCATTGTGTATCAGTGCTAAAAATATTTATAGAAGTTTATGTGATCATTGAATTTTATTCAAATCTGTTTTACGTATTTCCCACATTTAGACAAAACACTTCGAATATTAGTGTTTGCCTTGATTATAAATCTTCAAAAACTGTCAAGAATGAATTCTGGCATTCGCTAAATTTATCTTGATGATAAATGTGCGAAATCCGTTGTTAAAATGAACATTTGCTTTACGTCAAGTACACCATTACTTTATTTCATTGTTTCACTTTTCGCTAATTGTTTTATTTGATTAACTTTGTGCAATTTGTGTTATCTAAATTAGCAGTATAGTTGTAATTGGAAACTTAAACATGAAAATAATATTACATCACCGATTAACACTTCCTCAACCTTTAAGTGTCATTTGATACTAATTCCTTGTGAATTCTATTTAAAGTCTTATCAAAGACATGGTTTATGAACATATTATTTTGCTTAATCTACATTTCTCATGATGTACATTAGGCGTAGTACAAAACATATATCTAATTTGTTTATCAACGAAATTTATAATCCAAATTATTTACTTTATCACAAAATCTCGTTTAAATACCTTATTGTTTTCTCTTAATTAATTATTGTCTATCATTTTTTTTTAAATTAATGAATCTTACATTACTGGAGAAGATAATATTATGTTTATAGTACAGTAAATACATGTTTAATTGTTATTTTATGAAAGCTAAAGCCTCTAGAAAAATAATAAGATAGGATATTATATATTACTAGCTGACCCGACAAACTTTGTTTTGACATATACATTATTTCTAGATTACTTATATTGCTGTTAAAAAATAGGGGTTGCTGGAAAAAGGATGAAAATTTAGGGCTGAATATATTTTTAGTGCCTCACCATAAAAAAATATTTAAAAATTAATCCAAAAAATAAAAATAAAATTGGGGTGGACCAACCGCAACTTTTAGGGGTATGAATAATAAATGTTGGCCGATTCTCAGACCTACCCGATAAGCACACAAAATTTCATCAAAATCGGTCCAACTCTTTCGGAGGAGTATGACAACAAACACAGTGACACGAGAATTTTATATTATTAGATATTGGTGTCATCATTAAATAATAATATGTAGGTAGGTACATATAACTATTAAATAATTACAATGGGCATAAAAAGAGAAATTGAAAATAGTTAAAATGTCTAAATTCTTTTATTTATCACCATTATACACAGCGTGAGCCTTTTACATATGAAAAAATATGTTGTAATGACAGTTTGACAGCAAAAATAACAAAAATACAATATATATTTGAAGTTTGGTATGAATAACGCATTGGCTATTTTCGAGAATAGCAATTTTATTTGATGATGGAATAAGTATAATTGAATTAAGAGAATGATAATACAACATTTGTCTAATATTGATACCCTGCTGATAAACCGAAATTGAATTACCACTCTCATCTCATAGTAAATAGTAATAAAATGTTGTTCTAACCTCTCTCTCACTCAATAATAATATAAGAGGATTGGCTACAAAGGCTTTTAACCTAATTTTTGCGCCGACTTTACTACCACATTTATTAACATTGCTTTTGCGAATTACATACATTCAATTCAGCTCCTAGACATAATAATACAAAAATAGATATTTTTCCCAACCAATCACAAGATCATAACAAACCCATAGTTTCAGAATCTCTTTTCAATTGAAAGTTTTTAAATTGTACTTTCTATTAGTGATGTAACGAATATTCGCATTCGCATTCGCGAATATTCGCATATTTCAAAGTATTCGCATTCGCATTTGTATTCGCAAAAAAATATGCGAATGTTTTGCGAATATTATTTCGTTAATAAAGTATCGTATATTCGGTAAAAGTATCGGATACTTACCCGGTACATTGTAGAAAAAGGTACTGCGAGAAAATATTCTTTAAGAAAACCGAGGAGTTTTGAAGTATTTTAAATCCCTATACCATTTTGAAAATTCGGCGACGGGGGGTAGAAAATTTTATGATTGAGCAATATTGTAGAAATCTAAGCAAGTCAATATTCGCTATTCGCATTCGCATTCGCGAATGTCGGCAACAAATATTCGCATTCGCATTCGCGAATATCCGCATTCGCGATCCAATCCAAAATCACACATTCGTTACATCACTACTTTCTATGCCGAAGTTTGCAAATATAATGTAGATGAATATGCCCACAATCTTTGCATTATACGCATTCGTAACTGTTAGTTTAACTGAGAGATTTGATGAACTAAATACAATAACTCTTGCGTTAATCCAACTCGCACGTACTGAATGACTTGACACACACATGATGTAATATTTTTATTATTTTTTAAATTGTTTTGATTTATTTTATTCAAGTAAACATGTAAAAGTTGTATTTTTATTTTTGTATTGCCCCAGAATAGACCTTAATCTAGTGGGGGAATATATTCCATAATTTAAATTTTTTGTTAACTTTGTATTTACTGTTTTGGAATTTAAAAATAAAAATAAATAAATTAAAAATTTAGACACCCTGTCCAGACGCTCTTTATCACACTCAATAATTATTTCGGAGATTTTTAGAGTTCTGTCTTGAAATATATTTATTGCAATTTTGTCAACATTTTCTCAACATCTGAAAAAACATACTCCAGTATGTTATCGTCAATTACTATCATTAATGGTGTCATCAAAAACAATCTCACAATAAACTACCAACCACAACTTTGTTACGTTTTTATAAATAAAACCTTTTTAGAAAATTATGTAAACATATGAATAACCTATAAAAACAGTGGCCACTTATATTATTCACATCCGCATGTTTGTGAAAATTTATATAACATAAATTTAATTCAATCGCTCTCGATATAATTATATTCATTTTCAATATTTTTGTTGTGTTCAAATATTTCGTCTGACAAGTATCCAACATACCTAATATTTTCTCAAACTCAATTATTTATTTATTTTTATTTATTTACAGAAATTAACGGCCTAACCCTTTTACATGTTAAATATTGTATACATACAATACACGTATACAAATGTATTATTATTGTTTAAAAAAGATATTATGAAATTTTCTATATATAGCTGAAGAATTTAGAAGCAATTTTTACTTTCGTAAAATGTACCTAGGTTATACCGGATTGGCTGGAAGAAATCGCATTTGCGATAAGCCCACCTTTTGGTACTCTCTGTAGAAATGTACTTGTATACTGCATATTTTGATGACAATAGATTTTTATTTATTTATATTTATAAGCCTTAATTAATTTAACTTTTCAGCACTAATTTCATTTCGAAAAAAATTAATATAAATTTTTGCAGTATAACCATCAATGGTCCCATGATTCTTTACTAATCCAGTTAAATATATATTTAAATTATATTTGGTGTATTTTAAATATCATGCATACATCTCTTATATTAATTTTATTTTAGTTTTATTTGAGTCATCCGCTTCCAATCCTTATAAATACCTGCATAGCTAATTAAGCAGACAGGATCAATGTATTTTGTTTTTATTTATTATTAATTTATCTAACGATCGGCAATTAAAGGCAGGTCTCAGCATCAACCACAAGGATGCAAATATCTTGAATAATTGCTTATAATACAAATGACAAAAAAATCTTTACCAGTTTGTGATGTATCAAAAACAATGGTCCTGACTGAATCATACTTTGAACAAGTTCATTATAAAGTGCTAAGTTTTTTTGGTAACTAACGCAAGATTTTTGATAGCTTTAATTAGAAAACAAGATTTTTAAATAATATTAGAATGTGTATGAATATAATTATCTAATCCATGTACCTTCCAACGAAAAATAGGTCCCTCACTCTTTTTCAAAAAATTTGAGTGTCCTTTGATAGACAGGAATTCATAAAACATTTTGCGTAAGACATTAACATCTTATATGCTACCCATTCTAATATTTTTACGTGCATTTTGTATGGATGAATGTCTTATGACATTTTATTTATAACACAGCAAGGGTTTTGCGTCCCTATCTTAAATATTTTAGCCCGTTATAAATTTTACATCAAATCTGACTGATTATACTCTGGAATGCCCATAAAAACTCAGTAGGCGCCGTTGATGAATTCTTTAATAGTCTTTAGTAATAACCAAAATTATGTACACGGCAATATATATATATATATATATAACTGATGTTAATGGTTTTATGGATTTCAAAGAAATATAAAGTGCCAATTAGCTGTTGGTTATTTCATTCTGTTCGTAGTATACGCGACTAGAAAGCTCTAGTCTTACAGGGTGCCTAAAATGTTAAGATAAGATAAATGACCAATCAGTTTGACTTTGTATTGCTGTGAATATAGTCTGTGATTTAATACTTACAGAACTTAAAGCTACATTTGTGATAAAAAAAAATGCGTTTCTTCAGCGCAATTACGAATTTTCCATAAATTGGTTTGTAACAAAAATATTATTATAAAGTTCGTTGTCTATACGAAAATGATATTCCAACTGTAAATGTAATATTATTTAGTATTATATTCTCTGCATAGTAACAGCTGATCTCTTACACGGCACTGCCAATAAACATATCTTATGTATTGTAAATTTGTTTCTTTGAAATATAACAATGTCTACCAACTGATAAAAAGGGATAAAAAATGAATGTCTTATTTCGGTTTGCAAAATAAGTTCAACAAACGTTACCAACGGATCACCATGCGCCGCAAAAAGAATGATGCTTTTTTTATATAATGGTTTTATTTACTAGTTTTAAACTTGACTGTGCTGAAGAAGTAGAAGCCATCGTCACCTGTTATAAAGTTTGAAATTTCGTATTTTTTTTAATCAGCTGGCGATACTTTATATGAATAGATCACATTTTCTAAAAAAATAATTTAAATCATCTCTAACATCCTTGAGATGGATACTCCATCAAACGACGCCAAATAAATCATCCAACTTTTAATAATTTCAGAGAATAAGCTAGATACATATATTTTTTTTATCTAGAAACACGCTCAATGGATACAAGTTTGCATTTAGAGTATATCAAAGGCTTTTATAGCCGTTCATTGTATAAATTAATTAATTGATTCATTCATTCATTCATTTCAATGTCTCTGATAATTGCCTGGCACCAAATTGTAAGGTTAATTGGATATTATTATTTGAATTAGTTTTAAGACATCCCCAAGTCTGCAATTAATTCTCCCTCTGTCATTGAATTGTATCTTACATAATATTTTTATTATTGGATCTTTTTTATTGCGCCGATTCAAATCAGTGCAAGGGCGCAAAAGCACTACTATTTCACTTTTTATGCCATTTCAATATAATCTTGTGAAGTGACTTTGTTAGCTATGCCTACGCAAATAGACCATAAAAAATAAACAAATATAGCGAATATACAATTAAAAATACATCCAAACCTATATATGATTTGATTATTTATAAACCTACAGGTAAATATGCCCTTCCTAACACATCCCGGGATAATCCCTCTAATCTTGTGGTGAGATTTCCAACAGCGAATTTTAATAACACTGATAATATTTGACTAATTCGTTTCGATGCTGTGATTATTATGAATAATGTGAAACGCCGCATTCCTCGGCCCAGGCAGAGGGTCACTTCCAGGATGACAGGTTTGATGGGCAGGTAGTCCTGAGACTGAGTATAACCTCATTGTCTCATCAGCGAAACCTCATAATGAAACAAATTTATTTCTCGACTCATCGAGATTATACAAACACATTTATTCACTGTATTGCTCATCTCACATTATTAATCATATCATATTTTGAGACCTATTTTTTTGTACTAATATTTATATAATAATACCTGATTCATACAATAATCCAGTAAATCTACAAATTTCACAGATAAACTGTCGAGTAAAACAATATGTTTTACACTTTGCATTGTTTAATTTTTTAATATTTCTACTATGCTATTTTTTCTTTATACATAATGTAAAGGTTCTAAAATGTCGATGAAATAATTATATTGTCTCTTTTTAAATTCACAAACATTTCTCATATTGTCGATACCTATAATATGCGATTCTTTGAGAAACGAGAATAATTCTAAAACATAAAGTGTTTATTTCGATCATCGTTTATTTTTATTACGAACATTGTAATAAAATAGCATTATTTTTATGTATACCTGGATATAAACACATTTATCGAATTTTGTTTATTATCCAAGATAAAGTTGAATTATCATAATTAAAACATTTTTATATTCAGTACTTTTTTTAAAAAAAAAAAAATATATCTGGGTTTTGTTATAAACCCAAATACAACCTTATACACCTTTCATACTAAGCTAAAAGCTTGTGCCGTGAAAGGGGAGTTTGCCGGCACCGGCACTTCCACAGCAACTTTATTGATGGCGAGCTTTCGCTCTCATCATCAGGTAAACTGTTGTCATCATCAGGTAAATCATGCAACTTCCTCAGTAAGGTGAGGAAGTTGCATGCATTCTAATACAATAAGAAAAAGTATTTACTTTAATTTATACCTAAAATGTTTGCATGCCATTTTTTTACTGTCTCTCGTAGTAAAAAGCTCGATTTTTTCAAGTGGTGGTAAAGTATCAAAAATCAATTTGAAAAAAAAAACATGTCAAACAAATAAAAACGATAATGTCATCTAGTATATATAATGAGTGTAAAAAAATCTTTCTGCGATCCTGAATGTATTATATATTTATTTATTTACAAGGAGAGGACAACTTGAATGCTTATTACATGGAATTAGTCTGTTGCAACCCCACTTGTGGGATATACTGTAACTGTATTGATAGATAAGTAAATAATATGTACTATAGTTTTACATAGTACCTACATAATATTATTAATGGTTTTGATGTGGATGTTGCATATATCTAGGAGCATATACTTATGTAACGTGCTACACGAAATTGATTACATCAACATAACACCAACATTATAACGCTTAATATTATCCGAGTATTTGAAAAAACTTATTAGTAAGTTCATTTGATATTTTAAAACAATGCCGTTAAGGGATTCCATACGACGGTAAGGATACTCTTATAGTATATTAATTAAAGTGAAGACATTTAACGTGTAAACGTGAGTTTCACAGGATCATTGTTAAATATTATAAACTTAGAATTACGGCATATCCCATAAGTGGGGTAGCCAGCACACCAGCTGCATGATATAGACACGTGCCAACAAAAAAATTAAAACATTCAGACTGGCTGGCAAACCTCATCGCTGAATTTAAAATGTCAAACTGTCTTTATTTTTTCGAACTCTTCCCTTTTACAGGACACTCGATAATTTTCAGCCGTGGAGCATCCGGCAAAAAATTGGTCTCTCACTTTTTTCCTTAAGTTTTCGAGTGTCCTGTAAAACGCAGATGTTCGAAAAAATAAAAACATTTTACATCTCAATTTCAGCGATGAGTTTTGACATCCATCGTGAATGTCTTAATTTCTTGCTGGCATAGAGAAGACGGCTTGCATGTTTATTGCATGCAGCTGTTCTGCTGGCTGCCCCACTTGTGGGTTACGCCGGGATGGTGTAGTAGTAGTAGTAGTAGTAGGATACTAATTTATTACCGGGTGCTCCACGGAACAAATAATATGCAAGAACCTTGAAAAGTTGTGTTTATTCTCATTATATTTTATTATTTTTATGAGACTTATTAATGTCTAATACATAGTATTGCGATTTTCTATTTGTTCCAAATCTCATATTTTTACAGTTTTATTAGCATTCTGTCTTGTACGACAAATAAAAAAAAGTTTATTAGGCATATTCCATGACTAGTATTAATATTTATTATTATACTCAATATTTCGTTTTTCTAGGAAACACGCATTAAATAATACTCTGTTTTGTTGGGTTTTTTTTCCTGTCTGATTCTTTTATAAACAAAATAATCCTCTTCTCCGAGTCTAATGTGCATATTTCCAAACGTCAAAATGTCATTGGATTTTTTGTTCTGTTGAAAAAGCGGGACGTTATATTGCAACCAAATCAAACATCACGATACTGGGAATATAACAATAAATAAGATATCAGATATGAGATTTAGACTTAACTTTACTAAAACTACTAATAAAAAGATGTTAATATTTCGTTTTTTTTTAACCATTTTGATCAACGATTGTATTAAATGTTATGCCTTTTTATTGATTCTTGTATGTAGGTATTTTTTCTCGTGTTTACTATGTATGTACTAACAAGTCTGTGATGTCCAACATGTAAATATAATAAAATGCAATTTTACTTTATTTTATTTGGCATATCAACAGACTTTTTACAAATATAACACATACTTACAATTACTTAGCAACATTTGTCCACTTATAATTCAATTAACAAATTTAGAATAACACGCATTAAAAAATGAAAAATAAGAGTTACAAAGAAAGTAAAAAAGGAATAGAATAATGATAACATAATATTTAGGTATATACACATAAAATATTGTTAACAATACTAATGTAGTGTATATGATTGTACACTATATGATTGTACATAGGTAACACGTATAGACAATTCACACAGACCGAACTAGTCCCAAACTAAGATATGAATCTTGTATTATGGGTACTAACACGGCGATACACATATACAATGCACTAAACACATATACATGTAACACCCAGACCCAGGACAATCTGAAAAAGGTCATTCATCACTCTGCCCTGGCCGGGAATCGAACCCGGGACCTCGTGACTCAAAGGCAAGTGCGTTAGCCTCCGCGCCACACCGGTCGTCACTATACCATCACCACATACCATACGATGGTATAGTAGTACTACTACTATACCATCACCACATATCCCACAAATGGGATAGCCAGCTGACCAGTCGCATGTAAAAAACATGCAAGCTGTCCTCTCCGTGCCAATATAAAATCAAGGCATTCAGTAGGGTTACTCTTGACGAAATCATAATACGATATTAATCTTAATCATACAACGCGCGAAGTGACTATTAGTCAAAAATACGTGCATACCATTCTCGCGGTAGTGGTAGCGCGGTATTTTTGATCACAGTCCCTTCGCGCGTCGTGTGATTAAGATCGTTTTTAGATCGTATCAAGAGTAGCCCTGCTGGATGGGTGACAAACCTCATCGCTGAATTTGAAATGCAAAATGTCTTAATTTTTTCGAACACCTGCCTTTTACACGACACTCGTAAACTTACGGAGAAGAGTGGGAGACCAATTCTTTACCGGGTGCTCCACGGTTTTAAGTGTATATAAAGATACGTAATATAGTATGTATTTAACATGATATTGATATATGTAAAGATAAAAGAAAGTTAATGAAAAAGATGATTTTGTGTAAAAAGCACTACGAAATATTCATTGAATATATCATCAAGTAAGAATGCAATGAGATGTACGTCTGCGACTTCGCTAATAGTAAATACTACTATGATACTATGGACAGCTTTCACTGAATAATACCTAATAAGTAAATATTACGTACAAGGTTCAGGTTGACTGTCATAAAAAAAAAGAATGCGCTTAATTTAACTCCAAACTCGAAAGTAAATTTTCGAGACTTAAAAATATATACTATACTATACCTACTACACCCTCACGCCATGTCCCAGGAGGGGTAGGCAGAGAGAATGGAACGCCATATAGATCTATCCTTACATACTTCTTTCGCTTCCTCTACATTAATCCAGTTTCTCATACATGCACGCCGATTTTTCTTACTCAGCACGCGTCCGTCCTTAAGAATTTGGTCCACGTGATCAAGCCACGTGGTTCTTGGACGTCCGCGCTTCCTCACACCCCTTCTTTCAGATAAATACATTCTCTTCGTCATCCTTTCATCTTGCATTCGCTCAACATGTCCAAACCATCTCAACTTGTTTACACGCATTCTGTCCAAAACACTCCTCTCACATCCGCTCATTCTCCTGATATCCTCATTCTTCACTCTATCTCGCAACGTTTTACCAACCATTCTTCTCAGTGAGCGCATCTCCACAGCATTTATTCCACTCTCATCCTTTTTCAACCACGTCCAAGTTTCGCTTGCATACATATATACAAGTTTCAAATATATAATTATACAAGTTTCTCAAATTATTTTAAAGGAAGAAGAGCAAATATTGTCAAAAATAACAAACTTTACGATGGAAATATAAATTTAACTCTATCGTCTACGGTTTTCCCAAATACCTAAACATAAAATGTGACCGTCTTATAATAAGACTTCAACGTGAATAATGTTTTCACTTTCATTTCGCAGCGCAAATAGTATTTAAATAAATAATGTATAATGAATTATTAATATAATCATGAAACACCTGTTCTCTGATGATTATCGTTTTGTTATATGGGCAGAGAGAGTGTAATTAGTTAAACTGTGCCAATATTATATTATTATTTAGACAAATGTCACTATTTTATTGCAGAGTTTCGTCGGGAAAGCTTCGGAAATGATTTAAATTGTATATTTATCTAACTTTGCCACTACAGCTTTTTCCCATAAGTGAGTAAGCCAGTAAAACTTTACTAATTATTGAATATTTATTAAATATTTACTCAAAAATGGATTGAATACCTTATTACCTGTTCAACTTAATTTGAAATGCATCTTTTGTTGAAAAAATTAGCAGGACGCATTTTGGGAATCATGACTTTTGGAACGAATAATAAGGTCTCAATTAATCATTTCTTCGTCTTAAATTGCTCTCACTGCTCAGGATCCCCAAATCATGCTGAATGTAGTACATACTCTTCTTCTCTCTTGGATATTCGTCTTTTAATCTTTTCAGTTTCTATCATTCTTCATGTCACAATTCCATCACGGCATATCTCGCAAGTTAAGTAGCCAGAAGAAGAGCTGCATGCATTAAACACGCACACTGTGTTCTTCGTGCCAACAAAAAAATTAAGACAATCAGGACGAGTGTTAACTCTCCTTACTTCTTCAATCGCTAATAAGCAATATTGATTACAGAACTGATGAAGAATAATAGATGCAACAACTACAGTTATTATTTAATGCTCTTATGTTGTACCCGTTATAACAAGAAGAAAATTTCCCAAAATTTATGTTTTTTACGTGTCACAGGTTTAAATCAACATTAAGTTCAGATATATTGTAATGCCTATACAAGGAGTTGGTATATCTACTGTCAACCCAAATTATTGTCAATGCGTTCGAGTTTTTACACAACCTGTTGAAATTAACTGACATGCCTCATGAAATATTTATACTGTCACTTGGTTACATTACGTTGTTTCATCATTAACTCTTACGAAATTCTTATAATATTTTGACCATACACTACTGGCTGACATTAATTTACAGATGTTCAATCGTGAGGGACAATTGTTTAATCAAATCAACCTTACAAATTCTTACTTACTTTTTAAATGGCTCCGACTTGTGTTAATTTTCTTAGGTACATTTCTGCGTACATTAGTAATTCCATATCAAATCCATAAGTTGTCCCCAAAGGCGGTGCAGTGGCTTTCTGGACGGAACCTTACAAATGAAAATCACAATGTGAAGCCAACACATTATATTCAAGTATATTTTGATTTGTTACCAAAATTTATTATTTATTTATTTATTTATAACAATACATACGGCTTACGCCTTTAATACATAGTTATAAACAACAATTGTACAACACCACCATCGTATCAAATTAAAATCAAAACAAAAACAAAATATACTGCATCACTTCAAATTATAAAAATAAAAATTAAACACATTGTGTCACATAAACCACATAATAAAATTACAACATATCAACAGCATCATGTCAAATCATAAAATAAAAACTGTATCATATCTAACCATAAAATAAAGTTACAATACACTGCATCACATCGAATTTCAAAATAAAAATAAAACACACTGTCATGTCAAATTATAGAATAAAATTACAGCACATTCATCATGTCAAATCATAAAATAAAAATAAAACATATTGAATCATATCAAACCATAAAATAAATTTACAGCACACCACATAAAATTATAAAATAAAAAAAATAAAAATACACCGTATCATATCAAATTATAAAATAAAATAAAATTATAACATACTACATCATATCAAATCATAAAATAAAAACAAAACACATTGCATCATATAAAATTACAAATTAAAACCAAAACATATCGTATCATGTCAAATTACAACACAAAGACAAGATTAACCAAATGGGAAGGGTAGTTAAAAAAGGACAAAGTATTTATATTACGGCTTTAAAATTCTCCGCCATTCTCTGCCTGAACTCAAACAGGAAATCCGCGAAAACATCCGACAAGTTGTATCTAACAAATCTAACAAAAACTCACTGATAATAATATGTTATACTTGATTACTTGAAGGTAATTATACAAAAATATCACCACTTATGTTAGAAAATTTTGTAGAATCACAAAAGCCTTTTTAGCATGATTTGCAAATGAACTGAAATGTGCTTTCACGTGTATTGATATATATATATATATATACTCACATATTTCTTCAAATGTTTTCATCTATTATTTATAAAAAAAAATTGAATCATTAATAGATTATAGATAATTCTAAATATTATTTTATTAATAATTCTAAAATCTGTACATTCACAGAGTGAAAAGTCATACTGATATATTTTTATTACAAAACACAAATAATTTTTCACTTCAATTTATTTGAAACCTCGAGTACTTTCGTCAATATAATATATCAATTAACATTTTCAAGAGAACTCTTGAAAATGAAAATCTATAAAAATTTATTAATTAATGGCCTATGAATTTTGCAAACCTATTGTATGCCGAAAAAGAAGTAAACCAAAAATACTGTTATTTTATTATAAATTTTGTAAAAAAATCGGTGACATGCCCCAAATCTTTTCGGGTGCTCCTCACAATATCTACGAAATCGCTTTAATGATAAAATACGGTCAAAATATTGCCATTTAAAATCAATTCAATGAGAGTTCATGCGAAAAACTTGTTGACAGTACCGTCCATGGAGAAATGAAGCATGTACGAGAGTTCCATCATACTCGGTGTGTTTAATTATGTTTTAAAACTGTCATGGTTTCGTAACGATTCGACGGTCGGAAAGTGCAAAATTGTCTCATAATTTATCAAATAAAAACATTGTGGGTGGCATGAATTAGGATCATCAAAACATTATTTCCATAACGATATTTATATCAACAAATTTCCTATGAAATCTTTTATATTAATAATGTAACACATTGAAAATAGTTATGTAGTCACAGTGAACAGTTGAAGAGCTTTTGTATAGTTCTCCTAAGTATTGTACAGTGGGTTGCCAGTAGTTTCCAATATAATTATATAGCATCTTCGATAATTTGATTCTGACTGATATTTCTCATATTGAATGAATTATTCTTCACTAAAATAAATTTCTATGCATCAGTACAAACTTTTAAAAAATAATTTTGTAGGTACTTTGATATGTCTTACATTTAGATGGCTACTTATTCGCAGAAATATCACCGATTAAATCATATTGTAACCGTAGAAAAAAAACTAAAATCGCCTTTTTTATTGTACATTGATCACAATACATACAACTTTATAGAAAAATTCGATCAAATTAAATACACAGGGTGGGTTTATCGCAAAGGCGCAGTCTCTTCCAACTAACCCAAATATAGGTAATAATAATAAAGACAATTTATATATGGCGCCGTTTAATGATCCGTGACCATCTCAAGGGCGTCGTGGCTTTTCTTGAAAAGCAGGGTTTTCAGCTTACTCCTGCACGTTGCAGTGGATTGGTTCTGTCTTAGTATTGTATATATCAAATTGATGTCAAAAGTGGTTGGTTGGCAGAAATTGCCCACGGCAATAAACCCGCCATTTGAAATATTTTTTTTTTCAATAAAGTTTTTATTTATTTATTTATTTATTTATATTATAATATACTACTATTATACCATCACGGCATATTATGCCACAAGTGGGGTAGTCAGTAGACCAGACGCATGTAGTAGACATATAAGATATCCTCTCTGTACGAACCTAAGAACCTGAATAGATTTTTATAATAATTATATTGAGGGCCGTAGAGGGATTGGAGGAAAGCCAATTTCCTCAAGAGAAGTGTGGAGGAGCTGTTTCGTGCTGCCTAGAACAGAAAAGATTCTTCCCTAGTGGTCTTCAACGTCGGGAGATCCGACAAGACACGTAAAAAAGAAGATGAATAATTATATTATATTTTTGTACATATTATCCAAGTGTTAGCATACATATTAGCATCCACTATGCATAGACAGAGAGCTGAGATTGTTATACTTAGATACTTAACAGACAATGTGTAGACGCAATCGATAGAAATGTTTATATGTACATACTTAGCATAATGGTTATATATTATAATACATAATATCTAATACTTTCTCGTTATCATATAATATGAGTAGTCGAGTGCCATGCCGGCCGGCCGGCTTGGTCATATCATTTATATTGCCATGTGTAATTACTATTGCTTCCTAAATGTATTTATAGGATTCTATATATATTCGGCATAATTGATACTAATCATGTCATAAATCTAAAACGTTTTTATCATTTTAAAATATTTTTTTTTTACTTGAATTCCTATGTTTATTTTAAATACGCTATCGTGATTTCAGTCTACCTACACCATTGACGAGCTTTTCAAGTACATGAAAAACTCGTCAATGTTTCCTAAAAGCTCCATAGAAATTCAAGTAAAAAAAGAGATTTTTTAAATGGCTAGAAATTGTTACATAGTTAATGCCTCTAAAATAAGTGTCATTTTTCTTTAATTACAATGTACTTTGAAATTAATGAAAGATACCCACATATGTAGGTACATACGAGATTGTAAAATATAGCACATGTTACTAATTTAGTTTAGGTTTAAACAACTGATTTGGTTCTAATCTCTCTACATTTTTTTTATAAAATTACTTTTGATCCTTGATTTATTAGAATGATTTTCACTTTTTATTTATTTATTTATTAATATATTATACGGCTAGTTCATTGGTAGCCTGGAGCTAGAGTCCCAATCTCGTGCACATGAGGTGCGTGGTTCGATCCCTGGTACCGGCAAACTCCCCTTTCATGACACAAGCTTTTAACTTACTGTGAAAGGTGTGTAAGGTTGTATTTGGGTTTTTAACGAAAAACCAGATATATCTTATTTTTTAATTGTTATTTTTTTGTAAAAGTTATTAAGTTATTGTTATATAACTACAGTTTTTCTTTTTGACAAGATGTATACCGACTGAACTACTGTGTACTAATTACACAACAGTAATTGAACGAAAACCTGCAATTTCTTGTACAATGTATACTGTGAATAGCTGACATCAAGAACACTTGAATTTATGTCTTCTCATTTCGATTAATTTTTTGAGCTAGAGCATTATGTGCATTGAGCTGAGTCATCGTTCCACTGGACTAGACAGAGACGGGCCTCTCTTGGCATATTCCCAATATTTACAGTATAATATAATATACATACCACTACCATATTAATATTCAGTCTTAGTATTATACAACTATATAATATATACCTACGAGTCAGAGTACGACGGGCATCGCTCTTGTATCTAGTGTCATATGCTCCATACTAGATATGTATATATATGTACCTAATAAGTATCCCGTATTTATATAATACCTATCTATTAATATAAGTATTAATGCGTTGGATTAAAAGTTCAAATCCAGATGTAACTCCATATCAAAGATCTGGTATCTGTTTGATATTGTGCTTTATATAACAGAGTCATAGGTGGGTTCATATCAATATTTGCGATTGTAGCTAATTAAACTAAAATGAGAAGCTTTTTTATTTGATAATAATATTACTCAACAGATATAATTTAAAAGCTCTCGCTTATTTGTGATTAAACTTTAATATTATATTATTTTTAATTTAAACATGTCGGTTTTTAATAAACATGCATTTTATTTTTAAAAGATTGTTTTATGATTTACTCAAAAACGAAAACTGAGCACTAATTGCTTGAAACTCACTCGTCCGGCTATCAGGTACTTGAATCATATTAATAACTTTTTTCAATTACATTTACTTTAAAACAAAGCTATCATTCGTACTGGCAGAGGTCACTTTTGCAATGGGTGAATTTGGAACATTCAGGATGGGTGGAATGCTTGAGGCCTAATTAAGACTGTTTAATTTATTTATTTAAAATAAAAAATATACATATTAGTGACATGACAGTTTTAACCTTTGCGTCACTCAAAGTTCATGTCGTATTCCTGATTACGTGTTGTATTTTAGTATTTTGCAAATTTTACAGACCATTCGAACAAATAAGGAGACCAAAAATATTCGATAAAATTGCTCATTTAAAATGTTACATACATGCCTACGCCGCTTCCCTCGCGGGGTAGGCAGAAAGGATCGAGCGCCACTTCTTTCTATCCTTGCATACATCTTTCACTTCCGTCACTGTCATACAATTCCTCATGCATGCCCTCCTGTTCAATGTGCTCAACACGTGACCGTCCTGTAGGATTTGATTTAAGTGATCTTGCCATTTGATCCTCGGACCTCCGCGTCTCCGCGCACCATTCCTCTCAGCCAAATATATCTTCTTGGTCATTCTGTCCTCATTCATTCTTTCCACGTGCCCGAACCATCTTAACACATTTAAAATGTTCAACTATGAATATAAAAATACGGACATGGGGATCAAAATAATAAATTTGTACATATCAGAATATTTCTTACACTTATTATTTTAAGACATAAATCTTTAATCACAACTTCTTCCTTGATATACATATTTACATTACGAGACAGGCATGTCGACCAAATAGATAGACAAAACAAAGTCTATTTTATAAAATTCCATTTATTTAATGAATAACGTCTCTATGTTAAGAACCACGCGAAACGTATCATTTTATTTAATTTTCGTATCTTTGCACGTTTGCGTTATGAAGATATTATTTCAGTCTAAAAATAGAATCATCCATCCAATGTGCACGAAAACTCAAATAAATCCAAAATTGGAATAAGAAATTTTACGTCTAAATTAAAAGTCTTATCAAAAAAGGCCACAAGTTATTAAATGTACAATCGGGTTTTTAAAAAAAAGCAGAAATTATTTAGAATGAGTATCCTTCAAAGCAGGATCTTTAGTTAATTAAAAGAGGTTATAAAAACTTAATACTACTACAAACTAATATTAAAAAAATATTTTGGATAAAAGTGTTGAACTTTATCTATTCTTATCATAGACATACTAGACTTGAAGTGCGGTACATTTTGTCGGAATTTCTGTGTTCCAACATCGAAGCAATTTATTGTCTTACAACCAACGTCAGTATAAAACTGGATGCAAAATTTGATCGGCTGCATGACCGATTTTTTCTTTGAATTACAGATCTAGTATATCTTTGATTCTTATAAATAACTAATATACAGAATTAAAACATTGTTGAACGACTATGCACTCCTCATTGATTACGCTTGAGACACTCGAAAACATCTTTTGCAAGTAGGATGTCCAGTGATCTAACTAAATGTAACGAAAAAAGAAAAATTTATCCATAATAATAATTTTCAATGAATTTTATGAATTTGGAAAGATTTCTTTGAATTTTTTCTTTAAAAAAAAAGCAATGAAATATTATTTATGTATTCAGTTTACAACTCAACATGCAATAAAAGTTACCCAGAAGTTAGTTGGGTCATAACATAATACACACTATAACGCAAATCAGTAACAATGGAATTCATGCGTTTGCGCATGTACCAAACATAATATAAACCTGTCGATTTTATTACCTCATATGAATGCATTATATTTTATGTTGTAACTTTGCATAAAATGGAATGATTTTATATAAAAAAGCTTTGTACAGCTTTGCGATATTACGTGGGCTTCATTGTATGCCATTTACAAAATATTGTTGTATAAAGAAAAGTACGAGAAGTTAAGTACGAGAACATCTATGACTCATCGTTGTAATTTCATTCGAAGTTGTTCAAGCTTTGTGTTTGTTCAGGATTTCGCTAAGTAAGTATTGAAACGATTGTTTTATCACCCGATGGCAATTTCTTCCATCATTATCTCTCAATTGATTTCAATAATATTTTTTTTAACAACCAATATTCTCTTTGTTTATGGAAATGAAATAAATAAAAATATCCCAATAATAATAATAATAAAATTGAAATTTAACAATAAATTTTCAATATCTACATACAATCTTTTATGCAAGCACAACAATGTGATATAACTGATGCAGTGCTTACCTTAAATCTTAGAAACGTCAGATTAATATTTTTGCAAATACGATTTTAAGTTTAGAAAGGGGCAAAATAAATTCAGAATTAACATAACATAACATGTATAGACAATTCACACAGATCGAGCTAGTCCCAAACTTAGATGAATCTTGTATTATGGGTACTAACACGACGATACACACATATAGAATGCACTGAACACACATACATGTAACACCCAGACCCAGGACAATTTGAAAAAGGTCTTTTTTCATTTTGCCCTGGCCGGGAATCGAACCCGGGACCTCGTGACTCAAAGGCAAGTGCGTTAGCCTCCGCGCCACACCGGTCGTCTATTGCGTTACTTAATGATAAAGAGTACACAATTGACTGTTGAATCAGGATTATTTCGAAAGTGACTTCAGCACAAACAACTCCTAAGGATGTTCAAAGAAATAAATGTGAATTAATTCTAGTTAAACAAATGCGGTTAAAATTTCACTGTCTAAAATAATTTATTATTTTTCTGAGTAAAGACATTTAATGATCAATTTATTTTGTTTATTTATATGGATATCTTTCCTACATCAGTTTCAATAACAATTTGTGATTACTACTTCTACTGTACCATCACGGCATATTCCACAAGTGGGACAGCCAGCAGCACAGCTGCATATAATAAGCATACAAGCTCTCCTCTCCATGCCAACAAAACACAAGATTTTTTTCAAAATGGGTAGCAAACTTCATCGTTGAATTTAAAATGTAAAATGTCTTTAATTTTTCAAACACGTGCTTTTAACGGGACAGTCGAAAATTTATAGAAAAGAGCGGAAGGTCAACTCTTCGCCTGGTGCTCCACGGAAAATGTTGATAATTTGTATATTATCTTATTTTAACAGCTTTTGATAAATTTATGTTATGTAATTATTATTTTTTATTCAAATGTAATTTTATAATTTTGTTCGTAGAATGATTTATACCATGTGGATGTTATTAAACACTTCAAAAATAGCAATGCACTCAGTATTATTTCAACAAAATTTTCATTTCTACGATAAAATCCAAATGCTCGCACATCACTAAATACGAAAATGTGAAGTTATTCGTATCAAATAGCAATAAGCTTGCTGTTTTACAATATAATCGTTTTTAATGCATGTTTTTCGTTAAAAGGTTGTGTATTTTGTTAACGTTGAAGAAAAATGTAGAATATAAACTACGACACCTTTTATTTGAATTAATATTTTTTTAATGAAATGAAAGATTATGTATTTAAAAATCAGAGAATTTCAAAAAATTGGTTTAGTATTCTTGTTTTCTTGAAATGCATAATTAAGCATTATTAAATATTCGAAACATTTGTTACTGACTGGTCGAACTAGCAGCCGATAAATTATTATTGAACTTAATTTATTGTTCTGGCACCATTTAAAAGAGAGATCGCGATCCATTTGACATCTGAAATACGAGATCCCAAAGCAACGGTTGCTTCTATGGTTTGCATAAAGCTTTTCTCGATTGTTGGTGAAAGATGTCCATGGACACCGAAAGTGATCACTTAAGCCAGCGTAGTGCCAATTCGTAAGCGTTGGGACGCATTTTTCACTTCTTCCGATAACATTTTGCACAAAGTTACATTGTGTAAACATGGTTCTCTAATCGAGATATCTGATTGGTGCTGACAGTATGTTAACTTTGATGCAAAATATTGATTTCTTTAAATTGTGTTGTTTCACCATACATGCCAAAAATGATCCACTAATTTGGAACATTTATTCTAAGAGCTTTTATGTTTCACTTTCAACTGTAATCAATTTGGTAAAAAAAAGTCTTTAAAAATTAAGGAGTCATTTTTGAACTTTTTGTGCGTATTTCGCTTAAATACTAGTTGCTTTATCTTAAGAAAAATGACGCAATTTATATATTTAATCAATGCAGATAATTATTATGTTCGTCGAATTTTATTTATTTATTTTGAATAACTTGCATATTGTTTGGAAAACAATCTGTCTCAAAGTGACATTATCAATTTTACAATATGCGTTTTGACGCCATCCAGAAAAATAAACTGTGTGATAAAATAACACTTAATTGGCTTTTAATTTAAATAAAATAATCTTTGTTATAAATAAATATAAAATTATATCGTTATAATATGAAGATTACTCAAATAAGTTTTCGAAGTAAAATAATACTAATCGAAACAAAATATATTTTTTAAAAACACGTTTGAATTATATTTTCCGCACATATATTTTGTAAAAGCAACATCATTAACAGAGAAGGATCTATCTCTTCACTTCATCGCTGGTTGCCTGCTCCTTGATATGCCTGCATTTTACGTAACGATGCGAAAATGGTAATAACAGCGATTAGTTATCAAGTCGAATCCAGATTCAAAATACACACAATTATAATCAAAATACCTGTACACTACAAAATTCGTGTCTTAAATAATTCGTGTCATTATTCGTGTCGTAAAGGTGGAATTGATCGGCAGTGGAAGAAATCGAACCTGGGATCTCTCGATTGAAAATCCGAGAATCTATTAATTACGAGGCATGTTTTTAAAGTATGTACCGTTTTGGAATTAAAAAAAGACGTGCAAAGATATCGCAATAATTTTATTTTTACATGAAAGCCTGTACCTTAATCTACTTTTCTACATAATTTCCGTGAATATTGAGGCACTTGTCATAACGTGGCACCAGTTTTTGAATACCCTCCTCATAAAATTCTGCCGCCTGACTTGTTAACCACTGTATCACACTTTTGAAGACGCTGACCACCCAGGTGTTTCTTCAAGTGCAGGAACAAATGGTAGTCGCTGGGCGCCAGATCGGGGCTGTATGGAGGATGATCTAGAGTTTCCAATTTAAAAGATTTGATGAGATCTTTGGTCCGATTAGCCACATGTGGACGGGCGCCCACTCCGTTCTTCATCATGCACATTTGTGCGGCCATCTTTAAATGCTCTCACCCATTTCCTTACCATTCCATCACTCATAATGTTTTGTCAGTAAACTTCACAGATCTCACGATGAATATCGATCGGTTTTACGCCTTTAGCACTAAGAAATCGTATAACTGCCCGTACTTCACAATCGGCGGGACTCACGATTGTCGGAGGCATCTTAAACACTCATTAAACAACGTATACAATGAAGAATCAGACTGTAATGGCGTCAGTGCGTAGACAAGAGATGTAGGTTACCAGCGAGCATGCGCGGAACGCCGACCGTAGCGCTGCGGCGGCGGAATCGCAAAACGGTACTTACATACTTAAAAAACATGCCTCGTATTTAAACAATTAAACATTTCTTCTTCTTCTTCTAAGTCGGTCCCTCAATGCTGAGGATCGTGACCACCATGACCCCAACCAAGCGACAAGCTCCTCCACCGTGCCCTGTCCTCCGCCTGCCTAAACGCCTCACACATTGTACCCCCTGCAGCATCTCTCACATGATCTGACCATCTTGTTGGTATTCGGCCTCTGCTTCTTCTTCCTTCGACTCCACCAGACAAAATATTTTTTTCCAGATTGTCTGGCTCACGTCTTATAATATGTCCGAAAAAGCTTAATATACGTCTCGGACATATTACAGACAGTCGAGTCTTTATCTGGAGCTCAGTCAAGATTGACACATTCGTTCTGTGGGCTGTCCATGGTATGCGTAGCAACTTTCTCCAACACCACATCTCGAAAGCATCTATTCTGTGTCTTTCATTGACTCTTAACGTCCATGTTTCAGCTCCATAAAGGAAAATGGAGAAGACCAGAGTTTCAACCAATCTTAAACATTTACTTAATCTGAAAAAACATCTCAGATAAATTTATATGCGAGGGATATTTTAAGACTTTTCTTGGACATTAAGAGTCAATTGAATAATCGATTGAAAAATTTACTGCCAGAAATTTATAATATTAACCACACTCTGTATTTATAACTTGTAAAAAGCACATAAGTAAAAGCTCTCGTAACATACGTTTTCAATGTATTCACGTTTATTTGAGGACATAATGCTTTCATTTTATTTTACAAATACACACGGCACAAGCCTAAATTACATAAGTATTTGTTTATTTTATTATTACATATAAAAATCATTACAATAATGGATATTATACAAATTCACTATACCAAGTGGGCAGAGTTTATCGTCGCAATACTTTACGATATCTTCCAACTAACCCAGATAATATTATTATGGTTCGTTAAATACATAAGATCAGACTCGGTCCTCCCACGACTTGATGTTGTTTGGTCCTCCTTTCACACGCCTCTTCTCCTCTTTATGTACCTACCTACAATATGTTAATTAAAATTTATATGAACAACACGACGTGTTATGTAAGAAGAGACAAACAATGCTCTTTAATGTTGTTCCGTAGCTTAAGGCAGTGTTTCGCAAAGCGTGTGCTGCGGCTCACTGGTGTACCATGGTCATCACTTGGTGTGCCGCGGAAAAAATTTTGTTTTTTAAGATAATACACCTCAAAATAGCTGAGATCTATAAGAGCGAGGCTCTCTGTTAAATTTCCATTGCTTTTTACTGTCTCCCTTGGTGGAGAGTATTAGGTCTGGTTGGGATGTCCCCAGCGCCGGATCCACCATAGGTACATTTGGTGCAGGAAACCAGGGCGCCAAGGCCGCCAAGTAATGCCCAAATACGTAATCAAAAGTAACATTCATAATATGTATTTTTAAATCTCGCGCGCAAATTGTTTTGGTTATGCAATACTCAAACCTACATAGTAAAAAATATGTACAACCTATCTACCTACCTATGTAGGTATGTATATAAAAACTTTATCCCAAAGCTAGCAGGTACCCACCTACGCTCCTATAGCTATACTAATATATACATATACAACGTTCATTCATCAATTCACATAGCTGTGCCCATAATGTCTCAGTATATACATACGTACCTACTTTAAAATACTTCATAATGTATACCATGGTCCTTAGCTCATTAGCATAAATGGCGCAATTTCTATAGATTTTATCACTTGTACAGGTTCATTGGATTTTCTATCCCTTTCTTTTATATGCAGTTTTGTATCTTCGCACTTGATGCATTCTTGCGTGAGTAGGTTCAAGATACAAATCTTGAACCCAATAACGCATTTCTAATATCCATATGCCTCACTCAGCTGTCTATAGATAACATTGTAATATATATATATAGTATTGTGTAGGGGTGTATATAGTGATATTGGGTGTACATTGTTCTAGGACCTAGTATAGTATAATATTCCAGATGTTGATATATACCTACTATTTCAACCTATCCATGTATTTCTTATGCTGCCTATCTTATATTGAAAGATTAGGTTGTTTTCGGACACACATTTTTTGTAGTTAAGATTTACGAAGTCCAAAAATTCTGGATACATCAGTTTTCTTGCGTATGGTGACGATGAAACATGCAATATCTCAAAACGTTTTGTGTACCTACTTTGTGGTGTTTAGTTTTTTTTTTCATATAATATTATAATACTAGCTTTTATAACCCGGCAACGCTCGGGTTTAAAAACAGATATTCATCCAAATACGTGAGTTAAAACTACACAATCTCATTGAAAAAATGAACTTAAAATCTATTTAGCAGCAAAAAAGGTACATGTCATAATAATAATCAGCTCTATGAGTGCCTAAATCATATATACAATACATACAGTTTGTCAAAAAATAGTTGACAAATAATCGAGGGCGCTGTTATCTTTCACATTGTAGCCCTATCCAAACATTGATTGTGTAAAAACGAAACCTTGTAAGAGAACCTACTTTCACATTACATTCATCACTTTCAATTCTCACTCTTTCTATCAGTCTCTTTGCGTGCATACATTTAGTTGCTGACTCTTTTTATTATTCACTCTTTTAGTTCCAGACAAAAAAAATCCTATAGCTAATAATAATAATAAGCTAGGACCTCTCCAAGTAAATGGACTTCTTACATACATACATATATACCATCACGCCACTTCCCTCGCGGGGTAGGCAAAAAAGATTGAGCGCTTTTTCCTTCTATCCTTGCATACATCTTTCGCTTCCGTCACTGTCATACAATTTCTCATGCATGCTCTCCTGTTCAATGTGCTCAACACGTAACCGCCCTGTAGGATTTGATTTAAATGATCTTGCTTTTGATCCTCGGACGTCCACGTCTCCGAGCACCATTCCTCTCAGCCAAATATATTTTCTTGGTCATTCTGACCTCATTCATTCTTTCCACATGCCCAAACCATTGTAACTTATTTATATTCATCCCTGTAACCACACCAACTTTCATTCCACATTCCTTTCGTATATAACTGTTACACACACAATCTCTCAGACTTTTACCACACATCCTTCTCAACGATCTCATTTCTACCACTTTCATCCTTCTTTAGACATGTCCACGTCTCACTTGCATACATGAGTGTTGGCACTTAGATAGCAGAGTGCACTAACCATTTAGCTGTGGTAGATCTGTTCCTATTTGCAATTATTGGTCGGATTGCACCATTTACCTTATTACCAGCAACTTTTCTCCTTTCAATCGCTTTCACACTTCCCATCTCTCGTGAACAAACTATCCAAGTACACACATTCGTCATCTTGCTCTAACACTTTGTTGTCAATCATTACCTGTCATACTGTTCTCTCACTTACTCTTTCAAAGACCATGACTTTGGACTTCTTTTACATCATAAAATCATTTAATAAATACTTAGCATTTTCACCTTCAGAGGCATATATTGGTTAAATGGCTGCATAATGATAGACATCATCTAACTAAGGATATCCTCACAATTACACATCCATGAAAATATGCTGTTAACTGTAATATTTTACATTAAAGGGAAAATAAAACAGACTCGTAATTATAATATAAAACTATTTAATAAAAACAGTAAAATAAATATAAGAAATATGTAGTGTAAAATTCGACAGTGGACCGGTGTCAGAACCGTGGAGGAGCTGTTTCGCGCCGCCCAGGACAGGGAAGCTTTCTCTCAAATGGTCGTCAACGTCGGGGGGACCCGGCAAGACACATGAAGAAGAAGAAGAAGTGTAATACAAATGCACTTTTTGGCGAATGGAGTAGATATCAAAATCATCCTGGACGGCCTTCCCTATGTTTTCTTTTATAATTCTTCTTATAGAACTCACAGATAATCCTGAAAGAAAAGAACATTGAAATTCATCAGCAATACAGTAATTTAACTTCCTAGAAACACGGGATTGTCATATAAGTGAGTCATCGAGACATTCCATACACAATCATTTAATGATGCATTATTATTAAGCATCTGAGACATTCACTTCAGCTTTTTATTTAGCTTATTCTAATATTCGGTAAAATAATTTGCCTTTTTAAGTAAATTCATTACATTAAATATATTTTAAGAAGGCACATAATTGAATAGTAATCTTGTAATAGAAATAAAATTAAGTGTCGTCAAACATAAAAAAAAAACAATTTAAAATACTAAGACAGTGCTTACCAGTGTTGTTTGGAAAACATTGTTAATGTACCAGGGTAGTTTTTGAGCTTAAAACTCCGCTTAACACTGGGAATATTTCTTGAAAACATTTTTTTAGATACACTACGTATTGTTTTATTCAGTTTTATATTTTTAAAGTCTTTTAAAATCAAAACAAAGTCACAAAATTTACCGGATCACCAAACGCCATACAATTGACAGGTCGGACAGTGTTGCCAGTGTAAGTAATTTGTGTTTTGGGAATCGTGAGATAATAATTATTCTAAAGTAGCATTCACATTGCTTCACACTGGATGATCATTCAAGAGTGTCAGGGTCAAACCTGTTCATCGAAAGTGAACACGTCTGTTCTCATTTGTTCATCCTATGCTCTCACTGCCATGTCAACACTCTCAGTCATGTTGTATGTATTTTGACATATTTTCGTACAAAAATATAATTAAATAAATAAAAAAATGAAAAAAAACCCTTGAAACTAATCAATATAGTTCTCAACTGCATAATAATTTTGTATATGATTCTGACATTCTATACAAATTCATAGAGAATAAAACAAAAAATAAGAAAAAATTTGTTTATGGTCGTTTCAGTGAAAGGTCCTTTCATCGAAATTATGACGGGCTGTTATCGCTTTCATCCGTCATCGCTAGTGATCACTATTGATGAAACGCCCGTTCACACCTTTTTATCTTGGAGGTTCATCCGGAGTGATCACTGAAAGTGAACAAATGTGAACGACCCTTTAGAAAACTGACGATATATTTTATTCCTATACTATTTCGAAAATTTAGCGATGGGGGGGGGGGGTAGAAATTGAAAGATGAAACGGAATTGTGTGATTTATATCATGTTGGAGTAAAAATTATATTTTTCACATGTGTAAGGTCCCATTGTGCGGTATTTTCTGGGCAAAATGCACGTAATTTTGGTCACACAATGTGGCAACCCTGATTTTGACACTTAGTATCTCTATGCTTATTATGACAGTTTTGAAGTGTTTACGTTTAGTGTTAGAAATTCTATAATTATTTTGAATTTAGAATACTTTCATGAAATTTAAAATTACTGCAAACCATACAATAATAATTTTACTGTACGAATGTACAAATCGCGGTCATTATTCTTTATTTGAAATGTAATTATATTCTTAAAAAATAGATGTAACGCAAATAATGCTTTAGAGCCACAAATTTCTTTTCAGAGAGTCATAAAACAGAATTATAAAGTTGGTTTGCAATTCTAACAATTATCTTTATCAATAGACAGTATCTTAATATCTAATTTTGAAAATCTTATGTTTTTAGATGCATGTTTTGAATAAATGAAATACTTCTAATGAAACAGATTGATGCAAGCATAATATTGAAATGATATCCTTTACAAAAGTGCCTAACTACCATTATGTTAAGTGCAAGTTTTAGAAATGTTATCTATGGCTTGGTATAGTTATATTATGAGATAATCACACCCTTTTCTCTCACACCCTTTTCTGTGTTTGTTATAACAGATAACTTTATTTAGAAATTAAAAGAAACTCAGAATATCCTACAATAAAATAAGAACACATATCAATAGTATTGTTGTAGATATGAGTTTTTTTTATTTTATTTTGACGTTTACCTTACTTTGACAAAAGAACATTGAAGCATCATTAAATTAGTTGTGTTTTTGATATTATTGGTAACCATATTTTGAAATAAAAAGAAACTATGAATATCAACAATAAAATAAGAACACATATTAATAGCATGGTCGTAGATATATGAGATTTTTAGTGATTTTCAAGTTTACCAAACATCGACAAAAGATCGTTGATACATCATCATTTATAAATTAAATCTTTATAAAAGTATACATATTAAATGTTTTCAGCTCGCCTACTGGATGAGACATATCGTACAGAGGACATAGAAAACACAAAACAAACAAACAATATGCACCATCTAAAATATATATTTGTGTGCATTCTGTGTGTGTCACGTCGGCCATTATGAAATTAGCCCAAGATGTCAAAAATATGCAATTTTAACTCGCATAATTCAGAAGTTTTTATCATAACCAAACACAATAATTTATAATCAAAATAATCCTTAAATGTTTAATTTCAGTACTGATGTATTTCTCATTACATCCATTGTGAAATTAATTCAATACACTGAAAAATGTTCGACCATGAATATTGCTACTTACAAAAACTTTCAGAGATTTTCATACATTTGGCTGCCAATTTTGTGACATAAATTGTAATATCTTTATCAATATATAAGGTATTTAAAATGTTTTTGGCCTTGAACGTGCCCAGGAGATGAGACCTCGTATAGAGTGTATTATTTTACTTCTGTCTTTCTTTATTTCAGAGTCCATTGAGGACATACGTACATACATACATACGAACGCATTAGAATATTTATGTGTGGATTACCGCGTATACACGTTGTGTATTGTTTGATAAATTAATTAAAATGATTTCATAATTAAAAGTAATTTACATCAAATGAGTGTAATGTTGTTTTTCAAGTGGTGATTTTCAATGTTTTAGAATTAACAGAAAAAAATATTTTAGTAGTTCACACAACTTCGTTAATAATAAACTTAATTAAAAAATGAATTACCGCATTAAACTATCAGGAGCGGAGAAATTGTGATTCATTAAGGGTTGATTAATAAGCAGCCTTGAAGTAAGTAATTTAAGTGTTATAATAAGCTACATAATGAATACGAAGTAGGCTGTGAGCTAGATTACATACATATATACCATCACAGGCAGAAAGGATCGAGCGCCACTTCCTTCTATCCTTGCATACATCTTTCGCTTCCGTCACTGACATACAATTCCTCATGCATGTTCTTGCTATTCGATCCTCGGACGTCCACGTATCCGGGCACCATTTTTCTCAGCCAAATATTCCTTCTTGGCCATTCAGTCCTCATTCATTCTTTCCATATGCCCAAACCATCTTAATTTATTTACATTCATCATTGTAATTACACCTACCTACTTTCATTCCACATTCCTTTCGTATATCACTGTTACGCACACAATCTCTCAGGCTTTTTTTCCCACACCCTTCTCAACAATCTCATTTCTACTGCATTTATGTCACTTTCATCCTTCTTTAACCATGGCCACGTCTCACTTGCGTACTTTGCTAATTGAGCTAGATTAAGTTATTGCAAAAGTTCGAAATGCTACCTATCATCAGGTATGAACCATATTTTGTCTATTCTGCAATGAATATAGATTATACTAATAAAATTTTGTTTTACTAAGTAGGTATAAAATTTGTTTAGATGCCAAGAATAATTGGGGGGGGGGTTGCAGAATGTTTGCACCGGGGCGCTGTGACATGAAGATCCGGCCCTGGATGTCCCTTGGGGAGGGAAGCGTCTTTGCAACAGCCCCGGTAACGGCGACCCTCGGGTTCGCCGGCCTGAATAACCTAGTTAAAGTCTCTGGACACCTCAACTCAGCTTTTGTTCCATAATATTATGCAATTATTTTGTAAATATATTACGCACTTTTACTTTTTATTATTTTGTAACCTAGGTTAAGATAACTTGTTTATTTGATTACTTTTCTTTTTTTTTGTATATGTTTGCTTCTCTCGTATAAAGGTACATCGAAGGAGTTTAGTCAAAAGATTTCACACGGAGGTTTTGGCGGTTTGGTGGTTTGGCCGGCCAGCCCTTCAGGCTGCCCACTATGGCGCCTCCGGTGTGGACAAGATTTGTTAAGTGTAGAATTTCGGATAAATGGAAGTCCCCAGACTTCTGCGGTATCCGGGTGGACGGTGGGGTCCTTCAATGTATGCTTTTTACTTTTGGGTACCTCTATAAATTCTTGATTTGATGGGTGTACCTAGAACACAAAAAGTTTGCGAAACACTGACTTAAGGTATACATATTTATTCAGGAAAAATAAAGATGAATATACATTATTAATTCATGCTTATCAAGATAGAATATGTGCTATTTGAATCATCATTTTAGTTTTTGGAAGTACATATCGATTGTCCAGTTCCATAAATCAACGAGTAGAAATGTCATACATACCTACGAAATGTCATACTTACAACGAGTAGAAATGTCATACATACCTACGAAATGTCATACTTACAACGAGTAGAAATGTCATACTTACCTACGAAATGTCATACTTACAACGAGTAGAAATGTCATACATACCTACGAAATGTCATACTTACAACGAGTAGAAATGTCATACTTACCTACGAAATGTCATACTTACAACGAGTAGAAATGTCATACTAACCTACGAAATGTCATACTTACAACGAGTAGAAATGTCATACTTACCTACGAAATGTCATACTTACAACGAGTAGAAATGTCATACTAACCTACGAAATGTCATACTTACAACGAGTAGAAATGTCATACTTACCTACGAAAAACCGCCATTTTTGTTATTTTTATTTATTTATATTATACTTTAAAAACACAAAGAAAGTGAAATGTACTATATAATAATCACATGGTTTTAAGTTAAACATACGTTGTAGGTATTTGTTCCGTTCAATAGTTTAATAATTCAAAGTATATTTGTGAAATTGAAAATACGTATTTTTTTCCATGGATAACTGAATATTTGTTTAAGACTGTATTTTTTTATAGCTATTTTTTTGTGGAAATGAAAGAGTGGTGTTGTTTGGGTGTAGATTTTTTTTACCAGGAGTATTATTAGGGAAATGAGAAAAATATCTACGTGCAACAGATGTGTTGTGGATAGAAGGCATGTAAATAAGTTACGGTGGTTTAAACTCGTGGCGCCTGAAAATCATGTTGTTTGATCACGTGAACAAATTCTCGAGGATGGCCGTATTTTGAGTAAGAACAATCAACCTGCGTGTATGAGAATTTGTATGAATATAGAAGAAGCGAAAGAAATTTGCAAGGATAGATCTATATGGCGTGCATAGTATAACACAAGAGTGCAAAGTATAGTAATAGTAAAGAGCAGTAGGTACATATAAAATATAAATGATTCTATAGTGAATCCATGTCGAGCTAACCACAAACAATATTTAATCGATCATAATAATGATTACAATGTATTATTGTGTTGTTTAATGTAATAGCGATTGATGGTTACTAAATATAATTTTGTGTATTGTTTCAGCACACTGGGAGTGGCGCATGTAGCCGGCATGTGTTTACCAGATAGAAGCTGCTCAGTGAACGAAGACAATGGCATTACATTGGCACACACCATTACCCACGAGCTGGGTCACAAGTCAGTAGATCTCCATTCATTATTTTTATTATTGTTATCGATATCGTAATGATATACTTTTAACTATATGTAATGTGTTTAATTACTTCATTTGGTAGTCGATAGCCTGATAGAAAGATTAACAAAAACTAAAATATAACACGCCGTTTGAATATCAAGTAACGATGTATACCTACTCTTAAGCAGGGTTTACACTATCCAAGTACACTTGTACAAGTATACTTGGATGGCTTACTTGGACGCTACTTGGATAGTGTAAACAGGTGATCCAAGTGTACTTGTACAAGTAGCCGCCATCCAAGTCAACTTGGACGAAACTCTATTCGTCCAAGCTGACTTGGACGGTTTTATAAGAACAAAATGGCGCTGACTAAAAGACGGTGTAACGAGCGCGAAACTTTCAGGTTCGTAGAATTATACGAAGCGGACAACGTGCTGTGAAAAATTAAAATGAGCGATTTATGTTTTGTTTAATGAATTTGATGAACTCATTTCATGTTTTATCTTCTTTTCTACAGATTTGTAAACACGCCGATATACTTGTAGCATTCGCATACTTCGTTAACCAGATATTTATGTAATGTCTCATTTTGTAGTTTTTATGTGAAATGACTGTTTTGCTAGATTAATAAATAAAATAATAAGAATTAAAAAATATTTTTTCTTATAATATTTTTAAATTAAATAATTAAATTATTATTAAATAATCAAAATTAATATTCTTTTAAAAGTTTTATATTTAACACCGTGGAACTCCATAGACCATTAAAGGATGACGTCACAGAAAAATCATTGAGGGGCATCAGGCATCCCAACACAACACATTCACAGTGTTTACGGTGTAATATTAGGTGGGACGCCTAAAGAATAGATACCTAATAATCAAAAAAACTGTCAGTGTCGATTTTGTTATTATTTTGTCGTCTGACTTTCTTTTTTTTTCTCTTATGGCATAACATCCTACAAGGATGATTTGCGCAATCTGATTGCTTGCCCCCCAAGCAAAAGCAAATCCATAGACAAGACCACGTGACCTTTAATGGTCTATTTTAATACTGAAAGATAATACATTTTCTTTTAAATTGACACTGTTTATATCCTCATAAAATTTAACAAAGATGTTTTCTGTACTACCGTCCCATCTGCGGTAGCTATTTATTTATTTATTCATGAAATATATGGCTTAGGTACATCTTTTTACAATCAACATTATCAAGAAAATTAGACAGTCTTCAATTACAAAAGATAAAATTTATCAATAAAAAACAATGTTTGGAAATAACTAGCCCTTTTTATGTTTATTTTATTTATTTAAACATTTCACGAGTAGGTACATTTTTTTCATTTTATATTATAGTATATCAGATTCCGTTGAGCACCCGGTAAAGAATTGGTTTCCCACTCTTCTCCGTAAGTTTTCAAGTGTCCTGTAAAAGGCAGGCTACTGAATCGTAAATTATTTCTAAAAAGTATTTATATCTTCCTTTTCTACTTCTCAAATTAAAGTCATCACATCCGAGTCCAAATATTTTCATGGTACGATTTTTTTCCGCTACAATCTCTACGCCTTGCAACCAGAGATCAGTCGTCGTTATCTTGATTGCGCGAGACACAAATGCTACTTGGATGGGAATTTCAACATGTAGTGTAAACCGGCATCCAAGTGCACTATGATGCGATCTACTTGTACAAGTACACTTGGTCCAAGTGTACTTCGATAGTGTAAACCCGGCTTTACACATACTGTGTGTGAGAATATTCTTCATTGAGTTCTTTCATTTACTTTCTATAGTAAAATAAACAAGTTAAAGACAGATTCAAGGTGCAAAGGTTTCAGCCTGCAATTTTTTGGCATTAATATTTATAACGTATCTATAATAGTAGATTTTTGGCATTACTATTCATAACATATCTATAATATTATTAACTAACCTAATTCTTTCTGAGTTGATAAACCTAAAGCGATTTTTTCGAGAATACAGGGCAAAAACTAGTTTCCTACAGTCAGAGTGATTCCAGATTAATCAAATCATCTCTTCCCACGACGTTACCAATGTTCTCAGTCGTCATCGTAGAAATGGTGTATTGTGATAAAAAAAAAAATATCTTAAATAATAATCTTCTTGTCTCCAACATTTGAAATGCAACTTACAGTTTCTGAATTTAAGTAAAATTAGTACTTACTGTATTATGTACATTTAGGTTAATCGATTAAGTCAAAACAAAGTCATATAATGATCACTACAATCCAAAACAAACATTTCACTGCAATGATAACAGCTGTAACCCACATATATCAATGCCTACCATATTATATATTATATTAAATTATTAAACACTTGACAAAATTATGAGGAAATTAATTCAAACACATCAGCCAATTATAATTTTGGCAAATATTCTCGGAAATTCTTTTCAACATCTATTCACACAATTATCCAATTCAAGTTGTGGTTGTTTTTTTGTTTAATTGAAAGATTTGGCAATTTTTTCGCAATATAACATATACAAATCATAGTAAGAAACAGAAAGTAAATTCAAGAACATATCACAACAGTCTGATGTCTAAATAGATGTATAGTAGTAGTGAGACCATAGACAAATCGCTTAGAGCATCGACCTACTACGAGTTCATGTTCAGTGTTGTAGTTACATAATAATATTGGTAACCTTGTCATTCTAGTCTTTGCGTTAGGCATTCCTCCACATGCTGCATACTACACACCTAACATGAGTCTACTACCATCTCTTGTGTAGGCAATATCATTTAATCAATGCGAATTTATAATTAGATACTAAGAATGTGAATATACCTACCTTTATTAGTAATTATATCACAAATTCACCACTACTAACGAATCTTCTTCTCTCTGGTATTATGTTGTGCCGGATGCTCTTGTAGCTGACACAGTGTGACCAGATTTGGTAGTTTCCTACTTTTTTGGTAGTTTTTGAGGCATTGGCAAGAATGTTTAGTAGTTTTTATTTGTTTGGTAGTTTTTGGTAGTTTTTTAGAAGTTTTTGGTATTTTTTGTATTTAGTCGGTAATTGGTAGATAAATTATCGGGTACTTGTGAAAAGTACCCGATACTTACTGATTCGAAAATAATTGACGGTACAAATACCGAGTACATTGTAGAAAAAGGTACTGCAAGAAAATATTGTTGAAGAAAACCGAGGAGTTTTTGAAATACTTCAAATTAATAATAATAATAACAATAACGGAGAGTATTTAAAGCGCCATCTTCGTGCCATAGCACCTCGAGGACGCTGTACATGATAATGTTCTATCTTCAACAATGTTGTCTGTGTCAAGAATTCAAATTAAATACAAAAACCTTATAACACATAATCTCAGATACATAATTATATGTATCCGCGTCAGAAATAAAAATAAAATAATGCAATATACACAACAGTCACAGTTCATAATAAAGTTTGAAAAAGTAGGTCTTGAGGTCCCTCTTAAAAGCCTGGAAGTCGGCAGCACACCTATACCATTTTGAAAATTCGGCGACGGGGGGTATTTTCAGTAGTCGGTATGAAAGTATCCGAAAAGTAACAACAGTCGGTACAAATACCCGGTAAAAAGGTACTGTGATAAAATATTGTTTAAGAAAACCGAGGAGTTCTTGAAATACTTCAAATCCCTATACCATTTTAAGAATTTAGTAGTTTTTGGTAGTTTTTGACTTCCCCATTTAGTAGTTTTTGAAAATAAAATCTGGTCACACTGAGCTGACAGCCACTTGACAGTTAGAAACGTCCCTTATCGCACCCAGCACGAAGCAACCCTTCCATGTTTTTCATTTTGATCCACTCTCGATTTTTTTAGGATCAATAAAATTATTTAAAACGAAACTTCTACAGCTCTAGCGGAACTATATGATTGACTTAATCATTATTAATACAACCGATAAATATTTTGTACTTCTTCCTTAGTGTCAATATGTCAAATCCCCTGAACATCACTATCTCATCACTCTAATACGGTTCCTCTTTCAACACTCCGTATTCCTATACATTCAATTTGATTAATGTTTGAGGCATTCAGAATATAACAATTACGAACCATATTTGGTTATTTCAATAACTATGTTAATTTGTTATAGGTATATAAAAAAATATTTCTGCGACGGTTTCAGTGAAGATGTTCGCCATTTTCAAACGAAATTCTAAAACTATTTTATTCTCTAATCAGCCAGGTTATTAACCTTCTTCCCACTCCGCGTTTTCTATTATTTTTCTTTAATTACTTGTAGTTTGTCTTTACGAAAAAGTATAAATATGACTAGTGAATTAATTTAACGCTAGGTGAAGCATCGTAAAGTGAAACGAGTATGTTAAACACTTAGGTACATTTAATTGTTTAAACACGACAAATTTACCACGGAGTTAGTTTAATTAAGATGATTTGCATATAAATGTGGCTTCTAGTACTTTTGTTACTACCACACTTGTGTATTTGAACAAGTGTAATAAGTCATTTAGGAGTAGGTAAATTATAAAACAATAACTACCCACAAATATATTCCTAAATAAACTTAGGTACGCATCGAATGTGCGACGTCATCTGACGTTTGTGCTCCAACTGTTGAATTTGGTGGTGATATTCTATACAAAAATGGGTTTTGAAAAACCAGAATGTTTTTAAGTGTCAAATTAATATTGCCCGTAATATGTTCTGATGAAGTCTCACATTACACCTTCTTTTATTGAAGAAGGACGAAAAAATCTATTAAAGGTGAAAATTCCTATAAAAGCGGTCATTCGAAAAATCGCTTTTCTATGACAACATTTTATGTTCATCACACTCAGTTCACTGACTAACTATTTGTGGGAGTCACATATCTTATGTACATGGTCTAACTATTTCCTGTGTAATTCAACGTTTTTTAAAAAAAAACACACAGCACAAGCCTTTTACATGTTTGGATACAATTATACTTATATAAAAATTAACAGTGACATAAAAAAAGATTATAATTTTTTTTTTAAGAAAATCACGATCATGATTGTGGCAACTATGGGATAATATAGGGTCAAATATGTAGTAAATGAGTTTTTTTAGTAATAAGGTGTGTATATAATATTACGAGTATTAAGTTGTAATTTTACCTAAATAAAAAATATTTGAATTTGAATTTGAATTAAAATACTCTCGTACAAATATATGAAACTAGCTGACCCGGCAAACGTTATTTTGTCATATGCATTTTTTCTAGATTACCTACTAATATTGCTATTCAAAAATAGGAGTTGATGGTAAAAGGGTGAAAATTTAGGGCTGTATGTATTTTTTAATGCCTCACCATAGAAAATAAAAAAAAAATTAACAAAAAATAAAATTAAAAAATCGGAGTGGACCACCCTTAACTTTTAGGGGTATGATGATGATGATTTTGGATGATTTTATTTATGACGCCGTTTTACAGTCTCTAGACCGTCTCAAGGGCGCCAGTGAAGAGTTCAGTTTTTAATTTGCCTCTGAAGCTAGTGACCGTCTGACCATCTCTCAGCAGCACCGGTAGGCGATTCCACACAACTGGTCCAACAACACCAATGACATGATAAATAGATGTTGGCCGATTCTCATACCTACCCCATAAACACACAAAATTTCATCAAAATCGGTCCAGCAGTTTCGGAGGAGTATGATAACAAACACCGTGACACGAGAATTTTACATATTAGATTGAAACTGTCAACTTCGTTCGTGAAGCGCACCACTAGAGAGCAAACTTTTCTCTTTATAAGCGTACTGAGGTTTATTTTATTCACAAATAGATGCAGTGACAAAAAAATATCTAGTATATTATTCGATGCATCTTTTTAATGAGAGAGAGAGAGAGAGAGAAACGTTGTTTTTCAACAGTACCTACTCATGAAATTTAATCTCTTCATTTCCGTTTTGTTTTCATGAACGATTCGGAGAAGTGATTTTAATGCATTCCCAAATAATTTTATGATTTTCTCCGTAACAGTAAAATGTTTTTGCATCCGATTGAATCTGAGAATCAATGATTTATGAATATGTTTCATTTGAATCAAAATATTGGCTCCAATGTGTATGCGTTCGAAGAACTGATGTTTTTTTTTCGTTTGTCATTTTTTAAATGAGTACATAATGCTCTACAACTTGAAAACAGACTCACGAGACAGAAAACAACTGCTATCGTCGACATGTAATATTGACTATGATAGAATCTCCGTGATACAGGAGAGATGATGGTCCAGGCTGGGTCATATTCTGAGAATATAGTTCTTCCGTCCGCATGGCTTTTCTGTTTATCTTTTGTTGAGAGAAGTCATTGATGATGTTTTTTGTAAATTATTTCCGACTTTTTTTCTTTTTTTTTAAAAAGATATATCTGAACTTTTTTTTGTTAAAAACCCAAATACAACCTTATACACCTTTCACAGTAAGCTAAAAGCTTGTGTCGTGAAAGGGGAGTTTGCCGGCACCTGGCATCGAACCAGGGACCTCTTGTTCACGAGGCCGAGACTCTACCTCCAGGCTACCGACGAACTCTAACTTAAATTAGATATATTTATTTTCTGATATGCTAACAATACTTATATACAGAACAGCCTTATGTCCCATCAGGGATAAGGCAACATTATGTTTAATTATTGCATTTCATTTCTAATTAAATGTATTTAAAAAAATAATAATTCAATATATTTTTTAGTTTTCAAATATCGACTTGAAATTCATTTTCAATTCATTTCCATGGCTCGAATAGTAACCAAAGCGCATTAATATTTTGAACAATGGATCTTTAAGCTTCTCAATTTTGTGCAATGGATTAATTAAGTTTCTTCAGATCTCTCATTTATAAAAATATCTATAATGATAAAATTTTAGTTTACAGTATAAATCTTGTTATTATTTGCATCTTAGGTCATATGCAGCTATTTATTTATTTATCAATTTTACCAGTGCTGGCATGACATCTGTGTGACTTTTCGCCAGCAATGTGCAAATCAAAACATAAAAATATCAACAAATTTACTTGCAGTTAGGGTTGTAACAGTTGCATCTGCGTAACATCCGCGTAAAGTTTGATACTCGCATCTGCATCGGTATGTATAGGGGTACGATTATAAAATATTCATAGACATAATATTCTGGGTCAGAACCTTGGTTGAATACGGATTATTTTGGCTGAAAATAATTTATCGAGAGTTTCAAAACGCTATTTTAATAAATAATCGCGTTATCAAGATTTCGACGCCAAAGACTTTAAAGTAGGTAGAGTGAATTTTGTAATTTAATAAGTCTATGAATCACTCAAATTAGTCCATTTCATTTATTTAATAGAGTTTTGTCATTTATTGTATTTTGAACTGCTACCACTTTCATTAGGACATTGTTAATAATAAGCACAGCGCAAATTGATTTAAGTGAAATTGAATCCGTCACAATAATAATTGTTTTAAAATAATTCATCGTCTACTAACTTGTAGATAGATACAATAAAATTAATTCTTTGTAGACCTTGTGATATAACCCATATTATTATAAATATCAATGTCTTGAGTATATTGGTTAGTCATACTCGCGAATTATAATGGCACTAATCAGTCAAGTGACGCGTTGAACTTGTCTCTCGTCAAATTGACAGATGAGGTCAAACCATCGCGAATCTTCCAGTTGGACATAATGACACATATAAATATGAATTTTGATTAAAATTATAAATATTGTCTTACCAGCATTTTTTTCTTAATACATTCGTTTTATTTTTAGTTTTAACAACAGCCTCGAATTCCCGAATAATATAATTATATTGATAGTGTTTCTTTCAGAATCAAATTTCAGTACAAATAGTTCTAAAATAGTTTCATTGTAAAAAAAGTACGTAATTATTGCAGTCGAAAAACTGATTTTCCCATATACTACAGTATTTTTTCAAATTTATCACTTTTCATTCAAAATCTTTGAATTTTTATTTATCTAAATCTTCTCATTAATTATTGTGTAAATTCATTGAAAATTTGAAGTGATTAGCTAAGTAGTGTTTCCATGAACCGCGGATATTTCATAATTGCTATGAACTGAATAATACGGCGCCATTTAGACGGGAGATCTTGATCCATTTGAGATCTGAAATATGAGATTCCAAAAAATGGTTTGCATTAAGTGTTTTTCGATTGATGAACCTTATATCATGACAGTGAGAATGGCGACATTGGTGAACGTTGTCCATGGACACCGAAAGTTATCACTTAAGTCAACCTAGAGCCAATTCGTAAGCGTTGGGACGCCTTTCTCACTTCTTCCGATTCGATTTTGCATAATGTTACATTGTGTAGGTACACATGGTACTGATTAATTTTGTCATCTGCACGTTGTGATGAAAACAATAAAAAAACTGTAATTTTCTAAACAGCTGAAAATAATTTATTAAAACAGCCAATATTATTGTTGAAAACATAACGTTTTATAGTAGATATTGTATACATACAATATATGGGTGTTGGTTTAATATGTTAAGTCGTGTTAGTGCTCAATGTGTAGTGAACTTGGGAAACCTGACCTAATGAATGTCACATTATCATATCGGACAATTACTCATTAATTAATTCATTCCTTTATTATCATTACACAGTACCTACAGTACAAGTACCTACCTACGTTCATAGATATGTCATATTATGTATATGTGTAAACACATTATTAGTGAATAATGCATAAATTATCATGATATATAAGTACAAAATATGTATGTAATATCGAATTAAGGGACTTGACATTTTAATTGTCATGACTTGCGACTCTCCGCAATTCGTCGAATCAATTTATTTTACAATATATTTCATTTCATCTGACTTACGATTATTAAGCAAAACATACACGGAGAAACTAACACACGTATAAGTTTTGAAGATATCTACTTTATAAAGATATCCATCTAAGCTGAAATCAGCATCCCAGCTTATTGACTTTCTGCACAATTGATTTTAATTCTTAAAACAGCAACAGTATGATTGTACTTTTTATACTTAGGTACTTACTTGTTTCCTTTAGTGTCCAGCCTAAGTCCTTCCACACCAGTAGATAGCGATGAATGTCCCCTTATTGTTACCTAGAATCAAGTCTTCAAGACTACTAACAGTCGTCCACCATCAAGGAACATAATATTATTTTACATACATTAAAATTTTCCACTCAATGTTACAGTTGTATAAAGTTTTGAAACCCCATCATTAAACTGAGCGCAAAGTTTCGTCTTATATTTTCACTTTATTGGGCTACCCTAAAATTTATCGTACTCGATGGATCCTTAAATTAAAGGAACACATCGCCAAGTACGCCTTGAAATCAATTTTATTTATTTTATTCTTCACTGTACATTGGTTACAATATAACAAAATAAAACAGTGCCATATAAATATCAGTTATACAATTCAATGTACAGAGGGCGAGTTTATCGCTAAAATGCGATGACTTCCAACTTCCAATTAATCCTTTACATTAAAAGCAAAGTCTATAACAATATCTTTAAACTTACCTACTGCTAGCTTTCTTTTCTCCACTGCTGGATATAGGGCTCTTCAAAACTTTTCCATATATATACCACTGTTTTTCCATCATCTGGAGAATATCTTTAACCCATCTTTTTTGAGGTCTTCTTACACTTGCTTTGTCCTTCCACGGCTTTCATTCAAGAATTCTGGAAGTCCACCTGCCATTCTCTCGCCTTACCACATGAGCAGCCCATTACCATTTCAGCAATTACAAACGTATTCAAATCTCTGTATGATATGACTGGATCAATTAACTAATACTATGCACCTGTATTACAAATTACCTTCGTACAATTTTTTTTGATCATCTAATCATACGAGGTTTTTTACTAGCTTATACTTACAAGTACCTATCTAATCAACACTATAAAGATCTACAAAAAGACAATGGTCTTGACAAGTTAATCCTTTGAGAATATCCAATGATAATAGTTTGTTAGAAAAAACAGTGATTTATATAATTATGTGAATAAAGTTTCCGACAATCTCCATCATGACACTTCATTCACGATAAATCGTTATTGGGAAATTACAAGACGATATTGGTCCACTTATTGATCTGGAATAATTTAGACCTTATAAGTTGATAACTATTTATAACTTTGAGAAGAGATAACTCAATAGGCACAAGGAAACAACTCCGAATGAAGAAGACACATTTCTTATCTACGTTCCCAAGAAATAAGTTGAAGGGTGAAAAAAAAAGTAGGTTGATGAAATAAGTTTGTATGATTAGATTTTCACAAACCATTTTTATATGTAGGTAGATACTTTCGAAGTCTGTTAACCCTTCTTATGTTTCTCAATATAATATGATAATATAATGCCTACTAGGTCAGTCTATATATTGTGCGAATGGACCACGTGTACGCATTCGTGTAATAATATATACCTACCTATTAATTTTAAGTAGTCAATGGTTCAAAGGTGTGTCGGTCTGTATAAGCATAATAAATTTAGTATTCCAGATGCACATAAATCTATTAATACTTCAACTTGTATATTAAATTTATTTTTGTAATTGAACATTATGAAATGTGTTACAACTTTAAAAGACTTGAAACGTGTTTTTGTATTTATTGACTAATGAAAAATGCCCGAATGATGGAAATCAGATGAGCGTATTCCTCCATATAAATTAACTCGTGATACTAAAGAACAAGACATAGAAAAAACAACGTCGTCTTATTTGGTAGAGCTCAGGATGTGACTTGAGCTTACAACCCATCCCTAACGCAAGGTGTGCTTTGTTTGATGAAGCTAACGGACGACATGACTAAGGTTAATAAATATTACCCAAAAATTCCTTGACTGGATGCGATTTATTTCCACCCTGTGATTCCGGGAAGAATGTTGAAGAGGAAGTTAATTAATTATCAACACCCTTTCACATATATTTTTTGAGAAAATGAAAGCGTAATTGAATTCTTACAACAGCTTAACTTTACGTGAATACTAATAACATTATGTAATCGTGTTTGATCTGATCGAGAGTAATCTAACATAGTTGAGTTGAGAATGTACAGATTGTGAAGATATATCGAGCAGTCATAACGATGGTCAATAGTACTGTACAAATAGTATTAGTTAGAGTGGTAGCAGTGACGTGTCTAAGGTTTTCATACTGTCAATAATTAATAGTTTGTTTAATATATAAAAGCTATGGGTATACCTATTATGAATACAACAGTTCCATTTCGGTTATATTTTGATAACGCTATACAATTGAAGAATTTATAATTTGACTGAAAGCATTTGAAAAGTGTGTCTCTATCGCTGAATGCTCAAAATTCTCTGGACAGATATGGTTCCAACACCGAAGTCCTAAGGCGAGCTAGAGTTGAGAGGGAGCTGTTGTCAACATTAAGGTTCGGAAGGTTTCACATTTGGGTCATGTACTGTGCGGGGAAAATACCACTTTCTCTAACTGAAATTGATGAGACGCTGAGGACCCGGTAGGAGAAAGATGTCATGGCTCCAAAACATACGGAAGTGGACCGGTATTTGAAGTGTGGAGAAACTGTTCCAAGCGGTGCAGGACAAGGACAGGTTCGCTGAGGTGATCGCTAACGTTGGGAGGGACCCGACAAGGCACTTGAAGAAGAAGGAAATTTGACCCATATAAAATTATTATGGTCACCCATTCACGAAATGACAACGCTAAAAGCAACGATTGAAACAAAAAAATAAACCTAGTATGATGCAATAAGTATTGTAAAACAAATTATGTACATGAGCTTTCTTGCATGTAGTCAGGTTTGTTTGACGCCATGGACGACATCGCGTTGAATGTTCATCGAAATTACACATGGTGAACGACTGCGCGCGCTATTTCAAATGATCGGACTGTTAACTTCCCATAATTTTGTAATTCATGAAATATTCTTAAACTTGAATGTCTGAGATAAAGCCCGGTTTTTCGGCTTGTATGGAAAACACGCTACTGAATACTAGCACTATGATGATGTGCAGAGACGAAGAGTGTTGTGTGAAATGATGAGAAGCAGATGGTTTTAGTTGGTATTGATACTATGGTAGACAAGGTCAGTGCGAGTCAGTGTGACTCATCGGCCGATAATACGATAACATTGTATAACTATAAGATATCGAGGAGAGATTTTATTATCGATACTACCTAACTAACCAAATATAACTAATTACATCATGTTGGATCTTATATAAATATACTTTTGTGAAATGCAGATGCAATGAATCTCCGTATTTCTTTGAGTTTGTAGATTTATAGAATCTTTACTACAACACTTATTAAAATATATGTATATATAAACGCAATAAATCTTTATTCAACTTAATATAGTTTTTATAAAAAATAACGTCTTTCATCGAACACTTGATTTTGACTGAATTATTGATAACCTCATAGACCTCATGGTAGAATTGCACCTAAATACTTACGATTGAAAAATCTGGAAATCGAAACTACTCACTGCCGATTTACTTCGCATATACAGCATAAGCATTAGTATAGTATTGTTACTGATGATAGAGCAAGTAGTTCCGAAAACGTTATAACTAAATACATTTATTTAAGTGGATAATATATTTATATAAATATGCAAAATTTGAATAAAAGAAATCATATTATAAGATAATTCGTGTATAACATGCTAATATAAAGCTTTCCTTCCTAGTTGCACATAGTGATATGTAAGTATAACGTGTGAAAATATAAATATTTATATGCATGTCTGGTTATCTGGAAGTGTGGTGGGTAAATATCAATCATCACCTTGAACTTATACATATTATTATAGCTTGTGTATGTTTCTGATTTGCTATGCATTTATTATACAATAATTATACAAAAGGAAGGAAATATAAGAAATCTCTATATAAATAAGGTTATGATTACCCCACTTGTGAGATGTAGGTACCGTTATGGTACAGTATAATTAATAAATTGCGAACTTTATTGATTGTTAAAGTGAGACCCACCTCACACTCGGATTTCTTAGGACTCGTAGACTCCTTTTTATCCACAAATTCAATCTAAATTGTCCTCACGAGTGGTCCTGAAAGGCTGGCCGGGCGAAGCCGCCGTCGTGGAAAATTTTATAATCTCTCTTAAATTTTCGTTTTGGAGGTAGGTAAGTAAATTTATTTAAAGTAATATATCCAACAAATTTGTCATTGAATGAGACCTACGTACACCCAGATACCGCAGAAGTCTGGAGATTTCCATTTATTTGAAATTCTACCCTTAACAAATCTTGTCCATACCGAAAGTGGCATCGTGAGCAGCTTGAAGTGCTGGTCGAACGAAATACTCCCATGTGTAGAACTTTTTGACTGCACTCTTTCGATGCTTCTTGAGCCGAATGAAGAAAAAGTTATAATACATTTATAAATACAAAATAATAAAATAAAGTAATTGTTGTATAGAATAGTATAGTATATGTAGTATGATTGTATACTACTTGAAATTACTTTGTGAAAGTTCATTTTAATAGAATTAAAATAGTCAAATAAAATAAATATTTATTATTTTGTTTTGTGTTACTGTTGAGTTAGACTAACGCACGACCGATTTCGCGGACACCGAGTTCGCATCATCAGGTACTGTACTGTCTATAGTATAGATCAGCACCTGATGATGCGAACTCGGAGTCCGCGAAACCGGTCGTGCGTTAGTCTTACTCAACAGTAACACAAAACAAAATAATAATTATTTCTTCTTCTTCTCCTTGGGCAATTATTATTCCCACATGGTGGTGGGGTCTGCCTAAAATAATAATTATTTATTTTATTTTATTTGATAATTAAAATGAAGTGTTACAAAGTTAATGCCGATACAATTAATGGAATTAAAATAGATTTAAAATAAAACACTGCATTACTATCAGTTTCTAATAAAAACTCACTGATGATGGGTGTCTACACGAAAGGCTTCTGAGTCAAATATTATTCGTAGTGAAAGTAATACAGTGTTTTTTTTTTAATAAATTTTAATGCTATAAAATTAAAATATTTTGTTAACATAGGTTTAAACAAAAAAAATCACATATAATAAAGTATGATATTGTTTGGGTTTTGAACTAGTGACATATTCGTTTACATAATATTTCCAGTTATGAGATACAGCACGAGCTAATCTGGTTAACCGGCTGTTGGGAACAGTGTGCGATCATTATAAAAATAATATGTAATGTTATTATTATATCAAAGGATTATTTATGACTCGGTATATATCTTTTTAATGGTTTATTTTGCCAGACGTTACACATATCGAACGACAAATCTACGCATCTTACAGTTACATCATCATTAATAAGAAACTTATAATTTTATATAATATCTACTGCATATAATTATAGACTGTACAGTTCCATAACTCAACAAGTAGAAATGTCTAATTCTCGAGAAATTGCTATTTTTGTAATATTGCTATATTTATAATATTATGCGTTAAAAACACAACAGTTAATGTTTATCGATGTATTATTACAATTAATCATTGTATGAGGTTATTTACGTAAATTCGACACATGAAACAACGAAAAAACAACATCTCCTTATTCGGTAGTGCCCCGGACGGGATTTGAACCCGCATCCCTAACCTTGTCGCGAGGAGTGCTTTGTCCAATTAAGCTACCGGCCGACTTGCCGAAGGCTCCGATATTCTCTCTTATAAACACCGATGACAGCTTCATGTGTAGGTATTGTTCTGAGATACCTAGTATGGGTACCCCATGTTGGTTACTACCACGTATACTTATGTAGATAGGATTGTACCTACCTATCATGAACTCTCTAGGTATGATTCCAGAAACATCTATTTATATTCTGTTATCATTTTTGGTTTGCATCATTGCTGTTCATGTTGTGGTAGTTTCATGTGTTAAATTTACATAATATATCTTCTCCCCAAAGCACGAGCTACGCTCAATTTTGGGGAGTAATTGTATTAGAAAAAAAAATGTATTATTTTATTGCTCAATTATTGTAAGTGATATTTATGTTTAATGAATTATTATTATTATTATTATTATATAACCTCATACAATGGTTAATTGTAAAAATACATCGATAAACATAACTGTCGACTAAAAAGATCATTGCACTTTCGTTCACAAGGATACCATCTTCCGACATCACGGACTTCCTCTTTCACAATACATATTTCTTATGACAACGACATCAGAGCGCTAGGAATGTCGTGGAAAGAGGTGACTCAATAAATTGATACAGAAATTCTCTGAATGGAGGAGGTTGTTTTCTACGCTGTGCTCCCGAGAGAAAAAGTTTCTGTAATAACATACTTTGATTTTTGTATGCAAATTCCTTTAATATATTTTTTGTATGTTACAATCAAACCTACATATTCCTTTTCACACAGTAAACAATCTTTAACATTTTCCAGATCTTAACTTTCACAATTCTTTTCAACTTCATTATACATATTTGTAACATAGACACATATCTTCGATTTTATGCATGGCCAGTTACACCGTGTTGATAGTTTTATTCCATGCCCTAAAGATACTAACACTCCCTGATAATGGTGGTCTCAATGGACCCTATATCATCCTAATGTTGACACTAAGTATCTTATAATGATGGATATAATAGTTTTAATATTATTACAAAATACACACAGCTTACAGAGACATCCATATAGATATTTCACATAAAAATGTAGTGTTAAAGTTTGTTCGTAGATAGATTTAATCATACTACAAGTACTTATAATGTTTATTGCTGTCTCATTTACGAGATGAAGATATTAAGAGAAAAGAGGTGAATAATTGAGATACAGGAAAAGAAGTATATCACATAAAATAACTTCCTAGATAACTGATATCACAATTTTTGACGTAGGTAATAAACAAACTACTACTATACCATCACGGCATATCCCACAAGTGGGGTAGCCAGCAGATCAGCTGCCAATATAAAATCAAGACATTCAGGATGGGTGGCAAGCCTCATCGCTGAATTTAAGAAGTAAAATGTCTTAATTTTTTTCGAACACCTGCCTTTAACAGGACACTCGAAAACTTACGCAGAAGAGTGGGAGACCAATTCTTTACCGGGTGCTCCACGGGATAAATAAACCTATAGGTAATTAAAGAGTTACAAAGTTATTTATAAAAATGCATTTACAAAACTGTATTCTTACTAGAAAAATCTTTTCTAGTCTTATTAGCATGTTTAAATAAATATACATACAAGCAAATACTTTTTTCCGTTCTTAAAAAGTCAAAAGTAGTAGTATTCTATATATTATCATGCACGGTTTGTATTATAATTTATTAATAGTAAGTACGGTATAATATGTATAATCAATATGTGTAGGTTTAGTATCAAGGAGTTAAAAAAATACTAAAAATATTAAAATAAATCATTTAGTAGAAATACGGTTATTTTACATCTTAAATTTAGCGCTGAGGTTTGCCACCTATCCTAAATTTATTGTTATCACGGCATGTACAGTTTGCATTTTTATTACATGCAGCTGGTCTGCTGGTTACCCCACATTTGAGATATGCCGTGATGGAATAGTTGTATCAAAGAATCTGACAATATTTATTTATAATTACATATACGGCACAAGGCCATTAAACATATATTTATTTATTTATTCTTTTTGCACATCATCATTATATAACAGTGTTAACAAAACAATATAAAATTTAAAAAAAATAGGACGATTTGCAGTGGCGAGATTATCACTATAAGTGATTTCTTCTATCTAACCACGTAACGTATATAAAAAAGTAACAAATAGTTCGATGCAATACAACAATCTTTTTCAAATACAAATTAAAAAATCACAAAAAAATATTAGCATATACTTAAGGAAAAAAGTTTAATTTACAATTTCTACTACATATTAACTAACCACATGTTTATAATTTAGTCGATAGACGTAACATTTCACCCTTAATTCATTTGATGTTAGTATGATTGTTTCAGTGAGTGGTTTCAGTTATTCCTAAAGATAGTAATGTTATATTATGTTATTTTTATATTACAAGCCCACTGATCATCTCAACAGCAGCCAAATTGTTTGAACATTATTGTAAAAACAATCAACAACGCAAAGTGACCGCATCAAATAATGTTTTATGATAATAAATTGCTGAGTAGTTTAATAATATGAGAGTATCAAATCTATTCTAGGTCAGATGGGCGCCAAGACGCCTAGAGTGATTGAACTATTACATTATTATTTTATGTTCTTTTGTTTATTCGACAAATTCATTTCATAAAAAGAACTTTCACAGTAGGCTTATAAGTTTCCTAACACATCTTCAGCAATCAAAATGTGTCAATTCGTTCACCGTTTTTTATTATTTGAATCTGTTTGTATTTACATAGGTACCTACATTTATAATTAATTACATCTCACCACGTGAGTTCAATAAATACGAGTATATTATGTATAGCAATCAATTACCTTATATGCATTATCAGATATTTCAGGTATCACAACCTTTAATTATCTTCCAAAAGGATAATTAGAGGCTTTAAACAACATCATCAATATAGTAGAATGGAGATATTTAATACATACGGATATTTCAGGAGTCTAAGGACTCCAATTAATCAGATATTTTTTAGACAGGCACGGGGTTTTAGCGGTTGTTAGGAACGTCATTTTATGATAGCCGAAAGCTTTCAGACTTTTATGTGAACTGCTGAATGAGTCGCGATCTGAAATTTTCGGCAACTGCTCAGCATTTGGTAACTAGGCAATATTCAGTCGCTATTTACATATGCTTTAATGTGATTAACTTCTCATTCTAACACAAAGATAGACTCTCCTTATTTTTTGTACAAAACACTGTGATGCCTTTATTACAAAGACAGACAAGATTTTTAAATATTTTTACTGACTTTGTTTCATGTGCACTAAATTCTTGAACGATGCACGATATTCAGCATGGCTTTAGGTATAATTGAAGATTATGGGTAAAGTTGAATACTATTTTTGTTACTCTATATAACCACTCATTGCTTTGATTTCTTCCCATGCGCCATTTGAACGTTTAATGGCGTGGAACCTCTCGCATCGTCTGGAGACACGATGATGTCACGTCATTCCATGTGGAATATTTTTACCATATCGTGACAGTAGGTATACTAATAAATCGATGACGAAAGTCATGTTATATTGAATCGATGGACATTATACACTTTATTTTTATAGTACCGAGAAGTATGGTTACAGGAACCTAAAGGCCATGTATATCATTTTGTATTATGGATCTCTACCTACATATGTAGTACCAATGTACACAATACGTGATGTGTGAGTTAAACAATAAGATTGACAACGTCAAATTTAATCTGGAAACCCAAAGGACTCAGACTTGTGATAAGCGAACATGTCATTAGCTTTTAGTGTGGGAATGAATTATAAGCTTTTGTTTGGTCCTGCGATGCGATGACAATCGCCTGCAATGGATCAGCCGAGTTCTATTCCAGTTTCCCATTTACTGCTCCACTAAGAGTAGTTATTGGCGTTTGTGCATTGAATTAGGTTGTATTCCCTTCTTTCTTCCTTCCTTCCTTCCTCTTCTTCTTTCTATAATTATTTTTTTATATACTGTGCTTTTTATTAAATTGTTCATAGTTTAGATACTTTAATTGGAATTTTAAGATGGATAAACTGAGGGACAGGAGAATACTTGCGGATCTCACTATGCTCCATAAAATGATCAATGGTAATGTAGATACTGTGTCGGTCAGTTCATTGAATTTTTATGCAGCAAATCCCCGCCTACGTAACCTAAGAACTTTCTTAATGGACAGACATAGTAACAATGGCAGTCAAAATAGTCCAATCAGCAGAATGTGTAGATTATATTATAATGTTTTATGCTCACATTGAGTGGATGGTGCGGATGTCTTTTGTCATTCACTGACGGTGTTCAGAAGGAGTGTTGCCTCCATCTTTGGTATCTTTGTAGATTGACATTTTTTGTTTTTTTTTTATCGGTGCTTGTTTGGTGCAGGTTCAGTTTGTACTGGGCCTGCGGTGATTGTGATCTGCTTTTGTTTGATTGGTTTTTTTTCTATCATTCTTTTGTCTACATTAATATGTGTATGCTGTAGACACTTAATTGGGGGGTTGGCCTGGACGAATCAATGTATGTTGTTTTATTTTTTTGTGTGTATTTTGTCAACTTTCTGTTTGTGTCTCTGATTAATAAATAAATAAATAAATTGGCGATGTAAATTATTAAATGTATATTATTGTATTATTCATTGTTAAAGCTGTTGTATCTATTAAAATAAATAAATAAAAACTATCTCACACATAATTTATCAAAGTAAATTGTTTTGAAAGTGAAAATATCAGATTGTATTATAAAATAAAAAACACAAATCTAATCTCTCAATTTACACGCTGGTTATGTACAAATATCCATTCCTTATTCAGACATCGGCTATAAAATAATTTTTCACATCTCCAAAAATACAATTCGCAGCAACGGCTTCGTAAATAAATATGTACACAGTGACTCGACCTACCTAGCATGTACCTACGAAATATTATTGTTTTATGATTTTATGACTATGTATATCTATATATAATTGATTGTACAAGCATATGCATAAACTATTGTACAATTTTAGAAATGTGTATGTTTTTTATACTATTAAATATATTGTAAGTATAACCCAGATTATAAGTGTGAGTCAATATTTATTTTTATATTCTTACAAAGTTGGTCGGTCCTTGCCCCCTTCCAGTATAAACCGGCTAAACAATTTTTTTTTATTCCCACGTAAATATTACAGTTCGTTTGTAAATACGTATGTTAACATATAAGCCGCATGTAGACAGATCAATGAGTTATTTAATTTTATATTCATGTGTATTATATAAATATATTGAGACGGTTTGGTCATGTGGAACGAATGGAAGAGGAAAGAATGACAAAGAGGATATACCTGTCTGAAAGGAGGGGTGTGAGGAAGCGCGGGCGTCCGAGAACTTCATGGCTTGATCATGTAGATCAAATTCTCAAGGACGGCCGTGTTTTGAGTAAGAGAAATCGACGTGCGTGCATGAGAAATTGTATGTAAGGACAGATCTATATGGCGTTCCGTTCTCTCTGCCTACCCCACTTGGGATTCGGCGTGAGGGAATAGATAGATAGGTAGATAGTATTATATTTTATTAAGCACAACCCTCAATTGACAACACAGATCATGATATAACTTTCACTATGTTTGTGTCGGTGCACACTTAATAGAATTCCACAATAAGGTAAATTGTTTCTTTCTTCTATAAATTATTCATCTCGAGAGAGACGTCTTTCGACTTATCAGTTCATTATCAATCGTGGTTTTTTTTTGTCAACTTTGATTGTTTTGAATTAGATATATTCTTAATATACTTATTTTATTTCTGAAGCGTGTTGGCTGAAAAAATCGCGTATGCGAAAAACTCACCTTATGGGATTTCTTTTTTTTATTTTAACCGTAAAACATGTTTGTACACTATAACGATGCGCTGGACGGCAAAGGTTTCACCGCACTGGTCTTTTAGTTAGGATATTTTTTTTTTGTATTATTTGAATAATACCAAAACATGGGTAATGTTTTTTTTGATAGATAAAATTTAAAATAAATTCGTATTTGCATTAACATAATTACTTCAAATGCTAATAAAATGAATATGATGTAAAAATGAATGACGAATGTTTTTTTTTTATGAAATGAAAGTGTTATTTCTAAGCAAATTTTCAATTTATTTAGCTATGTCTCTGATTTATATTACAAAATATTATGCTCGTTTTTGTAATCTACAATATTTTCTAGAAATTTATTAATTATCGTCTGACTGATACTGAGCTTAGAGCTAGTACTTAATGAATATGTACCTACTTATATAATTCATAAAACATAGTATTAACATAAAATTCGTACATAACAATACCTATCTACCTGCATATACAGATGAACATTATAACTGTCTCATTATAAAACATATTGCTTCTACAAACAATACAGTTACATATCTACGACTATACATATGCTAGTATGTACTGAAAATACTGAAGTTATCGAGACAAAACTCTCCTCTGTTTTCTCTAAATATTGTGATAATAATGTAAATGTATTGTGATCATATTATCATATCCAAGAACATTGCATAGTCCAGTAGATTTCTAATAATATATTTCACTGTAGATACACTAAATAATATATGTGTAAGACAGGATTATTATTAAACCTACCGAATGACTTCAATATCTACTTGAAAATTTTAAATTGAATAAAGATTTCGGTAGTTATAATAATAATCCTGTCTTATATATTATTTGAACGGTGTATCTACAGTGAAATATTATAAGAAGTCTACTGGACAATGCACTGTTCTTGGATATGATATGATCACATTTACATTATCATCACAATATTCAGAGAAAACAGAGGAGTGATTTGTCTCGATTACTTCAGTATTTTTTGTACATACTAGCATAATATAAAATTAACACTGTTTTTGTTACACAAATATGTATACAACATATAGGTATCGCAAATACGCCTGGCGTTTTCACCAACAAATTGGCATCATCAGGGCTGAAGTATAATAGTTGGAAGAGTTGAACTTGGGTTGATTGGAAGAGATCGTACTTTTGCGATAAATTTGCCCGCTCTATTTAATTTGAATGCATTTTTCCATAAAATTGCATGTATTGTGATCAATGTACAGCAAAAAAAAATGTAAAACTCTGTACTCAGTCCGCTAGGCGTGTTTGTAGTACACGTTAGTAGTATTTATCTTGAAACATCAGTTTATTAGCTTTTATTCATTCATTTATCTGTTACATGTGAAAAATGGTACCCATATTCCGTAAAAAGAAAATTAGTATCACTTGAGTCATATATTCTTAAAAATCTTTACTTTGAAAATAGTTGTTTTTAAGATATTATTCAGTATAAATTTATTTTGTGAATTCGTTACTAACAATTTTCTTTCAGCATATTTTACAAATATTCTTTGTAACAACTACCTACAGTTGAAAATCCTATTCTATAACAGAAATAATTCTTGTCTTCTGTCAATAGCATAATTTCAACAAATTTTCACCGTTATTAAAAAAATGTTATTGTTTTACGGTTTGTATAGATTTTTTCCATCCATCCGTGGAGTCCCCGGTAAAGAAAAAGTCGAACACACTTTTCAGCTGCTTATTTTCGAGTGTCTTACAATAAGAAAGGTATTCGAAATCTCCCCGTAGGTATAAGGCATTTAAAACCTTCAATTCAGCAATGAGATATTTTATCCATTCTCAATATCTCAAACTTGTACTGCCACTGAGAGGACAACTCGTATGTTTATTGCGCTAGTGGAAATTGCCGTGATGGTATAAATATAGATGTACATTTCTTTTTATGAGCTTATGTTTTAAGATCATTAGTGTACTATTATATGCATAATATTTTCTTGAACATTAATTCGGAGAATTTGTAAATCCAGACCAGACTAATTTCTTACATTCGCTGATCCTATCGTGGACACCGGCAGTATCTTCACATCAACCGGCAAGAATAATGACTTTATTATACTCAAATAAATAAGATACGAACCAAAAATAGAAGACGTATAGATTCGAACACGTGAAATTCTCATATATTACTTACTTATACAATTCGTTTCGTACTTTTTTTTAATTTATAATACCTATACTTGATTTTGGATCTAGGCCTCAAAAAAGGTACATAAGATTTAATGTAGAATATCGTTTATTTAAAATCATCACATTTTTACATAAAATTTTATGAACCAACCACAATTGGTAGATATGTGTAAATGTGATAGAAATATCAAATTTTATATCAAAATATTTAGTCTACACAAATTTGCTTCTTTAAGATGATACTAAAAATCAAAAACACTGAAATAATCAGCCCTCCGTACCACTTTCTGAGCTTAAACTGTAAGAACAGAATACGACTTGATATAACGAAAACAAAATTGTTTTTAGTTTTACTATGTGTTGGAAGGCCAATCGAGAACGGGTGTGAATAGAAACAAAGGTACGTGCAGGAACCAAGGAGTATATTTGCCAACTGATATGAAAATTGTTACATAATACACAACAGTATTACAAGTGAAAATATATGCACCCAATTTAGCTATTTTATAATAAGCATTTTTTATGTGATTTAACATATTCCCAAGGACGCACGAAGAGATGCCTTGATGTTTTAGTGGACTGTATTTTTTTTAAATTTTATATTTTTTCTCATCTCTTCGTATGATCCCAGGAAATCATGCCTTCACCATTTTACATTCAGACACACAATATTTCACTCCATTATACATTGAATTACTCTTCATATTCTATAAATATTAACTTTTGTTATTTTTTAAGTACTCACAATTATGTTTCATAAACTGTAAATTTGTTTAACAATAAAGTTATTATTTTTTGTAATTATATAGGTATTTTCATTTACCTACAAATTTAATTTACATAGGCACACATTTTTACCTATATTTTAAATATTAATTAACATTGTTGCTAATTATTGCTCTATACCTAACGAGCCTTTTAATACATATTTATATTATTATATATTTACATCACAGTTCTGCCTTATTTACATAAAGGAATTTTATTTGGCTGCTGCATGAAAGACAATTTATTAAAAGGCACAACTACTGTAATGCAAATTGTTACAAGTGTAACATTTCACAAATAACAAATGTTATTTTTTTTAATAGGTAGGTACTACCAAACAAATATCAAAGGAAATTTTACCAATAGATATAATTATAATATAGGTTGTTACAAGTGTAACATTTAATAAATAACAAAAAGTTATTATTTAATTATTAAGTACCTCCAATTAGGTATTAAAGAATTTTTTTATTGATATTAACCTATAATGTAAGCTGTTACAAATATAATACTTCATAGATAACAAAAAGTTATTATTTTAATTGATAAGTACCTCCAAATAGGTATTTCACATATGCCTAAAAGAATTTAATTATTTTTACTGGTAGGTACTTCCAACCAAAGCAAGAATATAAAGTATATTTTACAACATAAAAGACATCTTTTTATGCAAACATCTTTTTGATATATTAGAAATACATACAAATTTTGTAAACAATAGGGAAGTGCCTATATGTTTTTGCAATTAATTTGCTTTACAATTTATTATAGGTTTTCATGTAGGTATACAATAAACATTTATTAAACGTGAATATACATGTAGAACATTTAGGTATCTGATCTTTTAAATTACCTTTTTATACATAATAATGTATGTTACATTTAAATATTATTTTTATTTTGTGAATACATTTTATAATAAAATAAGTAGGTATTTACTTATACATTTTACATGCCTATTTATTTGTATTTATTTAAACATTCAAATAGCTATATTTCTACATAATGTGATCACAAAAATAACTTCTTTTAATTTAAGCAGATTGATTACAAAATTATTTCCAAAATGTTTTATTTTTGAAAACATTAATATTGCTAATAGGTTTATGAAGAATAATAATATTCTTATTATAATATTTACAATAACATTATATTAACATACATATACAATATTCATTTTATTAATAGATAATTCTGGTATACCTATACCTTTTTACTATGAAATATGATATTCAAGTGTCATTACCTATTAGGATTTCTCTATTTTACACAACATTTTTATGATATTTTTTACAAGTAAATCAAATTACTAATTTGGACATGAAGTAAATCATTTGTTTACATTTTTGATATACCTAGACGCATATAATAATTATACATTTTAATTATAATTCTTTTTATATTTTATTTGTATACCTACTGGTAACTGTTCTAAATATTTGAACATTTTAACAAAATTATTATTTTACAATTTAAATAAATGATTTTTCCTATTGAACATGTTAATTTTTTACCTTATTGGTAAATAATGAATTTTTTATCTATATTATTGGACATTTTTTCCTATTTTTCTTATGATAGGTACCAATATACAGATCTGCCTAAAACAAGCAGGCATAAATTTTACTGTTACATATAAGTATACATAAACAATTATGTTATTGGGTTGATGTTACCCAAACAATTTTTAAACTTGTATTCAATACAATAAGTATATTTTTTATAAGACACCTTTGTGTACTTACTAGAGATAAATATCTCATTTTTTAATGTAATTTTTGTTATATGCAATATTTATTGTACAAGACAATTTTAAATTTTAAATGCATATTTACAGGTATTGTTACTAATGTAACGCTCATGCATTTTATGGCAAGAGTATTTTTGTTGCGGACCATGAAAGACCCTTTTTTCTTCTTGAACAATCAAGAGAAATGCTAATTAATAGCAAGCTCGGCCCATTTCAATATACGACCGGCTTTATTTTCTTCACCCTTAAGGTGATTTTTTACTTGCGTTGATCGCAATTCAAGAACAATGATTTCTGCTCAAGCGATACTCTCAACGACAAGATTTTTTTATTTGAAGCCATGAAGACTCCATTTTTTTATTCTCTTGATTGATTAACAATCAAGAAAAAATGACAAGCTCGAACCATACGTTCGGCTCTATTTTTTCACCCTAAAGGTGCACTTGGGTTGATCGCAATTCAAGAGCAATAATTTCTGCTCAAGCGATGCTCACAACACCAAGATTTTTTTTTATTCGAGGCCCTGAAGACCCCATTTTTTTATTCTCTTGATTGATTAACAATCAAGAGAAATAGGCGAACACGAACCATTTCAATATACGTTCGGCTCTTTTTTCATTGTTAGAGGACACGAAGACCTCTTTTTATTTTTACCTCTTTGGGTAACATTCTTGCATTATGTGGCAAGAAATTTAATTTTGTTGCAGGTCATGAAGCCTGCCTTTTTATCACAACATCTACAATAGTGTGTGCATATTTTTTTGCGATGTTTTAAAATACTACATATCAGAATTGTAACTAAATAATAATAAATAAGATTTTAAATCATTTCAACATACATATAAGCATTACTTATCTCATAATATTAGATCATCTGTCATATTGACATTTGCTTCCCATAGATGAAGTTTGAAGCATAAATTACAGGCTGATTATATAATTTGAATCCATGGCTCCGTTCAACGAGTTGAGTCTGTGCTGTGTGCTTCATCCATGGTTGAATAATGGCTGCTATCAAAACAAAGATGGCGCTATTCCTTTTCCGCTTTCTGATCCGAAATCAATATGGCGGCCTCATGAGTAGCTCGTTCCAATATGCCAGTCCTTGAATGGGTGTAGAAATTTCAGATGCGATCTCCTTTTGAAATATACCTAGGTTTCTCCCTTCATCTAGGTTAATCTGGATAAGCTGCTTTTCCTTTGATACACTTCACATGGATGTGTTAAATTTTATTTTGTTTATATGAATATTGTCACAATTCTGCATGTTCGGTTTCTTGCACATGGTATTTTATTATGTGCTATTTTTTCACATCCCTTTTAATTTATTATTATAAATATATTTTAATGTATATTTATTGGGCGGCGTTCTATAATATCGCCTTTTAAAATTTTAATTATATTAAATTTTATATTGTGCATATTTTTTATTAGCACATTTTTATTATTATTATTATTATTGCGAAAATCGCATGTATTGAAATTGAGTGGCACTTTTTATATTATTTTAAATATTGATTATATTGATTATGTTAAATTTTTTAACACTTGTATTGAAATTTGATTGGCATTTTGGTAAATATCAAGTATAGATGAACTATTCAAGAAAATAATTATGAATTTTCAAGTTATATTTATGTGAATATGTAGTTATCTACCTGAGAAATGATAATCCATCCAAAGTAAGTTGATTTAATGCACACAAAATTAATTATTTGCATATTTTGTACACGATTTACACATCACAATCAAAACAAGTATCCGACGCCATGTTGACACAAAAATATAGGAAATGAATTGCAGGTTTACCAATATGACATAAACAATGCATATCATAGAGAAAAATGATAAATTTTCAATAAAAAAATTAATTAAATCCATAAATACCATATATATCACTAATTTTATAAAATTAAAGTAATAAATGTGTTTTTGCATATATTAGCACCGTACTACCTAACAAACCTAACCCGCAATCAGTCAACGTAATAAATGTGTTTTTGCATATATTAGCACCGTACTACCTAACAAACCTAACCCGCAATCAGTCAACGTAATAAATGTGTTTTTGCATATATTAGCACCGTACTACCTAACAAACCTAACCAGCAATCAGTCAACGTAATAAATGTATTTTTGCATATATTAGCACCGTACTACCTAACAAACCTAACCCGCAATCAGTCAACGTAATAAATGTGTTTTTGCATATATTAGCACCGTACTACCTAACAAACCTAACCAGCAATCAGTCAACGTAATAAATGTATTTTTGCATATATTAGCACCGTACTACCTAACAAACCTAACCCGCAATCAGTCAACGTAATAAATGTGTTTTTGCATATATTAGCACCAGACTACCTAACAACACAAATACAGTATATATGAAAAAGGATTTATAATAATAATATGAGGTATGTCTATTTTCGATTTAATAAATTGTAATAATTTTCCCATTTCATTATTTTGACTTTTTTCCCAGTTGTCTAATTTTGACTTCCGTTGTATTTTGTCCAGTAAACATTGTTTTTGTTATGTTGGTAACAATGAACCATTTCTCTGTGCAAATTTCAACATGGCCCCCGATATTTATAGGATACTTGTGATACGTCAAGGGCATACGAAAAATGCAAATATTTATTGTTGTGCTTAAAAAATCCACAATTGTGCGCCGGATTCTTGTTCTCCAGGTTGAATACTACATATCTACATAAAAATAATTCAATAATATCAAGTATTTATGCGTTCATTACAACTTGATAAGTTCCGGCATTTTTAATATTAATTATTAATTAATTTTATTATTTTTAAAATTGATTTTATTATTTTAAAACTTTAATTTCTTCTTGCACGTGTTATGTTTTATATGTCCAAAATTTGATTTTAAATATTTTTAATAACATTTTTAAATTTTGTACTATTTAGCACTCGATTAACTTTTAATATTTTCGCTGGTTCAATTATTTTTACTTATTTTTAAGAAAATAAATCCGGGTCGATTGACCATGTTGGAAGGCCAATCGAAGACGGGTGAAAATAGAAACCAGAGGCACGTGCAGGAGCCAAGGAGTATAATTGCCGACTAATATGAAAATTGTTACATAATACATAACAGTATTACAAGTGAAAATATATGCACCCAATTTAGCTATTTTATAATAAGCATTTTTTATGTGATTTAACACTATGTTTTATTTGTTAAATAAGTTACCAGGTTTCGACCTATGACTATGACGACCTAAGACCTACGACCTATGAGGTCATTGTCAGTTTTTTTTTTGACAATGACCTCATAGGTCGAAACCTGGTAACTTATTTAACAAATAAATCATAGTAAAACTAAAAACAATTTTGTTTTCGTTATATCAAATATAATGGAGTTTTACAAAATCAATGACGACTCAATCAATAGACTACGACTTTCAAACGCGAAACATATAATTAAATATTTTTTTAAACAGTGTATAATTTCCAAATTAAATTTATTTATCCCAAACATTTTCGCCAAGGCTTCTGCTTGGCATCATCAGGAGGAATAATTATAAGTTCGCTAGTCCCTATCTCCCTAAGACAACTTTAAAGTATGGATATTTTTCAATATCTTGTTGATGAATGACTTATATGTGATTTAATAAATAAATTTGTATGTGATTCATATTATTATCCTTTCTCACTACCGTACAAAACACGCGATTCAATTGAATAAACAGATATTAATATTATTAATCGTCAATTTTCTCTGTTCCTTCTCTCTTTATTTTATCGCGTGTTCCAGTTGGTGGGTGTTTTCAGGTCGCGGATTTGTTATTATTATCAATCATCATAACACTGAGTATAATATCTTTTTCAAAACAATAATAAATAATCATATAATTCACATAATGTATTCTAATATGTAGAATTGTAGATATATCGACTGTTCAATTCCATAACTCTACAAGTCGAAATTTCTTATATTCGAGAAATCGCCATTTTTGTAATTTTCCTAGATATTAAATGTCTAAAAAATTTATACTATGCTTTTAAACACAACAGAAAGTGAAATGTACTATATAATAATCGCACTACTAGAGGCATGATGTTGCCTTTATTCCGTTTAATAGTTAAACAATTCGAAATATTTATTTGTGGAATTGAGAATAAGCTCCTACATTATCTTTTTTTCATTAACTAAATGTTTAATATATTAAGGGAACCGCGTAATTTTTATAGTTATTTGTTTCTGGAATTGATAGAGTAGAGTTGATCATATGAACGCATGATTTTAAAACACACCGCAGACAACAAGAATACAAGTTTGTCTAAATTATATATTTTTCATCCCATTTTCAGTTTATGTTATATTTTATAATAAAATTAATCTAACTCTTCTTCTTCTACGACATTTTCAGTTGTAGGCCATCGAAATATTTTATCCCAGAACTTTTCTATGGAATACTTGTACGACCCATAGATTTTTATTTATAATACCTAGATGGAGCACTCGTATGTATTTTCATTGCAATAAAGTGAGGCACCATTTTTCGACATTTTTGACAGATAGGTTGGCAAAAAAAGTGAGGTAAATCGCTTGAAACGTTGACAAGAACTTCAAAAAATGTCCACTTACGTTTATATAAATGTAAAAATGATATATTTTTATAAAAATGTGAGAAAGAGTCCATAAAATGTAGGATTACACCACACGCTTTCACCAACCGTTCTGTCAAAAATTCATAGATTTTTGCCTCACTTTTGTAAACGAGTCAGGGTTCTAGGTTTCGTATGGAATTCTGTGGTACGACCAAGGTTTGTTTTATGCTCAAATGATTTGTCTAACCATAGAGGAAATAGATGCATTATAAACAAGATTTTGGAAAAAATAGTCTGAGGTGGGGTTTTTCAATCATGCATTCATATGTACCTAGTACCAATTAAATTACAATTTTCACAAATTTCGACTTGTTGAGTTCTGGAACTTTACGGTTGATATAATATTGTTCTATGTGGCGCCTATTGGTCCATAATATATTATTATGTTCTAACAATGTGTTCATCGCGCTGTGCCATGATGTCATGCCCTCCAAGGCTCTAATTAATTGTTTATTATACAAAACCATTAAATTAATAAAGGAGATGACTATTTAATTAGTGCCAATATCTAAACAACTTTTTTGTTTATATGAACTGAAATATTATATTGTTATGTAATTATAATAATATTATTATCTAACCGTTTAGTAGTGCGCCTTGTTCATTCAAAATTACTATGAACGAACCATGACTTCAATTTATCTGTTTCCTCAAACCATCCCTACAAGTCATATGGTCTTACTTACTTCATTTACATCTTGAATTTTTCATTTTAAATTTTTCTAATTCAACTTTTTATTCTGATTTTGGTGTTGTTTCAAAAATGTTGTGGAACTTACTTTTAATAATATTCAAAAGAATTACTGCTCCCACTTGGAGTTTATTGTAATCTTTGCTGGTTTTCTAGTTTTTGATTTAATTTAGTTGTATATTATTCATTAGTTATGTTAAAACTGTTTGTTTGCAAAATAAAATAAAATAAAAAACTTATTGGTATTTATTGTGTTACAAAGTCTTTTTATGAACCAAAGAAAATATTTTCCGATTCGAGTTTTCCTCAAGTAATATAATTTATTTTACTTCATTGTATTTTCAATTATAATTCTTCCATTTTGACAATACACAAAAATATATTTAAAATTACTTGTGGAAACCTTACGGTCCTGAAAGGGTTAAACAATAAGTATTTTTTTATATATAAAATCTTTGTAAGGATTACAGTAGCACAGCTAAAAGAGAGAATGACAGGTTAACACAATATAAGATCCTAGAAAAGAAACCGTGTTTATTTTTTCACCTGCCATTATTACAGTGTGCACTTATGTGCCGATTGATGTCAACAAAATATAAAAATAACAATCTTATGTAACGTATATGAGCCCATTTAACAATAGTCAATCCAGTATGGACATTTTCCCAAAGAAAAGCAAGAAAAAAACAATAATGATGAATCGCATAAACAGTATGTGAATGTTAAAGAGAAAAAGAAAGGAGATATTATATGAAATAACCATAACTAGGTAATTAAAAAAATGGCATAATTGAATACCGAAAAACATGGAAACGCTTTGGAGTAAAAGCGCTTATGAAATTTGAGAGTAAGCATAAATGTGTAAGTGTATTTTTAGTTAACGTTTGCTAACCAATAAAGAAATAAAAACATTGTTTTACGTGATCCACTGTTTGCTCGTATTCTTGAATGAAAAATGTGGGGTGTTGTTTTCTTATTTTTCAGCAACCCTGCAATTTTTCTTTTTATTATAACTGTATCTAGAATGAACAAAGTTTTATTTGATATTTTCTTTTATTGCAGACTGATAACGAGAATAACAAATGTTTAATATTATCCAAGTACAAAATAACAGTGAATTATATTCTACTATATTAGTTCCCCACTATTAGATACATTTTTTTATACTATTTCTATCTCATATATTTGATTTTTGCGCAACAGCATTTTATGTAACTAGGAAATTTACAGCCCTACTCACAGTAAGGGAACAACTACTATTCTGTTAGACCTTGTTTAGTTACTCACGAACTTAAATGAGAATTGTTTCTTCTTTATGTCTGACTATAATTATTCCTTAAAAATGAAAAATTAATTGAAATTTCTATATAGCATTGTGTAGATGCACCATTGATAAAATTTTATGTGTTAGGTTTTTCATTTAATCTGGTTTAACTTTAGACATGCTTAGTTAACCTTGTATAAAAATGTAAGTACGTTTTTTAGACAGACCTAAATATTAATACGGCAATTAAATGGCGCCAGAAGATTCTTTGTTCTTTTATGATTTTTTGTGTCAATGATCTCATGAAAATAATATGTTCTCCATGTGAGCCTCATTTGCAAGCTTTATGAAATAATTTATTAACATTTCAGCCGCTCTTACACAAAGTATAACATTTAATTTATAAGTGATTATCAAAATAATTACATTTTTCTCTACAACTTGAAAACATCATTGAAAATATAAATCTTCTCAATAGCTTATGAATTTTTCGTACTAAAAAAAATACATTTCGCTAGATTCTTCATGACAGACAAAGACAAACCATAAGATCCAGACAATTCAAAAAATATTGTTCAAATGAAATTTTTGATATCAATAAAGATCGAAAAAGAGCGTTTTTTTTTTGTTAATCTTAAAGCCTTTTTATATTCCTAGAAAACTCTAGACACTTTGATTATTTCTTCCATTTGAACATTAAAAATATTTCATTGTGTATTTGAGCAAAATAATTCATACCGATTTGTCTTCTTTAACTCCACATAGTTCTTTACAAGAAGGATAAATGACATCTTTGTTGGCTTATTGAAATATAGCAAGATGTGAATCAATGTGCTCAATTTAAATAAGAAAATGCATTATTGATATTTTATTTTTGCTTAACCATTTCTGCTCAAATATGTTTAATAACCCATAAATTTACAAATAAACTTTCATGAAACAAGCTAGAAAATTTGATTTAAAACATCAATTATAAAATAAGCTAGCGAACTTCTAGAGTTCAAAACTAAAGATTCTTTAAAATACCTCATGTAAGAAATAAAAGTGAAGATTGTGTTATGTTCCGATCAGACAGATACCATGACCTTACGCATTATCTCCTAACTATTTTTATAATACTGAAAATAGCTTCCCACTAAATTAACATCGAACAGTCCGCCTCGTCACGTCGTGTAGACATAACTAGTAGATAGATAAGAATAGATATATGCAATATGCAGTCTACAAGGAAAATTCGAAATCTATCGACCATGTCATAATTCGATGTTCTTAAAGTTTTACGATATCAAATGGATTGATAGCACAAAAGAGCGTAAATTTCAAATAGAGACATTTTTTGTCTATCGTAAATGCCATAACCAAATTTTATTTTTTTTCTAGAGGTTAGCAGTAAATAATGTACGTAACAGTGATATACGAAAGGAATGTGGAATGAAAGTTGGTGTAATTACAAGGATGAATGTAAACAAGTTAAGATGGTTTGGGCACGTGGAAAGAATGAATGAGGACAGAATGAGCAAGAAGATATATTTGGCTGAGAGGAATGGTGCTCGGAGACGTGGACGTCCGAGGATCAAATGGAAAGATCATTTAAACCAAATCCTACAATACGGTCACGTGGTAAGCACATTGAACAGGAGAGCATGCATGAGAAATTGTATAACAGTGACGGAAGCGAAAGGTGCATGCAGGGATAAAAGGAGGTGGAGCTCGATCCTTTCTGCCTACCCCACGAGGGAAGCGGCGTAATGTTATGTATAAAATAAAATGTTCGTGCACCTCGTGATGACTTTCAAATAGTTAGACACAGAATACAATTAAACAAAATACTCCCTTTGTTTTGTGTCAGGAATACCAAGAGCATTCAGAAATAAATCTAGCATCAACATACTATACATACTTACATACGATGTACCTATGTATGTAAATATACTATGAATAAATTCTGTAGCTTTTGCTGCTGATAATGTGATCAAAATTATACTTGCAAATTTAACATGTGATATGTGTATTTGTTTATTTATTTGTAAAACAATAAACGGTTGTTTCCTTTTAAATTACAATATAATATATGTAGGTACTGATTTTGTTTTCACTTAATGAGTAAAACTCCATTTTTAAATTAAAAAAATTTATAAGTAAAAAATACTTTAGAGTTTTAAATTTCTTTATTAGTATGAATATGGGCTTGCAACCCGAAACACGTGTAACTGACAAATAAAGAAATTTAAAACTCTAAAGTATTTTTTACTTATAAATTTTTTTTAATAATATATGTACTTTACTCAATACTATATCACTTCTCTACACTCTATACAATTTAATATCTAAATATAAGAAGAAAACAGTACAATAAAGTATAACAAAATCAGAAATATACGACCGCATTAGAAAATGATTAAAACTTTATTCTGTAAATAAATTCACAGAATAAAGTTAAATCTTTTATAAAATCCAATACCATGTGTCACAATTAATTTATAACATCAGTATATTAGCTGTTCTATAAGAAATAATTTGTTTTATTGTATTTCACAGAGGAAAGACATATAGGTCTTAATGTGATACTAGTTTCTTTAGTTAGAAGGTTCTTATGTATATCGTAATATTATACAATTGTATAAATCTAATACACTCGATACATCTTTCGAAATTTTAAGATGTATCTGGATTTTTGTTATTAACTCAAATACAAGTTCACACACCTTTCACAGTAAGTTACAAGGTTGTGTCATGAAAAGGGAGTTTGCCGGCACCTAAGAGCGAACCGCGCATCTCTTGTACACGTTGCAGAGACTCTACCTTCGGGCTATCGACGAACTCGTTATTTTATCACAATAAATAAATTAATAGGTAGTAAAAGAAATTGAGCATTCTACTTCTACTATACTACTATACCATCACGGCATATACCACAAGTGAGATAGCCAGCAGACCAGCTTCATATAATTAACATCCACTTTTTTGTTGGAAGTTTCGGGTGATGATGAGTCATGTTATGAGTAAACGGCGCTTTACAAATTGTCCATATATATGCAAGCTGTCCTCTCCGTGCCAATATGAAATCAATACATTCAGAATGGGTGGCAAACCTCATTGCAGAATCTAAGATGTAAAAGTCTTAATTTTTTCGAACACCTGTCTTTTACAGGACACTCGAAAACATACGGATAAGAGTGGGAGACCAATTTTTCACCGGGCGCTCCACGGGATATAATACATTTTAATTATTGTTATACAACAATCGCATGACCTAATTTAAGTCCTGCTGTTCTTGAAATAATCACAGTGTGTCTAGACTTCACTCTTTCTTTTATTCATCGTGCACAATAGAAATGCAACTAAATTATATATTGTAGGACAGACTATCGACTGTAAGTTTAGTATCCAATACATCTATGGTTATTATTTATATGTATGTACGTTAGTACGGTTGATTTCATGTAGGTACCAATGCATCTGTCATTTCGGATTAGTTATTTGAATTAAGCACAATTCAGGTATCAAAATTTTTCACATGGGTATCCTACTGCTTCAGTTATCCTTACATAATATTATTATGTATTTATTTATTTTATTTATTTATTTATTTACACAGTGAACGGCTATATAAGCCTTTAACATAGAAAAGAAAAAATACAATAAAAACAACAGATAGTGAAAACATATAACAAAAGTATCTACCCACACAAACACATTAGCAATGCATATGTAGGTACACAGCAAAATAATGTTATCAAACAAGTAGGCACCTAATAATATAATACAAAGAATAACAAAAATATGCATGATGGTACAAAGAACACAGCAAAAAAAAAAAGAATACAAGGTATGTAGGTAGGCTATAACAATATTAGCTATCAAAATGCAACAAATCTCTGTAAAACTATTCTATGAAGTATAACTTAATAATAACAAAAAATAAAATAATAATAATATTACAGATATTATTGTATTACAGATATCCTTATATACTATCAGTCTTCTTGTTTCCCATCTAGAACACAGCTCACCCATTTAAATTTCTACAAATATCTATCTTTAATATATCCATTTTACAGCTATAATCTGACATATATTTTTCAATACAAATACAATCTTTCAAGATTCATATTATCATATTTCTCAGTGCCCGCAATCAATGAGTAAAATTATTATTATTATTTTTTTTTTATTTATTTTATTCTATTTTTCGCAATTACAAATTAAAACAAAACTTAACATAATATACCATTTACAATCTATCAAAATTAGTCATAACTTGGATATTGACAAAATATACGCACTCAGGGTCTTATAATGTTTTGTATTTTTCAATAATGATGACATTAAAAGCTTACTATTTTTTTTTAGGTATTGATAATAAATAAATAGGTAATAAAAATAAACGCGTATAAAATGTGTTTTACCCGCATGTTAACGGACATACCGTTATTTTATGTAATGCGTATAAATAATTTATTTTTATTCACTAGATTTATTTGTGGGGCATTGGGTTATATTATTATTTATAAAGGAACTATGTAACTATATAGTATGCCAGTAGTATTTTCTAAATTTAATATTCGACTATCAAATTATCGTAAAACAACATATTGTACTGGCGAGATTATAAAATGATACAACACAAGATTTTAAAATTAATATTATCCTCGGCTGTAAAATATTTTATTGTTTATATTACATTCGGGAACTTTATATCGACACAAACAGGGTATATTGTTAATAGTTATTATATACAATGTATTATGTTTTGTTCTACAACTTATACACTTTAATATGAACCATCAGAATACTTCGATTAAATAAGGTTTTATTATCCAATAAATTAACTATGTACTATGTATTTTTGACACTAATAAAGACATAACTGAATTGTTATTAGCTTATTGTCTAAGTTTTATACGTCTATATACGGAGTTATATGGGTATATTAATATAAAAAACTAAACGATTCTAACGGAACTGTAATATCGTTTTTATAACTATAAATATAAGACTAAACAATACAAATGTTTCTATTAGATCGTAATCACAAAGAATAATATTTATGATAATGTGCGCTTTTTAATTTTACGTTATGTATTTTTCTATTTTTTTTTTTGTTTTCTTTTTTAAATTTGTTATTTTGAAAGAGAAATTCAATAAAAAAAATTAATTCGTTTGACAATCTTACGGTTTGATACTAAAACATTTGGTGGATTTTTTACAAAGTTTGATTGGTCGCATTACTAACTTTTACTTTGTGTTTCCGGTCAATATTAAAGGGCATTGTGTAGATATCGAAATGTTCTTTTTTAATTTTAGTAAATAAAATATAAAAATATATTATTGAACACTGTTTAATCTCCACTTTGTTAGGTTAGATATCGAACGTTTTCGCCTATACTTGTAGGCATCTTCAGGGAAACTGAAATCTAAAAAATTGTGAGAGCTATTGTTCATGTGGTGAGAAGGGTAAAGGTAGTGGGATTTTTTATTACAAAATTCTTGCTTCATGCTATGTAGTAAAAACAGACTGTCTTTATTATGTTTCTACATTAAGAGGTATGTATGTATGTATGATTATACTCAGACAGCAGCAAATAAGTAGGTACAAACATTTCATCTGAATTTAATCTGTTGACAATTTAATTAAAATTATTTCACAGATGATAGTCATTATTATGTACAGTGTTGATATCAAATATCACGACATCTCACAGCATGTGTGTGGTCAACACCGAATAAATCAAAGCCTGGATAGTTATACCTACCGTTTTTTTTATTATATCGGTAGTTACATGGCAAAAGGTTGTATCTCACTAAAACATAATTTTATAGGGGAGCAAAAACAAAGTTTGCGAAAAAGATATTTCAGCCAAATTTCGCTGAAATTTCGAGCATTATATAACAAAATGAAGGCTATTTTTATTTCTACAAGATAGATATAACATTCGCTTATTTTTAATATTTCTACAAGGTAGGTGTAACATTCACTTAATAATTTCTTCCAGTTTAAAGATATTTGAGTTTTTTTACCATGTTGATGAAAATCATCTTTCTATTTGTCAATAAGTTGCATTTTTTTTTAATACGATTATTAAAAGACATATCTTTTTGCCACATCAAAGATGAGCATTTTATGGAACAAACTTGAAAAACGCAAAAAATGTGAGATACAACCTATTGCCATGTAACTACCGATATGTGGGATTGTTTTGTATTCACGACTAGTTAGTATTTTTTTATTGAATCATTTAATTTGATGATATTTTTGTTTCATTCTTTTTTTTTTTATTTCTGTCTTTATTTTTAATTGTGTATTAAAAATTAAACCGAATGGGATTTGCTATAAATAAATGGAACAATATATGGACACTTATAAATTGGACATTACATTGCATACCTACTAATTATTCATGATTGTATGTATAGCTGTACTAAATATAAGATGAGTTGAATAAATTAATTTATGAAAAAAATAGAGGTAAATGTTTACTTTCACCCTTCCACGTACAAGAATGATGCGCATTTTAATACGTAGATACATACTGTTATTATCCCTAAAAGTTTCTGAAATTCATTTAAATAATTTTAATGATCTAATTACTATATTAATTTTAAAATTTATTTTTATTTTATTTATTTATTTATTTTATTTACAAAACAGTTTTTAAAAGATAAGTCACTAATGTCTACCTAACTGGGCATGAGCCCGTACCAAGGTAGACTGTAATAGACAAGGTAGACAATAATAATAATAATAATTTAAAAATATAAATATATTGAAAAATAAATATATGGTATTTTGATCCCGCGTTTTGAGCCTAATCCTTTGATATCCTGTATATCTGGATAGGTGAATTTTTCCCGGCATTAGACTGTTAAGTTTTTGTGTGATCATGACTGATCATATGGAGACTTATCTGGTTGTACAATGCTGAGAAGTATGGATGGCAATTCTGCCGCCGCGTAAAAATATAATAATGAAATCTAAACATTAGATAAGATAATAAATTGTACAATATAAACACTGTTGTGTTTGATTTCCTTGGATACTATCCCATCGCGATAGGTCGCAATAATCTTGATAGATAGATATATGAAAATTAGTATAATAAACGATTTTCTGTCTGAACATGCATAGTTTCAGTGTCTAGACGGGATGTCCCGAATTATGATATAACCACAACCAAACTGTACAACTTTGTTTATTTTAAAATTTAATACATTTTATAGTTTAAAGCAAAATTTACCATATTGCCTTAATTTAATAATCTTTTGTAGCGTAATTATATCCTATTTACAATAACCATTAACCTTTATTACACATAACAGACGTATGAAATAAATTTGTTTCTAGTTTTTTTTTTTTCAAAATCAATATTTATTATATTTGATCATTTTGTTGATAAATAAACTGTTTCTATTAATAAACGTGGATCAATCAAAAACGTGGTCTGCTAGCTACCCCGCTTGTAGTATAATATGCCGTGATGGTATAGTAGGTAGTACCTACTGTAATTCCTTTAATAACAATATATCTACCTACCTATTTGTTTATTCATTAACATATTATACGGCCAAAAGCGCCTTTACGTTAAAAAATATACTTAAAACAACGACAAACAACGTTATTTAACAACAGACAATGAAATATGACAACAGAAGCTACAGGGAATTATCATTGCAAAGCATGTATCTTCGAAAAAATTCGCTCATAACACATTTCCTCATGTGGTGTTCTCACTTTGGCGAATATCGCCAGGCACCAAAATATCGCCAGCCATTTGAACCGTGTGAACAAATGACAGCTAGTCTGAAACGATAAAAACCAGTAGAAACGATATCGTCTCGAGTTGACCACCTTCCAACATTTTCGGCCGATTGAACGATTCGCGCATGCGCAGATGTGCGCGGCGTTCGTATCTATGGTAAAAACTTTATAACCTATAAATTTTATAATGTTTCCCGCTTCGTGACAGCTGTTATCTTTGTTGTTGGTTTGTGGCGTTTGTTTCCTTAATTAAAAGGCGCCTTATAACATCTACTATAACATTTTCGACTAAAAATAAACACTTCGCGATCTCCATCTCGACGCCATTTTGAAAACAGTGTGAAAATCAAAGCGCATCTGACAGATCGTTTCTAAATCGGTGGACTGTGTGAACAGGTGTGACGATCAACGGGCGTACGGCGAATTTTGTTTTTTCGCCTGGCGTTATATTTTGAAATTAGCCTGGCGATATTCGCCAAATGTGAACACCCCATCACGGTGTACCTACTGCGAATCGTTGAAGGTATCGACTTCAATACAGTAACTATTCCCCATTACATAATATTATTGTATAGCTTTTGTATTTGATCTAACTAGCGCAAATATTTATAAATGATGAATTGCAAACTATTTATAAATAAATAAATAAATAAAATAAAATAATCTTTATTGTGAAATAAACAATATAACACAAATGGCGGGTTTATTGCCTTTAGGCAATTTCTACCAACCAACCAAAAGTGAGAGAGATACAAGACACAATTAAAATTGATGTACACATCCAAGTACACAAAAGAAAAAAAAAAAGACGTAATAAAAAACAAGTAAAATATATATAGGTACATACAACCAAAGAAGGCATAAGCACCAAAAACAAAAAAAGCATAACAAAATAATATAAATAGATCAAACACAAATACACATATACATACACACACACATACATATACACATATACATACATATATATACATATATATATTCATATATAGGGGTGAGGGGAGGGAGGGGAAGGGATATGGTTAAGTTGAGTTATTGAGAGAGAGATAGTGATGTTTCAGTCTGCTTTTGAATATAGAAATAGTAGGAGCAAGTCTGATCAATAAGGGTAAATCATTCCATAACCGAGCTGCATGTATAGTGAATGAAGATGTAAAGAAGGATGATCTGTGAGTGGGAATGGTCAACGTACCAAGTGCACCAGAACGAAGAGGCAAACCATGAGATGCCAAAGGTGTAAAACGAGACTTTAGGTAGTTCGGAGTAGTTGGATTGTGGAGAACATTAAAGAGAAGACAAAGAATATGCAGATTTCGACGCTGTGACATTTTTAACCATTTACTTTATTATATCATTAATAATTATTCAATCTATCACACTAATTAAAATGAATTTAAAAACACTGTATAATTTCCAAATTAAATTTATTCACCTCAAACGTTTTCGCCAAGGCTTCTACTTGGCATCATCAGGAGGACTAATACTTGGCACTTCTACTTGGCATCATCAGGAGGAATAAATTAAATTTGGAAATTATACAGTGTTTTTAAATTCATTTTAATTATAATGAATTTCCAAAGTGTTAACACAAAAACTTTTGATTTATTATCACACTAATATTTACATAAAATAAGATAGTAATATTGATATAAAATTCATTTTATTTATTTATAATCTGGTGCATTGTTTATGTTTTCACAATAAATTATCCGTGATTTATGTGCAAAAATATTGTATAATAATAATAATAATAATAAAATTACACTCCTAGGAAATGTATTATACATAATTCTGAATACTTTCATATTAATGTAAAAACAAAAACGGAGATGTTTGTAAACAAAGGCTAGTCTCTACTTCTCTAGACATACGTCATGTAGGTACACAATTATTATTATACTTTACTAGTAAGTTATTATGAATGAAATAACTTTTAACCCGATATACTCTAAATATATAAAATAAATACCAAATAAATAGCTTCTTCTTCTGCTTTAGTTAGGACTGTGTCCTGTTGTTCTCGGAGCTTGTAGGGTTACTCTTGACAAAATCTAAATACGATCTTAATCTTAATCATACGACGCGCGAAGTAACTATTAGTCAAAAATACGCGCATACCAATCTCGCGGTAGCGCGGTATTTTTGACTGTAGTCCCTTCGTATTTAGATTGTGTCAAGAGTAACCCTGCAGCTCCTGAGAGGTGGATGCCCAATTATCCCTACATCATTTGGGTGGTCTTCCTGGGAAGGGGGGCTACTTCATCTTATGCACTCGTCTGCTGCCATCCACACATGAATTCTCCGAAAGTTTCTTCTTTCTCTTCCCCCATCACATAACACAAAATAACTGTATGCACGTAATTTGATGCGCATCAACTGATGATGTATGTAAATCAACTTCACCTCATCCAAAGCAATTTGCAGTTGTCGTGAAAACGGATTAGAATATAAATATTATTAGATTTGCAGCAGAATTTGAACTCGGGATCCTTCGATCGAATTTTACACTCTACTATCAAACTGCTGAACACCTGTTTATTCCGTCAACGTAATATATATTTATCTTCAAATAGGATTTAAACATATATTATGTACTACACTTACCATATACCTAAGATGTTTAAACTGTCGTGCTGAGTAGTTACATATGTTCATACGATTGAGATTGTTAATATTCACATCATGTATAAATTAATCCTCTTAAATATTTGTAATAGTTTGTATGTATGAACCTATCTTTCTTAATCCTCTATAACAATCTGTATCATAATACATATTTATTTTATTCTTCTTGCACATCATCATACACATAACAAAATCAACAAAGCAGTTTACATAAAAAAAAAGAATGTGATGATATGCAGTGACGAGATTATCATTTTATAGTGATTTCTTCCATCTAACCACGTCATATTATCACCAAACATAAACAAAAAACAATGATAAAAACACAAATAAGAAAAATCTTTACATAAATCAAAATGAAAGAAAAAAAAATCTACAATCGATACACCAAAGGGACCGGGAACTATAGGAAGGGGTTAGGGGACGGATGCTGAGTTAGAAGACAATAAATACTTCTTGACTGCGTATTTAAATTCATTAAAAGATTGAGATATCTTATGAGAAGAAGAGAGATTATTTCAGCAACGAGCACCACATACTGAGAATGATTAAGAATAGAAATTTAATGAGATAAATACCTACCTTACATAAATACACTCTTTAGGAAATTTACGAAAATATTACCTGCAGTTTTATGAAGACGACACATAGATAAAAAATTGACATTTTCCGATTGCTGCATGTCTAAATTTTGTATTTGCATTATAACTTTACAAATTGTAGCATAAAAATTCAAATTAAAATTTAACAGAACATTTTTATTTATGGTGAAAAAATGGGCATTAAATTACATTGTCATTTTTTTTTCAAATATATCTAATACTACAACTACACTATTATTACACCATCACGTCATATTCCACAAGTTAGTGGAGTAGCCAACAGACCGTGTAATAAAGATGCAAGCTGTCTTCTCCGTGCCAACAAAAAATAAAGACGTTCATAATGGGTAGCAAACTTCAACGCTGTACTTAAACTGTAAAATATATTTTAACCCATGGAGCACCCGGTAAAGAATTGGTCTCCCACTCTTCTCCGTATGTTTTCGAGTGTCCTGTAAAAATCAGGTGTTCGAAAAATTAAAGCAATCTACATCTTAAATTCAGCGATGAGGTTTGCCACCCCTCCTGAATGTCTTGTTTTTGTATTGGCACGGAGAGGACAGCTTGCTTGTTTCTTACATGCAGCTGAAAAAAGTCGGAGACATCATTTATTTATTTATTTATTCATCGTACTCTTTGTCGGGTGCTCTACTACAGAACATTTAAATATATTTGTTCAATTATTACTTATACAAATATAAAGGGTTTTATTCTAGTGTGTAGTATAGTGTATTACATAACCACGTGTATACAGTTACAGAGCACACCTACAGAGTTTTGCAAAATTAAATAACAGACCTCCCGCATTTTCACTACGCATCCTTCTTATACTTACACAGTTCATGTCAAAATGCAAACAATCCAATTACGCATACCTGTAATATTTTTTATTTTACTTTGATTATTATTTTAAAATACCTTTGGTACAAAAAAAATGCATATAAATAAAACTGTTTATTTAAATAAATAAGATGCAAAAGTATTGCATAGTGAAGCAGTAGAACTTCAAAAGGCGGGCTGATTGCTAATAAGCTTAGTATAGTATTAAATTTATTATTTGGGTTCGATGGAAGAGATCGCGCCTTTGCGATAAACTCACCCTCTGTATATTGATTGTATCTAACTTGAACGTATATACTTCCCCATATTATTGTTTGTAATCAATGTAAAGAATGAATAAATATGTAAATAAATATGCCTATATATTGCTACAATTTGATATTGCTACAATTTAATATTGTTTGTAATCAATGTAAAGAATGAATAAATATGTAAATAAATATGCCTATATATTGCTACAATTTGATATTGCAACAATTTAATATTGTTTGTAATCAATGTAAAGAATGAATAAATATGTAAATAAATATGCCTATATATTGCTACAATTTGATATTGCTACAATTTAATATTGTTTGTAATCAATGTAAAGAATGAATAAATATGTAAATAAATATGCCTATATATTGCTACAATTTGATATTGCTACAATTTAATATTGTTTGTAATCAATGTAAAGAATGAATAAATATGTAAATAAATATGCCTATATATTGCTACAATTTAATATTGTTTGTAATCAATGTAAAGAATGAATAAATATGTAAATAAATATGCCTATATATTGCTACAATTTGATATTGCTACAATTTAATATTGTTTGTAATCAATGTAAAGAATGAATAAATATGTAAATAAATATGCCTATATATTGCTACAATTTGATATTGCTACAATTTAATATTGTTTGTAATCAATGTAAAGAATGAATAAATATGTAAATAAATATGCCTATATATTGCTACAATTTGATATTGCTACAATTTAATATTGTTTGTAATCAATGTAAAGAATGAATAAATATGTAAATAAATATGCCTATATATTGCTACAATTTGAATTCATAGACATTGATCTCAAAAGTTATTTTTTTACGCGGCGGCACAATTGCCATCCACACTTCTCAGCATTATACAACCAGATAAGTCTCCATATGATCAGTCATGGTCACACAAAAACTTAACAGTCTAATGCCGGGAAAAATTCACCAGATATACAGGATATCAAAGCATTAGGCTCAAAACGCGGGATCAAAATACCAGCATTGTGCCTGAAATATCTGTGTTCAAAAACTTTTTTACAATATTACAAGTGTTTATTATAATAGATTTTTATTTAGTTATTTATTATTTATTTTATTCTTCTTGCACATCATTATTCATATAACAAATAAAATAGGGCAATATACACAGGAAAAAATGTGATGATGTGCAGTGGCGAGATAATCACTATATAGTGATTTCTTCCATCTAACCACGAATGAATTTTTGAATTTTAATGTACAAATTAACCGGTAAATCTAATTTTTGTAAATTATTTATTAAAGATTTCGGAGTTACCCCTGTAGCTGACATGACTAAAGGTATTATATAAACGGACCTAGAATGCCAAATATTTTTTATTTCTCCTGCTAGTTCTGTATATTTACGTATTTTTTCTGCGATGGTTGTTTGTATATTATGTTTATTTGGGACAGCGATGTCTATTAGGTACGTTATTTTATTACGTTTATCATGTAATACTAAATCGGGTCTATTATGATGTATTTGTCTATCTGTTATTATTGTTATTATAAGATTGTATTATGTATTGATTTTATAAATTTGCACTATTTTAATGTATTTATTTTCTGGTTTTATTCGTATACTTATTTATAAAATTACCTAAAAGATATTTGTAAACCTCAAACTGTCAATGGCAAGTGTGCCGTTTATGATATTGTATAAATCCCGTTGTTTATCCCGTGGAGAACCCGGTAAAGAATTGGTCTCCCACTCTTCTCCATAAGTTTTTGAGTGTCCTGTAAAAGGCAGGTGTTCGAAAAAATAAGACATTTTACATCTTAAATTCAGCGATGAGGTTTGCCACCCATCCTGAATGTCTTGATTTTATATTGGCACGGAGAAGACAGCTTGCATATTTTATATGCAGCTGGTCTGCTGGCTACCCCACTTGTGGGATATGCCGTGATGGTATAGATAGATAGATAGATAAATAATATAAGAAAATAAATAAGCGATGTAGGCACCACATCATTGAATAAATAAATAAAAATAGAAAACATATACATATATTCGTTACCGTAGCTGTATAATGTGCGTAAATATCCATCGTCAGAATATCAATGTATGTATGTATATTATTTCCGGAAAGTAAAATATCTATCAAATATACTTTTTGACAATTATTTGGATCTGGAATTGAAGCATTTGAATTTAGACTTATTTACGTCTGCGACGAAGAAAATGATTTCGCATAAGTACGTACAGATTATTAAATATACAGTTATGTTTAAAGAATTATTAAAATATTCATAAGATAAATAATAAACATTTTAATTGGGCTATAAAATTGGTTTGCGGTTTGTTATTTTTTTTTTAACGTAACATAAAATCATGCAAACTCACTCGAATAAATCTTGCATGACAATATTATATGGGTGCTTATCCATATATAGCCATACATGATTCAATCCTTATCTGGCACACTCTATGCGTAGGAGATGATTTCCCTTACAGGTCCAGGGTTACAAACAGACTGGGTATTTGCCCGGGGCCCTTAATTTTAGGGGACGCAGAATTGTAAAAATCCTTTGTAAGATGACCAAACCTCCTAAAATATTCCATAACATAATCTAGGAGATAATAATAACACTTTATTGATAAAAAAAAATTGTGAGCAATTAGCGAGCTTATTGCCTGGAGGCAATAATTTTCAGCTAACCAAAAAATCATGGGAATCGTGAAACATTTCAAATTTCTACACAAGATCGAAAATCTGGCGACAGGGGGGGAACGTAAAAAATTTGCGTACAAGTGAAATTCTCAAAACTGAGACCAAACTACGAGTATATGTTATGTTTAAAAAACAAAGTGGAAAACGAGCGTCAGTTGATCATTTCGCCCAGAGCGTCTCTTTCTCTAGCCCCAGTAGGTCCATTCCTTCATGACGGTAATTCGTTTATTTTAATTGATTTTGTAAATTTAATTAATTCAACTTGTATAAGATTAAAAGTTCCTGTAGTAGACTGTAGACTGTGGTGTATTGAATCATGTGTTAGCAGCTGCAGCAGAATAAATAATATTTTGTACAACTAGATATTGTTATTACCTCGATATTAATGATATGAAATAAATAATGAACATATCACTAGCGATGAGTATTTCAGCTCACAGGGCATATTCATAATATTATGAATTCAAAATAATGTCATCATTCATAATGTGGTGTTTACACGAGACGACATAGAGGCCGGACGATTTCGCTTGCATAAAAAACAAAACCCATCGAACGTCCATTGATCATGAGACGTGTTCACACGTACAGTTCATCGACATAGATTCAATCTGTCAGGTGCGCTTTGATTTCGACTTAATTACAAAAATGATGGCATTATAAGTGATTATCATTAGTTGAAAATGTTATAGTAGAGGATATAAGGCGCCTTTTAACTAAGGGAACTAACCAAGTATAAACATAACAGCTGTCACGAAACGGGAACTGGTTATAGAGTTTTTACCATAGATACGGATGCAGTGCATATCTATGCATGCGCGCATCGGGACACAAAAGTTAAAAGGTGGTCAATTTGAGACGATATTGTTTTTACTGGTTTTTATCGTTTCAGATTTATTGACAATCTATTCGCACTGTACAAATGGCTGACAATGTTTTTGTTTTCCTGACGATATTCACCTCGTGTGAACACCCTATAAGTCATTAGTGCGATGATTCACAGGTGAATCGTCAAAAAAATATTTTTTAAGAAATCCAACGCCCGCAATGAGAATACACTTGGTAAAAAAGTGAATATATTTTGTCTTAATATTTCAAAGTATCGCTTAACTTTGTTTGCATGTTAAAACATTTAATATTAATATTTTAATTATTTTTATATATATCATTATATTATGAAATAAATATTTCTTTAATTGATTTTTTTAAATAGACAATTTCCTTGGTGATATGTTCCTTAAACCATGTAATGTCGACCAAGAAAATATTTTGTTCAAAGAATTAATTGCACATAAATTATCAAATGATGACCTCACAATTACGAGGCGTTAAGATAAAATCACATAACTGTTTAAAATAATACATTTATGATAGTTTCTTGTGAAAAAAAAACACGAAGATAGATAATGTTTCCCGATTTCTCCTATAGAATAATGGTGGCAATTATTAACATAATTTCTCCATAAATCATTCACACCAAGATGTGTACGAAAATAGCAATGTAGCATTAAATTGGTAATTCTATTAAATTTTGATATACCACAACATAAATGTTTGAATATTCTGAATCTGAACTCAATGTCTTTAGCACGTAATAATTTTTAATTGATATTATATTTGTGACGTCAAAGCCACTGATAGGTACCAAATAGCTTCCGTTAAGTTACAAAACTGCTATGAAAATACAAATATTAAGATTGTTAATAATTATTCTTGGCTGACTTACCTACTTATGTAAGTCTAACTTGAGCCAAGAGGAAAACAGTTTAAATAATTCAAGTCCACATCAGTTCAATATTACTTGAGAATGACACAGCAACCTATCTCTCTGAAAGTATTCCTCATTCATAATGTTTTCTTTTGCATTGTTTCAGTTTTGGCATGTACCATGACACAGAGAAGATAGGATGTCACAGGAGAGTTGGATCAACTCTTCACGTTATGACTCCGGTCTTCGAAGCTGATACCGTAGAAGTAGCCTGGTCTAGATGCAGTAGAAGAGATCTCACCAATTTCCTTGAGTAAGATAATTAGATTTATTTTCGTAAATTTCTCTATTATAATATCATTAGAACATAAAATCATTGGAATTCGTTACAAATAACCAATCAAGTTTTCTCATATTAAATAGTGTATATGAAAACTAAAAACTTTTAGAATATTGTTCATTGTTTACTGCACTTAATTGTTCATTTTTGGGCCTTTCATTAATCGTTGTCCACTTCGACCGCTTCCCATTATCGGGAAATATCTTAGCTTTTATTGGCACGCAAATGACGACTTGCTTTCCATTACATGTAGGTTCTTTATCCCCTGGCTACCCCGCTTGTGGGAGACGCGGTGATGATACAGATGGATTGACATATTTTTTTGTTTTGCAACGCATCCCAAGTCATGCATGTATTGTGACATGCCAGCCCACTTAATGTTGTGACCAGCTGGTTTCGCAAAAGCATAAATTATAATTTGTAGACTAAGACCAGTCACACAGTAGTCCGTCTGCTGTGTCCTGCTCAGCCTCAGGCTGTATGACATAAAACATCAAAGCGATCTTTAATTTAAAACTCCGAAATGGTCATAATATATTGTCATATAATGGTAATATCGTGTTGAAATTACATATCTACTAGATTGTAAAATAGTATGATTATATAATACTAGATACATTTATATAGGTAAATAGAAATCGTTTTCATTCTATTGCTCATATTACACTTTTGCCGACAAACAAATTTTGTGTGTCAATTGCACTTTTTCCACGTGTATGACGATATTTGACAAGATCCCAAACAAAGTAGTGAAATATATAAGAGGTAATCTATGCAATCAGTGTCACTAAATTAAAATCTTGTATTGAAACTTTCATTTTATTCACTGTGTCTGTGTTCAGGTAGTCGAATTCCATAACGAAATTTAAATGTTTTCTTCTATTATAATATTATATTTTATTGTCATGGATTCATCAGATTAACAATGTCCTTATAAGGCGAAACACGTCTCTCTCTCGACAATAAAATATAGCGTCGTCGGTTCTTTTACACCCCTTATGTGCTCCAAACCAAATTTTACAGGAGACGCAAAAAAATTGTTTCTTAGTCCACAGATCAACAAATGTAATCAAATATATGTAAACTTTGACGTTTTTACATGAATTTAATAATAAATATTAAGGGCCCCGTTTAGCAAAAACAGTAAAATATTCAATTTTCAACAAATTTGATAGGAAAACTGCCAACACTTGTTGACCCTTGCAAACATATTGATTTGATGAAATAAAAAAACAAATATTTATTACCGATATTAGTTTTTTACTAAAAAATAAATAAATCGCAGACTGACGAGATTTATTTAGGTACTCTTTGTTATATCAAAATACAAATTATTTGTAATATAATTATATGTATTTTTAATTCATCCTATCAAGCATATAAATATAATAATAATAATTTATTAAACATAAATATCACTTACAATAATTGAGCAATAAAATAATACATTTTTTTTTCTAATACAATTACTCCCCAAAATTGAGCGTAGCTCAATATATAGTTTTAGCAAACTTTTTTTAGTATTCAAAAAATCGAGTTCATGTGGTGATTTTTGGTTTCATAATATGAGAAATTTTATCAAAAAAAATATTTTTTTAATCGGTCACTATCCATGAAAAAAACAAAAAAAAAATAGAATTTATTTGTTCTATAATTGTAATAACTATCTAAGTATTCGTAATATTAAAAAAAAATATATGAAAATTTGTAGGATATTCGTGCATTAATGTACCAAACACACCCCCGATTTCGATTTTTTAAAATATGCTTTTTTATAAACGAATACGATGAAGCTAAAATCAAGTTTTTTTTTTAAAGTTAAAGTTTGATATTGGTAATAAATATTTGTTTTCATATTTTATCAAATCACAATGTTCGTAGGGTCTACAAGTTTTGAGAGATTGTGTACCAAACTTGTTGAAAATTGAATGTTTTATCGTTTTTGCTAAAGGGGCCCCTTAAGTACAAGCACATAAGAGGTTTCATAGAACCGACGACGATAATAGTTAGAAGAAAACATTTGTTCTTTTTTGTTTGAAACTTTCATGTTTAAACGAATAACAATATGTGAGTCATTGAGACCAATTATGATTAATTATTTATATTTCTTTTCTTCTATTGATTTCAGTTCAGGTATGGGAGAATGTCTTGCAGATCAGCCAGCCCAACTGGACTACATTTATCCCGAACTTCCTCCAGGTAAATAAACTACTTTCTACAAATCACAAGTTCAGCACTTGACGCAACATATTCTAACAAAGCTTTCATATTTTTTTCCAAAAATACTTATAAGTAATAGATAAATAAAAATATATTAGAGACTTATTACAAAGGAAATTATAATATTGCATCAATTTTAACACAGGTAATAATTGAGAAATAAAAAAATGCGGAATCGTTACATGTGAAATAATGTACATGTCGGCCTCTTTTAGCAGATAAAAATCAAATATATTTGATAAAAAGTCTTTCGTTATTATAGTAATAAATCTTATAACTAGGTGTAATAAAGATAATCGACGAGTAAAATTACAATTTCAAAGTGTTTTCGGGATAAATTTGCGCGAAGTATAGAATTCTTTATTTACTAATTTTATGACGCCGGCGCCAAAAAGCCATCTGGCTAAATTATTTCGCAGCTTCCACGTTGTTTGATGTTTTTGGCATCGCTATCGTAATCTAATACCGAACATGAAAAGCGTCGTAATCTACTTTCCTTTCAGTCATTTTCCTACGATTTTTTTTCTTCACGTGAAATTCGATAAATCAATCAATATATGTTTTTGACCGAAAGGGTTTTCAATATCGTCCCATCTAATTCACAGTTAATTCAACCATCGACTTATATGTAATAAAACACATAAAAAATCTTAAATGCAAAGGAAATAAGACGCCTACAATTAAATTCACGACTATGGAATTGTTATGCTAGAAAAACGTTTTTATATATTGTGTAATACAATATTGATTATATCATTTTTTGTTCGTCGCAAATTAAACGAATAATTAAAAAAAAAATTAGGACTTTTATAGACTTTTCTTTCACCTTTGATTTTTCACTATAGAATATACAAAGACTGAATTGTGAAAGCTTTGTATTGAAATATGAAAAACATTCTTAATATTTTAAGAACATCACTCAACAGACACCTCATCCGCACAACCAACAGACTGTGCAAACTCCCTTTTGTATGAAACAGGAAAGGTGTCCCGATGCTTACGAATCGGTTTAGGCTGGTTTATGTGCACTTTACCCATGGTACGTTCACCAATCCCACCAATTCCTGTTTCAAACTACCGTGTTCGACATCTGTTGAGCATACATGTCAACTAACAGCAACCATCTTTATGATTGTGTTCGAGGTTGTTGACAATCTATCGTTGATTGCCAACCCGAAATGTAAATATCTTCACTCTCGCAGGTGTGAAAAATCCAGCTAAATGCGAAAATTTCGTTTAACATTCTTAATTTTTAATCAATGCTTAAATAAAAAATGAATATAGTTAATTTTAGAATTTATTCCCGTGATATTTAATATTGTGACATTATGATATTGAAAGCTTCTAACACGAGTGGCATTTTGTAAAGCTCTGTCTACCACGAGACAATGAAGTTACAGACTATTTAACTGGCCTAGTTTGATCTTAAAAGGTTCCCCACATTAGAGTAATTGCTGTAATAAAACTGGCCCAGACTAGTTCATCCGATATTAACGCTTCATAGTCCAAATGCCACCCTTTGTTGATGGAGTGTGTGCCTGTCTTCTATATAGTTGGGGTCGAATATGATAGCAAAGTGCCCTTCATTTGCTTAAGCCGACATTTTGGGAAAATATCAATACAATATACAATGGGAAATTAAAACAACCCCATCGTTTTAGAATATTTTTCAGAAATAGCAACTAGACCATCAGCACTTCGTCATTATTTTGCGTAAATACTCAAAACTTTTTGTTTAATAAACATTCTTAATTAGAATGTGGAATAATCTACCTTGCAATATTAGAAATTCCTCTACGCTACACGTTTTTAAGAATAACCTAAAATCCATAGACTTATCCTAAAAAGTTCCTCCCCGTGCCTTTATCCTTCATTTTATAGTATTTATTAGAGGAAACATGACATATATAATGTTCTACTTAGGGCTAAGAATGTAATTAGTTATAATTAAATTTAGTATTAACTGTTCACATTTAGTATTAACTACACATTGTCAACATAGTATCACACATTATTTTGGTTAGCTGGAAGATATTGCCTCCAGGCAATAAGCTCGCCAATTGCTCATGATTTTTTTTTCTGATCAATAAAGTGTTCTTATTATTATTATTCTTTTATTGATGCAATTAACCAAAATTGAGTTACGATGTGTAATGCACATATTATGTGTTTCCACTTACTTACTTACTTTACGTGTCCGGTCTTTTTTAAATCTTCCCACTCCAATAAGCGGCGACATTCATCGCCTTGTCGTTAGCTATGATAAGGTCTTCAGGACTACAGCCTGTGTTTCCACTAATTACAGTTAATCTGAGTTTGAGGTGTATGTGATTCGAAACATATTTGCATAACACCATAGGAATGATAGTAATTTGGAAACAAATGTAGCGCCGTACAGTAATAATAGCAAAAAGTGATTGATTAAAATGATGTTTATATTTTCAGGCGCTCTTTACGACGCAGGAAGACAATGTCGTCTACAGTTTGGTTCAGGAGTGGATGAAGTCTGCACTGAGTTGGCTGAAATCTGCCAGAGGCTTTGGTGTGTCGTCAACGGGACTTGTACTACGATGCTCAGACCAGCTGCACCTGGAACTGAGTGTGGGATAGATATGGTATATAATTTCACATATATTTTTTTATTATTTTTGTATATAAAAACAATATACTATTTTTCACACAATTTACGTAGGGTGGCTATTTCCACCCATTTCATAATCTATCAATCCTGAAGTAAATTTTATTGAAATACCTAATGTAATTTATAAATAGGTACTAATGTAACATTAAATAGGTACTTCTATATTACTAACTGCAAGTTATAAATATGCAAATTGTCCCATCTGTGCCAGCAAATTTGTTAATGCTGTAGACATTATGTAGTTTCTATAATATTTGCTACAGGTTATTTAATAACTGTTTATTTTCGTTTTGAATTACACATATTTGTATATATAATGAGTTACAATCCATTGGATTGGTCTGCAACGAGTTTTGACTTATTTCTCCACTCCTCCCTATTCTCAGCCAGTCTCTTCAACTCCATATATGAGCCACAGCTCATGTCCCTCTTCAGTTGGTCCATATAGGCGTCTCTCGGTCGACCTCTGCCATTTGTGCCTTCGGTCCTGCCCTCTGCGATTGCGATGAGCAGTCCTGGGTGCCTGATGTTGTGGCCAATCCAATTAGCTCGTTGTTGGCAGATTCTTTTGAGGAGTTGCCTTTTTTCGCCAACCCTGGTTAACACTTCTTCGTTTTCGACGTGTTCCGACCAATGAATCTTCAGCATGCGTCTATAGCACTACATTTCAAATGCCGCTAACCGTCCGCTTTCCCTCTTACTGATGGTCCACGTCTCGCACCCATATAGCAGAATGCTCCACACAAAGGCTTTAGTGAGATTCTTCCTCACGCTTAGATCAATATTAGGGGATTCTAATATTTTGGATTTTTTGTTAAAGGCAATTCGTGCCTGGTTTATTCTGCTCACAATCTCTGATTTGGAGCGTCCATCCTGGTTTATTCTGCTGCCCAAGTACACGAATTCTCTTACTTGTTTGATGCTCACTCTATTTATGGCAATGTTCGCAGTCGCTTCCTCCCTTCCAACGACCATACATTTTGTTTTATCTTTATTTATTTTCATGTTGTACTTTGACAACAGTATACTTTCCATTTTTCCTAAGGCTTCGTTCAGCTCCATCTCGGAGTCTGCGAGCAGTGCTATGTCGTCAGCATATCTTATCATGTCAACCTTTTTCCCATTTATTTTTACTCCTGTCCAATTCTTCATTTCTTCTCTGAGTTCATCAATAGCTTGCTGTATATAGCAGTTAAAGAGTGCTGGCGACATTGAGCATCCCTGTCTTACACCTTGTTCTACCCTCGCTTCTGCGCAGCTCTCTCCGCTTTTAATTACAGCCATACATGTTTGTATGTAGAAATAATAATGATATCTAATCAAGCTTTTTCGGGTTTTTTTGTAGCTTTGTTTATGTTTCACTCTTCTTAAATTTGTAATATTAAATAATTATATCCTATGTACCTATTTCATCTATTTATTTATTGTTTGTGTATGCATATAATGAGTTACAATCCATTGGATTGGTCTGCAACGAGTTTGTATTTTCTTCTCCATTCCTCCCTATTCTCAGCCAGTCTTTTCAGCTCTACGTATGAGCCACAGTTCATGTCCCTCTTCAGTTGGTCCATATACGCATCTCTTGGTTGGCCTCTGCCATTTGTGCCCTCGGTCCTACCTTCTGCGATTGCGATGAGTAGTTCTGGGTGCCTGATGTTGTGGCCAATCCAGTTAGCTCGTTATTGGCTGATTCTCTTAAGAAGTTACCTTTTTTCACCTACTCTGGTTAACACTTCTTCGTTTTAGACGTGTTCCGACCAATTGTTTATGTATAACAAAGATTCTCACATTATTATATTCATATTTACAATTTACTAAATTAGGTCAATCACGTTACATAATGCACATATTTTGATCCGCATACATTTGTTTTTATAATATCTTCTTTCATTTGTATATTTGCCTTTGCAATTATTATTGTAATCATTTCTTTCAACGCGAACGTAAGAGGAACATTCCAAATAGCAAATAGCTGTATGTAGTTAGTAGAATATTCTCTCATTGTTTATCTAAAAGCATTTACAGACCTGTTAACAACAATAGTGTATATTTTGTGTGTCTGTGTCTGTAGAATGTATCGATGACGTGCTTATTACTCATCGATTCCAATTGCATAAGATTACACCACTATAAACAATATTGGTAAAAATAAATGCCTACAATACAAAGATGCCTAATTGATATCTCGCTTTCTATTCAAAAACTATATACTTCGATTTTTTCACCACTAAATTCACAATGGGATTAAGCTGCCTTTCATTTTCTATATTTATTTATCGTGTCGAAACCCAGAAAAAAAACAGTCTCCAGTACTGTGCAAAACACACAGCAGGTGGAGATGAGTCAAAAATATCCTCCATAGTGCATGTGACAGGGCACAATGGACACTCCAATAAGTGTGGCATGGTCTGTGCTGCACCACAGTCACATGCTCCGGATTCGTCTTGTAGAAAGCCCCATCGTTCTCTATTGTCGCGGCAGTTTCCTATTATAGATCTTAATCGGTTTAGGGTTTTCCATGTCCTATAGTCTAGATCGCCTCCTGCAACAAGGTGTTGGTTACATGGGGATCCTCCGCCCACCTACGGAGGAAGCAGGGGCCGTCAGTGAGGATGAGGAGTTTAACAATGATCGTCTAGAACTGAGACGTTGTGGTGGGGGAACATGGTTAAATAGGAGATGCTTTGAGTCTGTCTGTTTCATTTTCTATAAATACATCCTATAAAAGGCAGAAATAAAACCTTAAATTTATCAAAGCATGTCCTATATATGTGCATAGTACAATTTATTTATTTATTTAATTTGTTTATGTATAATACAATCAATGCAAGTAAGAAATGGGATTGTCCAACTAGGTGGGCGCATGAATAAAACGATAAATAAAAGAACAAATCAACACAAACATATCCACACGTACATACATATACAATTATACATAAATAAATAAAAAAACAGTCATTAGACAATTATATCCAAAATTATATTAATGTATGTAAAAAAAAATTAGAGCAAGTTTTATTATCTATGACAAATTTTCCAAATATATATATATTTTTTATTATTTTTGGGCAGTTATTTGATGTTTTTTGCTGGTAATAAAAAAAATATCTTTCAAAATATATATGAAATAAAATTTCATTAACACAATTCCCACGAACCTATAAATAGAACTTATTGAAACTTTTATAAAGTGTGCATTGAAAACTAATTTACCATCAAAACATCATCCCTTAAGCCATCTATAACAAACATATCGATTTTGGCTACTATTATTGACATGGATATTAAAAATGGATTTGATTATTTTTGAAATGGTTTAAGACATGTTTTATTATTGTTAGAAGTGAAAAACTGTTGCCAAGTGAATGGTTTAGTGTTAGAAAAATATTATTATATATACCTACGTTCAGTTTGGGAATGTATGAGAGAGATCGTGAGAAATTAATTTAATACAGCGTACTTGTGTACGTGCGTGCCCCAATACTATAATACAGTGGTACCTCGACATACGAGTTTATTTCGTTCCGCAACCTTGCTCATATTTCAAATTACTCATATCTCAAAGCAAATTTCCCCATTGAAGTTAATTGAGCTGCCATTAATACGTTCCAGCCCACAAAATGTCAAATTCATTTTTTTTTATTTAAAACTTAATAATATTATATACACACCTTATTACTAAAAAAAACATATTTATTACATATTTGACCCTGAAAATTGAGCAGTGTTCGTTCTTTGAGGGTTTAAACATATTTCATACAATTTACATCACACAATAGCGCTTACCAAATAATAATAAAAACAAACACATATCTGCATATCGACTGTGATCAGGACAAAGGGTTTAAACCACATCGGTAAAATTTTATAGGAGAAGCAAAAAAACTGTGGGATAAAGAAAATGACAAAAATTATTGTCATTATTATTTTACCATCTTATTGTAATGTAGTTCTTTTATTATGTCATAAAAATTGAAGACAAAATATTCAGTAACTATCAAGTTATAAGCAAAAAAAAACATAAAAGGACTTTTTCCAAAATTGTGGTTTAATGCCTTTGTCCTGAGCACAGTCGATATGTAACCCCAGTTATTTTTGTTACGTGTTTTTGAATAAGAAAAATGTATTTATAAAAATGACAAATATTGTACAAAAACAAAGACTCTATGAAAAAGAAGAGAATGAAATAAACTAGATTTATAAAGTCTTACTTTCGCTTAATTTTCGTCACATTTTTTCTCTTCACCGGTCTTTGCCGTTTTCGCCAAACTTTTCTTTCGTAGCCTGTAGGCCAGGGGTGCTCAAACAGTCGATCGCGATCGACTGGTCGATCGCGAGAGGTTTTTAAGTCGATCGCGAGCATATTTCAAAAGGTTTTCTAAATATATTTTTTACAATTATTATTGTAACTTAATAGGTATTTATTAATTTAGTAACGAACATTTAATGTTCAATTATCTGATAGAATAATCGATGTTAATTTAAGATTTAACATATATTATTTGGAATTCGAGGGAGATTCTATTTAATTCCAAATAACAAACGCGTTTCAACCTGCGCGCGAGAACTTCGCCGTTCGGGCTGTTTCCCTTCCACGCCGCCTGCGATATGCTTGGCGTACAGTCGTCTCGTCCTCTCGTCTGGTCAGTCCGCAGTCGTATTCATAATTTTTCAAGTCTTTTATTTTTACCTAGTCGATCGCTTGCCACCTAATAATTTTATGGTCGATCGTCGATGGTTCAAGTCTGAGCACCCCTGCTGTAGGCCGTAAAAAAAACATGTCCACATGATTGATAATGACTCGGAATCAGTAATCTATAATAGAAAGAAACACTTGTTTCAAATTGCATAATAATCTCGGAATCAGTAATCTATAATAGAAAAAAACACTTGTTTCAAATTGCATAATAATGTCCAAGGAGATTTGTTTCTTCTTCCCTTTCAGAATGTTCCGGAAATGAGTTAGCCAAGTTTCATTAAATAGTTCGTACCTCAAACTTTACTCGTATTTCAAAGCAAAAAATCTCTCGCTCGACGGCTCGTATCTCAAAAAACTCGTATGTTGGGGCACTCGTATGTCAAGGTACCACTGTACTACATCTATTATAGTAGGTAATAATATCTGGTACAAATATTATTCTGCAGTGCATCAAACGAAATACATAACGTAAAATCTAATGCGATTATTTATTATTTATTTATTTATCTGGATCTTACACTTATATTATGCTAAACTCGTTCAAGGTTGCAATAAATCAATATGTCGAAGCAATTCACTGTTTATAAATATATTTTTAAGTTGGTATAAAACATATTGCTTGTAATAGAGGTATTCTGTTTTACATTCGGAAAATTTCTCACACTCACTCAATAGATCGGTTCCAAAAAAATGGACTGATGACAGTATGTACATATTTGTTTTTTCTTCTTCTTTACGTGTCTCGTCGAGTATCACCGATGCTGACGATAGCCTGAGAGAAATTTGGTCTGTTCTGGGCAGCACGAAACAGGCTTCTCCACACCTCTCAGCACAGTCCACTCTCGAATGTTCTGAAGCCAAGAAAGCCTCTTTCTTCCAACCCCTCTACGACCCTCAATCTTCCATTCTTAGATCAGTTGTAGGATAGCATATTTTTTTCCTTTTATTATAATATCAAAATATGAAATTTTACGGAGTTCGTTGTGAGTAATTCTCTCTGTGCATTTGCTCTATGCCATACTTCAACAATACTTGTCATGTCAGTACAGAATGTTCTCAACATTCTTCAATGGATTCACATTTCAAACGCCTCCAAGCAGTTAATAGTATTAACCTTGAGGGTACATGCCTCGACACCATAAAGTAGAACTGACCACACATAACATTTAGTCATTCTTAGTCAAAGTTTCAAATTTATATTTCTCTTTTGCCTACTGTTATTCACCATTTGTATAATATCTTTCCTCGTTTTTTTTTGCTATTTGTGTCATTCTTGTCTTAATTTGTTTCTTTTTATTTATTTTTTGTTTCCTCAATAAAATTTCTAATTTCATAAAAGGGATATTGAAGAGGGAGTATAAAAAATTACCACGAAGGCAGAAGATTCGGCCGGCCAGCCCTTCAATGGCCCGCCCGTGAGAACAACTTTAGTTTGAATGTACGGATAAATAGGAGTCATTGAGATATCCGGGTGTGAGGTGGGTCACTCTTCAATATTTCTGTTGCCATTGAAGTTGGGAGAATATGACCCAATGGAGAGATAAATAGGAATGAATAAAAGAGGCCTAAATCCAGAAGAAGAAGAGTGTGAATGAACTTATGACTGACTAATTTCACTTTAAAATAGTTTTGTTTAAACGTAAAACATTAACCGAATGACACATTTAACATTATCCAATAGTTAAGGAAGGATATAAAATATTAATAAAGAGTGTAATGAAAAAGCCCGTGACGTCAAGTGTGGTCGGATTTTATCTTTGTCCAGAGGTCTCAACCAATATATTGTTTTAATGGCATTGTCCTCCAGGTGAAACCACATAATGATTTAACTAATATTTGTCATCAAAGACATTATTTGTCATAATTAAATGTGTGTAGTCATTAAATTTTTGGTTACCGTTATTGATGACAAATGATTAGAAATTCGTCGCGTTAAGATTTAAGTAGGTACATAAATTTATGAGGACGTATCCAGAATTTTCCTCCAGCATTTTCCGAGATGTCATTATTACAGTTTAAACAGGACGCGCCATACTCTTCGGGAAAGCCAAACTCTCGGGGGATACTTGTTATTCTCGGTTCGTATAACATTTATAGTATATTCTATGTAACATCTTCTTTGAGTTTATCTTCAGAAATTGCATCTGCAGGGTTACTCTTGACAAAACTAAACACGATCTTAATCTAGTCTTGATCTTGATCATACGACGCACGAAGGGACTATGGCCAAAAATACACGCAAACCGATCGCGCGTTAGCGGTAGCGCGGTATTTTTGACCATAGTCCCTTCGTGCGTCGTATGATCAAGATCAAGACTAGATTAAGATCGTGTTTAGTTTTGTCAAGAGTAGCCCTACTGTTTTTAATTTCACAAGTAGCATTCAGACTGTAACACTCTGGATGATCATCAGGTTCAAATTTGTTCATCGAAAGTGAACACGTCTATTCATACTTATTCATCCTATGCTTTCACTGCCATTTCAACACTCACGGTCATGTTGTAGGTATGTTATGTGATGTATTTTCGTAAAAAAAGTAATTACCTTCATAAATGAATAAGGGAAAAATAACAGTTCATAAAAATTAAAAGAAATTAATATTATTCTAGACAGTATGATAATTTTGGATGTAATTTTGACTTTCAATAGTAATTCATATAGAATAAGATAATAATAATAGGATAAAACTTGTTCAGTGAAAGGACCTTTCATCAAAATTATGTCAGCCCTCCTAGACAAGCACGTACTTTTCGATCGACTACAAACGAATTTACGACAATCTACCTACATGTACCATGTAATTATGCGTTATTGTTGCGGCTATAGTCGTAAATTCGTTTGTAGTCGATCGACAAGTGCGGGTTTGTCTACGGCCACAGGTGTTAATCGCTCTCTTCCGTCGTCGATAGCGATCACTATTCATGAAACGTCTATTCACACCTTTTCATTTTGCAGGATCATCCAGAGTGATCACTGAAATTGAACAAGTGCGAATACCCCCATACACCAGATTCATATTTCATTGAGTCTCGCCGATAGACCTTTCTTCGCCATAAGTTAATGTAAACCATTTGGAAATAAATCATAATTATTATTTTGCTAGTCATATGTATGCAGTTAAATAAAATTTCAATATTAACTGGTTATATTTTTTGATTTTTGTTTATATTACCGTTTTTACTACATCACTCTTAACTAATATATTATTATGATCATTACCTCTAACCAAATCTATGTGATCCATAATTTTACCTATATATTAGTGTTATAAATTTAATTCTCATGCCTTTTTTCCTCTGATCTTATAGCAATGAATACAAATTTAAATATCAATCATTATTTTTATGAATCATTTCCATTTCCTCTTCCCAGAATTTGTTGAAACACGATGCTATGTAACGGAACTCTATAAAATTATTCTTATTAATATATTTTTTCCCCTTCTTTTTCAGTGGTGTCAAAATCACACTTGCGTTCCTCGAACTTCTCCTCCGCCTCCTGTGCATGGGGGCTGGGGCAATTGGGGCCCTTGGAGTGCCTGCTCTAGGTCCTGTGGGGCTGGAGTGTCTGTCACGAAACGTCACTGCGACAGTCCAATACCAAATCACGGAGGGAACTTCTGTACAGGTGAAAGAACAAGGTTGGTACTACATACGAATGCTAGGCACTTATAACTTGAAAAATGTCTCTCATATTGATGACTATAAAGACTAGTCGATATTTTCGACCCACGGTTCATGGTGAAAGTTCATAATATTAAGTAATTATCATAAATAAAACACTTATAACTTCCACTGTGACTTTATTGATCGCGAGCCGGCTTTCAAGAGCTTCAGGTCTCATCATCAGACACTTTACGCTAGCCTTATGATAAGGGCGGAAGCTCTAGAAAGTGGAAGTACTAAACAAGTGTTTTATTTGTAATAATCTTACAAAAGAGCGTCGGTAGCCTGGAGGTAGAGTCTCGGCCTCGTGAACATGAGGTCTGTGGTTCGATCCCAGGTGCCAGCAAACTCCCCTTTCACGACACAAGCTTTTAGCTTACTGTGAAAGGTGTATAAGGTTGTACGTATTTGGGTTTATGACAAAACCCAGATATATCTTTAAAAAAAAAGTTGCGTTTTGTTGCAAAAGTGTATTTTAGGTACCTACTAAGATTTTTTACGGCAAGGAAATAGAAATTTGAGATGGTGTTCAAATATAGGTATGAAAAATACTATAAAATATATAAAAAATACATGCTTGAGATGTCTTGTTATAGCACTGAGCCCGCGATATTGTGTAATATGTACATATACACACATAATACATATTATGTACGTATATTTATAAACATAAAGAATGATGTTGAGAATGGATGTCAAAATGAAAGTAAATCTGCGTCTTTTGTATTTCTGTGGTTTAATAATTTATGTAATATGTACATATGTATACACACATAATACATATTATGTACGTATATTTATAAACATAAAGAATGATGTTGAGAATGGATGTCAAAATGAAAGTAAATCTGCGTCTTTTGTATTTCTGTGGTTTAATAATTTATGTAATATGTACATATGTATACACACATAATACATATTATGTACGTATATTTATAAACATAAAGAATGATGTTGAGAATGGATGTCAAAATGAAAGTAAATCTGCGTCTTTTGTATTTCTGTGGTTTAATAATTTATGCATGGATTCCTGCAGCTACACAAAATATGAAAAAACCGCATTGTGCATTCCCGCACAAAACGTTTTAATTTAATACCAATTCATTTTTACGACCGGTCTTCCGCAACTGCAGAAAGTATTGAGTTAAATAAATTATTATAATTCTCAAGAGTTATTATTGTTCTTCGACTGACTCGTCAGCATCTACCACTATGAATGCGAGTCCCTATATATTAATAACTTGCTTTATTATCTTCACATAGATAATTGTTATACTCGCATTTCATTTAGCTATGTCAAACTTCCATCAGTTTTGAATTGCAAATATAGCCTCTTATCTCTCAACACCACCCTAGTTTTAAATCTTCACAAAATATATATAATCTCTTTTCCTTAGAAATAAACGTCAAAATGGTACATTTGAAAATTTAAATATTATGCAAATTGAGTAGGTATAGTTTAATGATTTTGAAGATCTTAGATTGTCAATATTAAGAGAAAGATATAGTTTATTTTCTAAAAAGATATTAATTTGAAGTTACTATGATACTAGATTATTCGATCGGGGTCGGCAATGGCCGTTCTCGGGTTGATTTTCCCGTCCGTATTTCAGTTCGTTTTTTGCCGTGTACAGATGGCAGGATGCGAACGTCAATCAACACCAATCATCAAGCATGTGGCCAAATTTTTTTGCCGTGTACAGATGGCAGGATGCGAACGTCAATCAACACCAATCATCAAGCATGTGGCCAAATTTTGGAGCATTCGCCGAAGAAATATTCGGAGAATGCCTTCGTTAGCCGTCCACACCGCTTGACACAGCTTGACGAAGCTTAATGAACTTTGACTTTGGCCATAGATATATAACAAAATTTGACAGTTATCGTTCGCTACTCCCCCTTCGCTGGCAATCCGCCTATGTACGGATTGGACACCAATCTTTTGGCCGAATGTAAGATGGCGGTGTTTTGAACAGCTGTTTTCATGTGAGTTTTGTGCGTGATTTGTCATGATGACGTTTCGTCCGGTTTATATGCCTCGATGTGGAGTAGAAAGTATTGAATTATTACGTCTACACACAGTTACAAGAGTGCATGTATGGTATTAAATGAGATTAAATGCAGAATAGAAGTGGCACAAACAGCATTTACTAAAATAATGAAAAACCTTCTTTGTGACTGCAATATAAACCTAAAGCTGAGACAAAGAATGGTCAAATTTTATGTATGGTCAGTCTTACTTTACGGTGTATAAGTGTGGACTCTCAAAATTAATATAATTAACCGCTTTGAAGTGTTTGAAATGTGGATCCACCGTACAATGCTAAGAATATCCTGGAGCTCTGTAAAATATTATATTTGGCTATGTGATGAGAGGTAAAAAACACACCATACTCCAGCTCCTCATGAAGGGGAAGGTCGAGGGCCGCAGAAGATACCTCTCCAGCTGGCAAGACACGTGAAGAAGAAGAACCATACATACTCTTACACCTCGTATGGACAAGCAAGATACAACGCAACAATCAATTATAGAGAGGTAAGTTTTTTTTGTTGCAAACACTCCAAAAATATACACCAAAATAAGCAACAATTATCACTATTTCCAGTCAACTATTTAAATAATTAGTAGCAATTTTGCTCTTTATCTATCTTGGTTGAAAATTACACATCTCTAAATTGTTTTTTATTATCTCCCCAATATAGTAGAAAACCAAATGCAGATATTCGGCTCGCTAGAGAATATCTTTAAATCTAACCACAAAAGTGATCATTTCTTAAATTTATAGTTGTGTCCACAATACATTAACTGTACTATAAGAGTAGACTTAATACAATTAAAGGTCATTGACTGTAAGATAAACAACTTTCTTAATTAACTTTTGAAATGGAAGCGGACTTTCTTGAAAACTAATCCCGTCAATAGAGTTGTGTAATCGCTAAACGCCTGTGTTTTGATATTAATAAATTTAACATGAACTTACAGAGCGCAATACTGGCTACATACTGTAGTAATTTGTTATAATAATATTATCATTATCAAAAAGACGGTTCTCTGATGTCATTATCATGCTCATAAATATATTGATGCATTCTTTGATGATTAATAAAATTAACTAACCTTTATTTTGTAAGTCCGCTTGTTGTGCTTAACTTCCTGATAAATTTTGCATCTTTAGCAACATATCTGAATAGTGACAGGTGAATGTATTTAATATTTGCTTATATATCATATTTCACGAGTGGAAGAGACAGAATATTCAACAAACAGGCCATTCTTTCCACTTTATTTGAATATAAGACAGATTATTGTTAAATTAGAATAAAATTGAAGATACTAATTGTCTCATGTGAAATGTTATATGAATATTTGTCTCTTGCAGAACACTGGAATATATGTGTACAGAATAAATGGGAGACTTGTTTTATCCTAGGGACTTCACTGATGTGTTGCGTCATTTATATTTTTGTAAATTATAGTTAACTCCAAAAGGAAATCCGACCCCACAAGGAATAGAGTAAATCTTCCACTAAAACATCATGAACAGAACGACACTTTTGATTCACTGATCGACTGTCATCTAGCAGGATTGTCTCAGTTTTTCTATCGTAGAATAACCTGTGTATTCAACGTATAGCTAGTTTACTCGGTATCCTATGGATCTGAAATCCAGTTGTAGATAGATGGGAAAAAATCAATTAGCTATACCTACCATCTGAGATTTATTGCCATATAAGACTAATGAATTTTATTGAGAAAATAGTCTTTTTGAATCTAGATGACATTTAGTCATTGTCCTTAAATTTCAAACTCTTTTTATTTTTGTTTCAGTCAAGCTTTCTGAATGCATGAGATCATCAGTTCATATTCACACGGCCACAGAAGCCATCAATACAAAGAATCAACTTTGTAATGAAAAACCTACTTCCTTGAACTTTCAGTATGTGTGCTGTATAAAATTTTACACCATGTCAACATGATGTCACAGGCACTAATAAAAATAAATGTATGCAGTAATGGTTGTATTTAATTTAAAATATCTTCATTTTAATGAATTAAAGATAAAAAATAAAACACAGTTTACCTTTACTATGAAAGCAATTCATAATAAAAGTAATCAGTATTTTATTTTTTATGTTTAATTCATGTTTGTTCGATATTCGAGTTTTGAATAATTTTCTCTTAGCACAAATGGATATATAATATGGATATAGATATATACCTATTTGTTATGTGGAGCACCCAACGAAAAATTGGTTTCCCTCTCTTTTCGAGTGTCATGTAAAAAGCAAGTGTCCTAAATGTGTTGTGTTGGCATGGAGAGCATGTTTATTACATGCAGCTGGTCTACTGGATACCCCACTTGTAGGATATGGCGTATATACTATTACTATCACGCCATATCCCACAAGTGAGGTAGACAGCTGGATGCAATAATTATGCAAGCCGTCTTCTCCATGCCCACAAAAAATTGTGTTATTCAGGAAAATGACAAGCCTCATCACTGATATGAGATGTACAATGTCTTTATTTTTTCAAAGACTTCCTTTTAAAAGATACTTGAAAACTTATGGAAAATATCTAGAGACGGATTCTTTTCCAGGTGCTCCACGGGTGAAAGAATTTTTAGTTGGTCTTACAATTGACTGATTTTTTTTTCAAGGCTATATTTTTACATTATTTTTCTTATTTCATTTTTTATTTTTAAAATGCACACAGGATCAGACAGTCAATTTCTATAATTGACATGACAACAAAATGCAATATCAAAAGGTGGACCAGCGAAGATCCTATATTTACCTGAGAAGTATTAAAGAAATCAAAGTTAAATGAATCACTAACAAATAACTGTAAATTCAGTACCAAATAACTCACAATCCTTTAGCTAAAAGATCAATAATTAAAAGTATGATTATGATAAATTATGATTAAAATATATGAAAAACAAGATGAATAGATTCAAATGAATGAATCAAATAAGAACAAATTAATAAAATAAGACTAAAAATAATAAATCATGATACAATGTATTTAACACAATTAATATAATTATGATGAATAGATTTAGATCAACAAATTAAATATGATTAAACTCAAGTCAAAGTACCAAATCATGATGAAAATGTATTTAAAACAATATATTAAGATGGATGTATTTAAATGAATGAATAAAATAAGAATAAATGATTATAGTAAGATTAAAAATCAATCAACAGTAAAAATAAGAACACTATAAAAAGATTCAAGTGAACGAATAGTTACTAGTCAAAATGTACAACTTATGTTCGGCCGCTATTAGAGAACGGCTTTTAAATTTGGTCGCCATATTTGGAGAAAGATATAGCATTGGAGAGAGTTCAGTGAAGGTACACCAAACTGGGAGTGGGGCTTAAGGATTTGACATATGAGGAGCGACTGGAGGCCTTGGGACTGACAATGCCTAAAGAAAGGAGAATGAGACATTCAAGGTGTTGAATGATTATTATGACTGTCCTGAACTGCCCCAAATCTACAATGAGCACTCGTGTTGCACAGCCTTAAGCTGAACATAAGTGTGTTTGCCCATAATCCACATAAACACTTTTTAAGTTACAGAGTTGTGGATGCTTGGAACGGGCTGCGTATAGATTTGTTGTTGCCGGGAGTGTAAATTCTTTTAAAAATGGACTTGATAGAGTGCAGTAACGTCATGGACTCATTCAAAGATATCAGCTTTACTGCATGATTGATATCCATAATGATAGATAAATAATAATAATATAACACAAATAAGTGAACAAAATAAGATTTTTTTAACATAATAAAATAAAGTAATGTATTAAAATATATTTACAACAAATTAAATAATATGAATAGATTCAAATGAATGTATAAAATAAAATATCAAATCAAAATGATAAAATGTATTAAAAATAAATTATGGTGAAAGATTCAGATCAATGAATAAACTATAATAAAGTAAGATTTAAAATAAAGTAATAAATCATGATAAAAATGTATTTAAAAGAAATAAAATAAGATGAGAAGATTATAATCATAGAATAAATATATGTCCGCCGGTGTGGCGTGGAGGTAACGCTCTTGCCTTTGAGTCATGAGGTCCCGGGTTCGATTCCCGGCCAGGGCAAAGTGAAGAATGACCTTTTTCAAATTGTCCTGGGTCTGGGTGTTACATGTATACGTGTGTAGTGCATTGTATATGTGTGTATCGTCGTGTTAGTACCCATAATACAAGATTCATCTGAGTTTGGGACTAGCTCGATCTGTGTGAATTGTCTATGTATGTTATAAATAGCTTTTAAATTTTAGATAGGAAGCACTGTGAAAGTTCATTTTGATTTAGATTAATATCAAAATAATATAAAGAACATCGTTCGCTTTATTGATATTTAGCTTTTCGGAAATACTTCCACTTTTTTTAAAAAAAAGATACATCTGGGTTTTGTTATAAACCCAAATACTACCTTATACACCTTTCACAGTAAGCTACTAAAAGCTTGTGTCGTGAAAGGGGAGTTTGCCGACACAAGTTTTTAGTAGCTTACTGTGAAAGGTGTATAAGGTTGTATTTGTACAAAACCCAGATGTATCTTTCAGTAATAATTACTTTTAATTATAAAAATAAATAATAAATTATTGTTATAAAAATGGACATATTATGTAAGCTACTAATATTAATATATCAATCACTGAAATTAAACAGCAATTATTTTATAATCTTATTTGTTACAAAGTTATTTGTCAAAAGAAAATATTATAGTTTTGATTATCTAAAATAAATACATTTACCTATATGTGATCTGTAAATATTGAAGAAGGATTAAATAAATGTGCAACGCTGTTCATAAAGATTTATTTTCAAAATATCATCCTTTGAGGGGTGGCACAAAGGCTTGAACACCGTTTATTTCTATATGCATGCATGCAATTCTTCATAAATGCTTTTCTATTCATTCTACTTGAACTCATCTCTCTTCAAGTACTGCTACAATATTCATCTCCTTCCAAAAACCATGTCAGGTCCCCCCAACGTCGGCTATCACCCTGGAGTACGCTTCTCTGTCCTGTGCTACCTGGAACAGTTCTTACACACTCTGGATTCCGTTTCACTTTCTGATGTTTCTTAGCCAGGACATTTGGCGCCTTCCCACCATATTCATAAGAACTGAAAATTCATAAATATAAAGTTAAAACAAAGAATACTCTCACCTCATGCCTAGATATTTTAGGAGTCAGGGGACTTCTATTTATTCGCACATAAAAAAAATTACTTTTTCTATTACTATGAATGAGCATGTAATAATCATTCAAGCTGTCCTCGCTGTACCAACAAAAATTAAGACATTCAGGATGGGTGGCAAACTTCATCACTAAATTTAGGATGTGATATGTATATTTTTACAAAAAATTGCCTTTAACAGGGCTATCCTCTACCGATCTACATTGGCTGAGGGTCCCAGAGAGAGTGGAGTTTAAATTGTGTCTCACTGTCCACAAGGCCTTATGCGGCACGGCACCCACATGTCTAACCGAACTCTGTTCCGTCGACGAAACTCCGAGACGACCGCTGCGCTCGGCCTCTTCTGCTGTCAAACTCGTGAAACCCAATATGGCGAACACCTCCAAATTTGCAGAAAGGAGCTTCAGAGCCGCCGCGCCATCCGTCTGGAACAGACTGCCCACAGATCTGAGGGTGAATCAGTCCACAACCACGTTTAGAACCAAGTTGAAAACACTACTGTTCGGGAGAAGTCACGGCGCCCTTGAGATGGTCACGGATCATTAAACGGCGCCACATATAAATAGTCCGAATATTATTATTATTATTATCCAGGGGTTTATTTTATGATATCCTAGATAAAAAGAACTCTATCCTTTTAATATAATCGGATGTAATGTTTTCTAAGTAAATGAAGTATTATTTTGTAAATGAAATATTGTAGTTCAAACAAGGTTATTCTACAACACACAACAACCTGTAATTACGAAAGACATTCATTTTATGCTAACAAATATTAAATACACATAATAAGTGTTGTAATGAAATACTGTGAAATAATATTAATGTGTTCTCTTACCAAATGAATTAATCCGAAGCCTGATATTTTGACATTTTGACATTAAGTAACATCTTTGGCTTGAGATCTCTTTGGACAGTATAAAATCTATCCTGGAAGTGCTGAAAGTGAAATTTAACAAAAGATTTGCAACGATTATAATAACATGAATTTCTTATGTGAATACATCTAAGCTTCGATTATTTTGAGAATAAGAATCCGGTGGAATCTTGCTGTTTTTTAAACACAAAATTAATTATTAGCATTTTCGTATGCGTTTGACATGTCACAAGTACTGAAATTTGTACAGCAAACTGATTTGTAGGTTAGGTTAGAGTAAATCAGGTGTTATTTTATGTAAAAGCACATTTATTGACAATCATTTCATTGTCATTTCTTAGGTGAAAACTATACGATTACGTGAATATAAGTAGAATTAATATGCTCAACACACTTACGCGCCAAATGCCAATTCTGACAATCAAATGGCATTGTTGACAAGTTAATAACCATAGAGAATAACTTTCTTCTTTTTCTTCTTTTTTTATTTCTTTTTTGGCTTTTCAACAAGCTTTTCAACAAAATATTATATTATACAAAAAGTATTAATTTGTAGAAAAGTTCATAATAAAACATCTTCCGGGATAAATTTGAATCACAAGAGACTTCGTTGACTTGTTTGATGATTTCAATGCAGATAGCAGTAATTCCGAAAAAAAGATATTGTTAATATTCTAAATACTTACAAAATTTATTATTTTGTATTTTTCATACCCATCCTACATAAAATTTTAGTACAGTACAATATTTAATATCGTGTTATTATTCTGTGTGACCATATTTTATTTTACAAAACCACTGCTTGTGGAGGTTAAAAATTACTAAATTCTTCAAAATGGCGTAGGAATTTGAAACGATCGGTTTTCTTAAAGAATATTTTCTAACAGGACCTTTTCCTACAACATAATGGGTATTTGCACCGACTATTGTTTTAATACCGGATACTTTCATATCGAATGAAAAAAGTTACATGCTCAATATAATATTATTTCTACCCCCTCCCCCCCCTGCCGTAATTTCAAATGCTATAGAAATTTGAAATATTTCAAAATCTCCTCGGTTTTCTTAAAGAATAGACCATTAAAGGATGACGTCACAGAAAATCATTGAGGGTCATCAGGCATCCCAACACAACAGACGAAATACAACACTTCACAGTGTTTACCAACTTGACCATAATTTATTATTATCGTTCAAAAACTAACGTAATATTAAATAACATGCTATCAGTATAAGGTAATAAGGTACCTACATATATCTATAAAAGAAAAAAGCGTACCACGTGAAAGAAAATGCTTAAGGACGTATATCTTTCTAACTGCGTAGTTCTAAGTATGTGTGAAAAAGAGATAAAGTACCCTAGCACACGCTATCTCAGATAGTAAATTATTTCCAAGAAGAGTGTTGTCATGTCGGTATTATCCTTCCGACTGTCAGTATAGACCATTAAAGGTCACGTGGTCTTGTCTATGGATTTGCTTTTGCTTGGGGGGCAAACAGTCAGATTGCGCAAATCATCCTTGTAGGATGTTGTGCCATAAGAGAAAAAAAGAAAGTCAGACGACAAAATAATAACAAAATCGACACTGACAGTTTTTTTGATTATTAGGTATTCTTTAGGCGTTCCACCTAATATTACACCGTAATCGTCTGTTGTGTTGGGATGCCTGATGCCCCTCAATGATTTTTTCTGTGACGTCATCCTTTAATGGTCTATACTCAATATTAGGTGGAACGCCTAAAGAATACCTAAAGGGTCGTTCACATTTGTTCACTTTCAGTGATCACTCCGGATGATCCTCCAAGATGAATAGGTGTGAACGGGCGTTTCATCAATAATGATCACTAGCGATGACGGAGGAAAGGGATTACCACTCGTCATAATTTTAAAGGTTCTTTCACTGAAACGACCATAAACAAGTTTTATCTTATTATTTGTTTTATTCTCTATGAATTTGTATTGAATGTCAGAATCATGTACAAAATTATTATGCAGTCGAGAGCTATATTATTTAGTTTATTTTATCTGTTACTTTTTTGAATTTGTTTTATTATTTTTGTACGAAAATATGTTAAACTACATACAACATGTCTGAGAGTGTTGACATGGCAGTGAAAGCATAGGATGAACAAGTATGAACAGACGTGTTCACTTTCGATGAACAGGTTTGACCCTGACACTCTGGATGAGCATCCAAAGTGAAGCAATGTGAATGCAACTTTAGGTTTGGTCTGGTGCTATTTTATATAAGTATTTTTTTGATTCTTTGGATAGCTTCAGCTATTTTCATGGTTTCATTAAAAAAACTGTAGCCACAATTTTATTATCTATCAAATAGGTGAATTTCATTTTTGTTATATTTTGATATTTTTCTTTAATGTGTATTGTATTAATCATACCGGTAGCCCTGAAAACTATTTTCGCCATTCGTGTGTCAATATCCCCTTCAATAAAGTATATTTGTAATGAATCAAATGCGTACTAAAAATGTAAAAAAGTAATTTAATTCTCGTGAGAAAGACTGAATTTCAACGGATTATTATTTTCCAAGTGATATAATAATATACACTTATCTTAAATTAATTTGAAATTTCATCAATTGTAGGTATGTGAGATGGGTTTCATTACCTGAAATCTTTTGCTGAGGTATATAAATATAAAAATAAAAATAAAATCAGGACTTAACCATAAAAATCGTTTTATATAAATTAAGTTACGATCGATGGCTTGATTTTTTAAAAGGTAGATTTTTTTCATGCAAGCAACACTCTATCACAGTTTGGATCCGAAATGCATCTATGGTTATGTTACACAGAACCTTCGCCGAACGTTCCGTATCAATCCGCATGAGAATTTGTATGTACCTTCTGAAGGATTCGGCCTTGATTGCCAATCATTCGTTTTGCTGGTCAATCATATGATTGACAATCATTCGGCGTTCGCATCCTGCCATCTGTACACGGCATTTCAGAATTCTTTGATGTTTTTTAAACATTAAAACTTCTGCAAAAAAGGTATGTAAAGAAATTAGATATTATGAGTGAGTACATTAATTTGGCCACCCTCTGTAAATTATGAACATGTAAATGTATACAGTATAGCCAACACATTTAAAGCACTACGCCAGCGATGCACAAACCGCGGCCATCGGTCGGTATATCTGCGGCCCGCCAGCGAATTATACAATATAAAAAAATTGTCAATACCAGTAATAATCGGATATTCTGTAAAAGTACCGGATACTTAATAATTCGAGTAAATATTCTTTAACAAAACTGAGGAGTTTTTGAAATATTTCAAATTCCTATACCATTTTGAAAATTCAAACACAGGTACTGCGAGAAAATATTCTTTAAGAAAACCTAGGTGTTTTTGAAATATTTCAAATTCCTATACAGTAGTACTATACCATTTTGAAAATTCGGAGACGGGGGGGGGGGGGTAGAAATTTTAATGTGTGTGCATTTCTGGATATTTGAATTTTTAAGTGTTAATTTTCTTATAGCGGCCCGTCCTTAGCTCATAATCTTCCCGAGTGGCCCCTGTTCCTATAAGTCTGTGAATCCCTGCACTACGCCCACCATTTGAAAGCTTCTATAATTAATTCTCGTTGATATTGAAAAGCTTTTATTATTTCTCTACTAGTGGACAAGGTCGCTGATAGAAAGCACTCGAGTATTTTAAATTTATTGCTATTAATATCAAGCGATAATATAATCAATTGACAAGCAATATCCTAGATTTAAAATAGAAATATACACGATATGAATATGAGAGGTTCACGTGCAAGGCACGTCGATACATTTTTCAAAAATATTTAGCTGTGAATGAAGAAACATTCTTATTTTTACTGGCCACACTGTAGTCTAATTGGTACAATGAAAATCCAAATCAGTTTTGAAATCACGATTTATAACAAAACCGCCGTAAAATTATACCAGATTTTTTTGGATATCTTACAAGTTTCTTCATTTGGAAACGAATATAAATAACTTACTATACAATCGAACAAATTATAAAATATTCACCTTACGAGTGTATTGTACGAATTAAGATGTAAATTGTAGACAGCGAATCAATTAAATTATGTTTATTCATCCTAAAAATATAAACAATAGTCGGCAAAATATAAAAGATTAGAAATCAATGCTGTGTAGGTTGGACAATGGACATTGCCAAACTAAAGAAACATAGGCAGGTACTTGCTTATAAAATATCATCTCTACAATATTCTGTACATATTTTTTTTATTATAATATTTATTTTATCTAAAATTAAATTCAATTACGCATGTTTATGTAAATTAATTAATAATTGAAGGCAGGTGACTATTGATTGCGTTTTTTTTTATTTTTTTGTATCAAATCTTCAAACAGCAACTATGTAGGAAGTGTTGCAGACACCGAGAAATTTCATAATTTGGTAGCCGTGATTCGTCACTTTTGTTGCATTATATTTTTTTTGAAATACTGATTTACCCCGCGATTTTTTTTTCAGATACAAAGTGTGCAACACCCAGCCCTGCCCAAGTGGGGAACCTTCCTTCAGACAAGTGCAATGCTCCAAGTATGATAACACCACGTACGAAGGGAAACTCAGAAAATGGCAACCGTATTTTGATCAAGGTAATAACTTACAGTAAATACTTGATAGATTAATATTTGAGCCATCAAATATTTGATATTGATGAAAAATTTCCAAAAGCAGTTTGACAGCATTGATATAACATGTTAACATGTTAGATCAATGTTTGACAGCTATTTTATTTTTTTCTGGAGAATCGCAGATTTTTTCTGTAATAACTACAGTGGGCCTAGTCAAAACACATTAAAGTGTTACGTTTTCGTTTCGTTTTCGTTCAAACAAGACGAGGTTGTGAGAACGCGTCAATTTTCGGAGCTAAAATACACAAGTAGCTCCGAAAATTGACGCGTTCTCGTAACGTCGTCCGCGTTTGCACGAAAACGAAACGAAAACGTAACGCTTAAATGTGTTTTGACTAGACCTACTGTTGTTTTTATTTATGCACTTGTTTGAATTAAGTAAATTCCCTACTTTTCAAAATTTCTCTCCTCCCGTCGCCAAACTTTCATTTTGGTATAAATAAAAAATATCAATAGTTTCACGGCTTTCTCGTTTTTGTACAACAATTTTTAAAGCACCTTAATATTTAAACTGACTTCTAGAGGGAGAGGCTTCCATATTTGGTGCCAATATTTCATACCTTTCCCATACTTTAGAGTGCACTTTCTTACTATTTTCGAGATGGATATCCTTGGCTTCCACCTCACCCCGTCTAGATATGACCATGCTCCCAACCCTTCCCTAGAAAATAATCTTAAGTTCGCTCGTTGTCACTGTTTTTTTAGTACATATTTATTTATGTAATTCCATATCATTTGTTTAGACGAGCCGTGCGAGTTGTACTGCAGCACAGCCGATGAGACTGTAATAGTACCATTCGGTGAATATGCGTTAGATGGTACACCTTGCAAGATGGGATCCAGAGACATGTGCATCTCGGGGATCTGCAGGAAAGTCGGCTGTGACTGGATTGTGGATTCCGATGCTGTAGAAGATAACTGTGGAGTCTGCAACGGCAATGGAACCGATTGTCAACAAGTGCAAGGCATCTACGACATGGGAACAGCTAAAGAAAGTGGATTGAGTGAGGTTTGTATGCTATACTTATTAAATTATTATTTAAAGAAGATATGTATTAACTATTTTTCGTCCTGTCTTATTACTTTTAGTTCTGCCTTCCTTGAACAAACCCCGATTTCAAAAACGTCTCTTTTTAATTACAGGTGGCGATCATACCAGCAGGTTCCAAGAACATTAAGATTGAAGAAGTCTCCAACTCAATGAACTACATAGGTATAGGCAGCACCAGAACCAAAAAATTCTATTTGAATGGAAAAAGGTGAGCCGTCTGAGTACATTACGGTCTCAACGATTATATTATTATACTTATAATATGTTTCCAATAAACTATTCTCTAAGGCCGGTACCATTGAGTTCTAAACTATGACTGGAATCACCCATAGTAAATTTGGCTCATATCCATTGATTGTTCAAACAAGACAACATGAAAAGTCAATATCCCACTGGCCAATCGAGTTGACAACCTTGTAGGTATATGAGAATCCAATACAATCCAATTTATTGACCTGACGTCAATGCCAACGAGGTTTACCTCTGAAACAAGAACAATGATATCGTCGCATAATGTCGCATATTTCACGGATATTTGAAAGTCTATTTGCTTTCATTCAATTATTTCAGGTTCCTTGGAGCACGTGGCAAAAAATTGGTCTCCCACTCTTTTCAGTAAGTTTTCGAGTGTCGTGAATAAGGCAGATGTTTGAAAAAATAAGAACATTTTACATCTTAAATTCAGCGATAATTTTGATTACCCATCCTGAATGCCTTAAATTTTGTTGGCACTGAAAGAGAACAGCTGGCCTGTTTATTACTTGCGGCTGGTAGCTTGCGGGTTGTGCTTTGATGTAGTTATTGTCTCAAGAAAATGTGAGAGCAGAAATATTAATATTGCCGATTGTAAGAACAAAATTGGTTAATAACATTTGTTTATTATACTTACTTTGAAGTTACTATTTAATTTTTTTTTTTTTTTTAAAAAGATATATCTGGGTTTGTTATAAACTTGTCTTTGGGGTATTTTCAGAAAACTGGCTGGAGAGTACCTAGTAGCCGGGGCTCCGGCATTGTACGAGAGAGATAGAGACTGGGAGAAGGTGAAGATAGCTGGGCCAATTGATGAAGACATACTCATTTACGTAAGTATCTCATACAGATCAAATGAACTAACCCACAGAAAATTGTGAACTACTTTCAGGTTGTCTGTGGGAAGACATCTAAGGATAAAATCTCACAGTGGACTTAAAAAATTGCAACATACCGTTCTTTAGCTTAGGCTCCCTTATAATGTATATGTAGTCTGTTATTTTCTAATTCATTTAAATTCGAGTGTCTTGTAAAAGCCAGGTGTTCGACATTTTTAAGACATTTTTCGAAAACATTTTTAATCTTAAATTATGCGGTAAATTTTGACACCCATTCCGAAAGCCTAAATTTTTTGTTAGTAGGCACAGCTAAGACAGCTTGCATGTTTATTGCATGTGGCTGGTTTACTGGTTATCCCACTTGTGGGGTATGCTGTGATGGGATAGAACTACACTGCGAAGTCAAAATGGGCAAGGCCATTAAGTAGAGTAAAAAATCATTCCACTAACATATCCATTGAAAAAAAAAAATTTGGCGCTGATCTTTATAAATTTCTATCTTATTTCAGCAAATGATATACCGAGGAGGACACCGCAATCCAGGCGTACGTTATCAGTACACAGTGGATAAGAAGAGAAACGAGAAAGAAGGAGACAAGTACTACTGGGTTCTAGGAGATTGGTCCGCCTGCTCCAAAACCTGTGGAAGAGGATTCACGAGAAGGCCTGTTCTCTGCATAAACTCTTCTGGAGGTACGTAGACAACTAAATAAGAAGAACTTTTTGAACAAGAGTGTTTTTATTATTATTATTGGACAATATTATTATTTCTTATTTTGTATTGAGGATTGCAAAATGTTTTATGTTTATTATATATGTATTGTAAAAGGCAAATGCCGTATATTGATTGAAATAAATAAATAAATAAATAAATATTAAAGTGTCGTTTACGTGCCGAAGCACCTCAAGGACACTGTACAATTCAAAAATTCTAGGACATTACATCCACGTCATATTATAAATATAGATAAATACATAGATAAATGAGAAATCTTGGATACATAAAGGTATCCACGTCAGAAGTTCCATGTACTACATTGAGTTACAAATATTTTACGATAACTATGATTTCAAACCATTTTGAGAACTATTATATATACCTATATATATATAATAGAGACTGCTTCTCCCCACTAAAAAAGTTCTGGATGTACTCTTTTATTTAAAATTTTGTGTTTATCATACAACCATAATTTTCTTTCTAAGTTTTTTTATGTCCCCTGCAAATTTATTGATAGTAAAATTATATTTATTTTTCTTCATGCAAACTTTTTAAGGAAGGACACGTAGACGTGAGTGATCATTTTGTTCATTCTTAATCAACATTTATTATTGATTCTGTAACACATCTGTTGTTTTTTTGTATTCCAGATGTTGTGGATGAAGAGTTGTGTATCAGCACTACGGAGATGGACAAACCATCTGACATGTTGAGGGTGTGCAATATTAAACCATGTCCTACATACTGGTGGGTGGGTGCCTGGTCAGCTTGTCCGGCCTGCATTAAACAAGTATGACATAATATAATATACTTAATATTATTATCCAACTCATAGAGATTACTTTAGGTTCAGTCTTAATCTGAAATTAAACTGAATATCTCGTAATAAATCCAAATCGTCAAATTAATAATTAGAAACTGTTTTCATTTTGTTGCCAATCTTCCTGAGGATTTATTGATTGGTTTAACGTTTATTTTGCAAAACTCCTTATTAATTTTAATTAAAAAGGAATAATTAATGGTTTAAGTTTAACTACTTTTTAGGTAATTATCGAGTGTAACAAAGAGCTTGACAATAGCTTTGTAAGTTGAAACCATTATCAAAACCAAAAACCAACTGGTATTCAATCTATATTCAGTCCAAGTTTCACATTAAACAGCTTTCGTTGCCATCTTTGGCATACCATTCTTCATATTTGATAAAAAAAAAACCATGACCTCTTTTTGTTTCAGAACCAGTCTCATCCATTACGAACCAGAAAGGTGTGGTGTAGAAACAAACAGGGCAATGGGATACTCCCAGATGCTGAATGTGATTCTTTAAATAAGCCGATCCTTTACATCAACTGTGCGGGCTTGTCCAAGTGTCATCACAGATATTGAAGACTGCTATTATACTTATACTGGAGTATGTTGATCTGGGAGTCTGTATTGACTCCGTTATTCGGGAGGACGCGATGCTGCATGGGAAAGAGTGTTTTTTGGCCGAAATGTTTTTCCATCAAAAATATAACAGAAGAGAACAACAATATAACTTCAAAGAAAATCAAAATCAACAATAATCATCATTTATAAAACGCGATCAATTCCGTAAACTTTTTTCTTTACGAAAACACCATTTTAATAAATCTAAATATTTTTTTTATATTATTTTAAATTTATATTAAAGAAATAAACAGGATTCAGAGTACAGAATGTCAAAAAGTATATTATGATCAGAAAGAAGAATGAAATGGCTGTATGAGAGAATTTACATATTGAAGAAATTCAGTGAAATAAATTATGATTGAAAGAAAAGGCACCAAAGCAAAACTTACCTGCATAGATGTGTATACATCACCAGCAAATATTTTCTATGAAATACAAATTAGTTTGTGTGTATGAAGCGGACAATATGATAAATTGAAAATTCAGTCAATAGTTGTGAATAGAAAGATAAATCATGACTCTCTTTCGGGATCTCCACAGGTGCGGAACTTAACTAGCGCGAATAACTTCCTCCTTTCTTCGAGTCTCGTTATATTAAACCAATTGTAATTTACCACTTAGTTAATTGAATAAATGTATAAAGTTATTACTCGAGTGATCATTTTACCTGGTAAGACAATTATCTCTCTTTTTCCTTCTGGTAAAATAATGTATCTTCGTCAGTGACGAAGGAAGAAGGACATCGTCCTGAACAAGCGCTAAGGATAGTATCCTGGTAAATGATTTGTGAACTACTTTTTATTACAGACACTGCATGATGTATACAAGTGAAGCATGAATTGGATGAAAAGAATGAAAGTAGTATAAATGAAGTAGAAACGAAATTGTTGAGAAGAATGACTTGTGCTATAAATCTGAGAGTGTATAACAGTGTGATATGAGAAGAATATAGAATGAAAGTGTGAAAAACAAGATGAATAGGTATACAAAAGAAACATAAGTTTGGGCATATGGAAAAAAAACAGAATATCTCAGATGAACACGTGTTGAGCACATAGAACAGGAGAAATATTACGGAAACAATAAACGTTCTTTCTGCCTACTCCACAAGAGAAACACCATGATAGGATGTATGATGCAAATTAATATAAGGAAAGCATGAATGAATACTAAAACATATTATTTATTATGACCTGTACCAGTGTGATGCCATAATTCTTAAGTGTACCTGAATGTACATGTAATAAATTTTATTTGTTCACTTGAAACCAAACCTATGTATGAACACTTCAAAAATATTGACTATACAAGTAAATAATTGTTGTTTTTACAACAAAAAAAAAAACATTTGTCTATGGTTGAGTTCATGTAGTCAGACATTTAAACTGTACAATTTTTATGATGATCTAGGTTGAATGTATTTTGATGTTGAGGGTGAAATCATGGGGCGAACCATGATGATTTTCGGCTATAGTCATTAAGCCTTAAGTCTTTCTTTTAAGTTGTAAATGTTATAATATTTTTGAGGTAACTTTTTAATTATTTGAATAAAATAGAAAATGATATACGTATGCCATACTTATATACTAATCACTGCCTTTCAATGACAAAGACATTCAGAAATAGAAGGATAAATTTGCATGTGCGTACATTTCATTAAGCAGTCCAGAGTTTCTACACTTTGACAAATCGAATCCACGCAGTTAAATATACTTTTAAAAAAAGAACATTGAAAACTATGCATGTGCTAATATATCTTTTGAATCTTAGAGATTCTCAATTTAGTAGTCTTCTAGAACATATTAATGGGGTTATTGAGTCCAATCCTAAATAAACTGTAACAAAATAAGTAATTCTTATCCTTCTTAAACGAATTATAATTAATATTTCGCCTAAAAAAATATACTTCTCTAGTTATTTATAATGTTTCGAAGTAATATATGATTTTTAAAGATGAACAATAAACAGAGATAGAAATAAACAAATAATTAAGAAACTGCAATATGAGAAATATCTTCAATACCCTTCAATGTAATCAATTTAGAGTAAATTTATATCTTGTATTGATTAATATGAAAACCCCAAGATTAATCTATTCTGTTATTTTTTTTATATTAATCATTTGAAATCATGTAAAAAAATGAAAACATTAAAATAAAACAATAATCATTCTTGCATTTTCAATATGGACTGTGTGAAATTGTCAAACTTTTGTTGCACATAAAATTTTCACATTAAAAACATGTTTCAAACAATTTATTTATTGAATATTATGAGATAAATATTATTTTATTATTTACATGCTGTTAAACAATGTTTTAACAGCATGTAAAGCAGTTAATTAATTTGATAGTCAAAGTTTTGAGAGCTTCGCACAGTCCACTTTGATTGTGCAACAAAAGCATGCAGAATCTCAGAAAGAGTAATGTATTTTATTTTATTTAAATATTTTAATTTTATATTCTGTGCCATTTTGTACCAGTTTGAATTAAAGTAATTATGTTATTTAATATTGCTTTAATTCCCAATAATTACTGTTTAAGTAATAATTTTAATGTAGAGATTCATTGTTATTTTGATGTTATTTTATTATAATAATTTTGTACATATTAGCATTAACCAATAATGTAATTTAAAATGATGAATTGTTTTATTTAAAAACAAAATCAAAATCTTATTGCAATTATCAGTATTCCGGAATGAAATTGTCTGTAAATGTGGTAATTGTGTTGTATGTTATATTTTATAACAATATTTTTTTAATATTAATTTTATAATTCCCTAGTCTAATAATAAGTTATATTTTTATGTATTTCAATATATAATTTCAATTTTTTCTTATACATTATTATAATGCGCTAATGTTTTTATTATTTTGACGATTGGTACCAGACCCCCAAGACAAACCGCACTTGGCGATCGACTACAAACAAATTTTCGACAATAACCCATAATTACACGGTGCATGTAGGAAGATTGTCGAAAAGTTCGTCAGTAGTCGATCGCCAAGTACGGTTTGTCTACAGCCCCAGATTCAACACGTTACAAGGAATAATTAATGTTCCCTATTCCCGTCCATTCTTTTAGAACAGTTTTAATGATATGATTATTAATTGTATTAGCTGCCTGTTCAATAAAGATAAACTCCCTTTTATTTAAAAATCGGGATGTCAAAATTCTATAATTTACTATGGTTACTAATTAATACAAGTTTTTTCTACAAAAATTCAAAGAACTACTACTACTCTTTCATTTTCAGCTATGCTGTTAATGTTAACTTCATACTCAAAATTTTCTACTTACTATTTCGAATATAATCAGCAAGAAATAAAATGTGCCCTTATTTTAAATTTTGAGAAGGAAAGAATTGATTTCGACCCTGTAATCATAACATGCTAATGTGAATTTTTTTTCATATAAATATCTTGTGTCTAGTGCTGTTTAGTGAATAAATTTATTCTATATATAATGATAATATCTTTGCACAGTAAATATGGGTCATGTGACACTCGTAATGTTTTGTATTTTACCTCTGATTACGACATAAAAAATATTTTAGGTACTTATCATATTTAGGTAAACTTTTAGTATTAACTTTCTTGTAGCGGCCCGTCTTTGGCTCATAATCTTTCCGAGTGGCCCTTGTTCCCTAAAAGTCTGTGCATCCTTGACCTAAACACTGACACAGTGGATACAAGCATATTTCTTTTTTACAGTGTATTTTTTGTTGTAATTAAGTATTCTTTTTGAGCTTGACAATATTTTGCCAATGTCACGTGACCCATACTGAGTGTGTGACACGATAATGATATACTTATTATAATAATTATTGTGTGTGTGTGTGTATGTGAGAATTGTTTTGTCTGTCTGAACACTAATACTATTGAGTATAATAAATGATATTGTAATATTATATTTTGTAGGTTAAGAGACTCAGTTTTAAGAGTTTCTCCATGTCTTGTCATATTAATATATTATATAATGTTCACGTTAGGTATTACTAGTTTGTAGATCATCTGTCGCATTGTAATTTTTCATCAATTTAATAAACATTACAGCATTCTATTACGGTCCATCTGTTGATTTGTTATTTATACCCTGAACACAAAATAAAACATGTTTCTTATTCAGCGGAACCTTCAGCAAATCCCGGTAACAAAAAAATCTATCAAATAAGATGAAAAACAATAAAATTAAGCGAAATATTTCTAATTGCATACTCCGTTGAAATGTAGTGAGTTACAATCCATTAGATTGGTCTGCAATGAGTTTGGATTTCTGCCGTCGGTTTTGGCCTCCGCTATGGTGATGAGCAGGCCCGGGTGCCTGTGTCAATGGTGACGTACAGACAGCTAGATGCGAACATCAATCATCAAGCAAAAATTTTAAACCTTTCGGCGACAATTCAGAGCATTCTCGGAAGAAATATTCGAATGAATGCCTTCGTTAGGTCTCATGGACGGGTAACGAAGGCATTCATTCCAATATTTCTTCCGAGAATGCTCTGAATTGTCGCCGAAAGATTTAAGATTCTTGTTTGACGTTCGCATTCAGCTGTCTATACGCCGCAAATGAAATAAGTGGACACAAACTTGGCATAACCCCATAATAATATCAATAGTAAAAACTAAACAATCAGTTTCATTATAGAAGTACTAACAATCCTTATGTAATAAACCTCAAGGTTGTCCTTTCAGTGCCATTCAAATATAAAATTCAGAAATGATAACATAACTAATCACTGAATTGAAGATGTTCAGTGTTGCACATATGATTTATTTCAGAAATACCTGTTATATTTCAGAAACTTCAAGGTAATTACATGTGTATTCTTTACCAGAGTTTTTAAGCTTTAAAATGATAAAAAAAAACTTCACGCTTTGATGACCGGGGAATTAAATTTTTTGTATGAATACGTGTTTATCTGGTGTCGATATTAGCGCTAGGCGTACCTTAATGCAACTTTATTTAAGATAAAGCAAAGCAAGAAATAATATACAGCGTTTTGTCTCATTTGTGGTTATAAATGGTACATAATAAATGATACACCAATGTAGGTATCTATAATATTATTTTGAGATTTGTATGGACAAATAATTAAGGTTTATGATTGTATAAAGATGAATGCATCAGTTTTAGTCCTATCAGTGAATTTAAGCAATATTGGGAGTGATTTTTACTTGGATGGATGACTGTTATAATATGTAGCAATATGGAGTTGAATTTTACACATTTATTATTTTGTATTAATTAAAGAACTAGTTTTTAATTTTAATAGTGGGAAAAGAGGCACGAGTAATTAAAACTAGACAGTTTTAAAAATACTTACATTTATTATATTTCACATATTAATGTGACACGTGAATAGAACATAATATGCATATTTATTTAAGATATAATAAATTACACAACATAATTCTATAATACGCATAACTAGTAATTGGAGAACAATATAATAAACATTCCAACTTCAACACAACAACAAAATAATAATCACTTGTGAGTATTTTCAAACTCAATAGGTCTGATCATATCTCCCAGTATCTCAAATGGCTAACTATCCAACAAAGAAGGAGTTCACTCCATGATTAACAAAATCAAAAAACAAATATGTTCTTATTGAGAGAGAGATGTATTTCATTTTACAAGGACATTGTCAATTGTATAAGACGAAAGACATCTCCCTCAATAAAGAACATATCAAAGAAGAAATCATTTGTTTTTTAGTTTCATTATGGAATTCTACTACCCAAACACGGATACAGTGAATCCGTATTTAACTTCTCCTTCATAAAACATTCTATTTCACATATTCTCCTTACCATTTGAAAAGAAAATTTTGAGTATTTAGCGAGTCATGACCTACCATTTCGACCCAATAACGAACATCTTCTGGCCATTCCTACACGCAGTAAAAACTTTGGTGTTAGAACTTACTACAAGTACAACAAAAAATAAAATAAAATAATCACAAAAACATAACAACAAGAATATTTTAATGGAAATGTATTTTACTTATTGAGTAATAAAATATAAAAATAAACATAAAAAGATAAAATAAAAACAATAATAATACAACTCATCGAATACAACAAGTATGTGATGTAGACGATGTTGAAATTAGTATCTTGCAAATCACTTATACACTTTTTAGCAAATTATTACACAACAGTCGAACATTTTCATAGAACTTAATTCTTATCTTAGTTATTTAAATACACGTTCATTCGTGTAGAATTGAAATGCTAAAACAAAATTTAGGAGAAGTTAAAAAGTAATAAATTAAACAATAAGAAACATGCTTGAATCATACAAAGAATCACATACTTAGTAACTATACTCAATTTCTGGAGAGAATAACCAAGCGTTGCGCATAGTACCGCCCTTTTGACTGCGCTGCTACCCCCTCTACAAGAATTATTTTGTAACCTTCCAATGACTGAGAAAATAAATGGGGTACAAAAAGACCAAGAGATTTAGTGAACATAAAATATTTATTATTTTAAATGCAGTACAATATTATAAATTCGGAAAAATTATCAACAGTATTTACTACACACTATTTGCAAAATATATTGTTTTAAATACAAAAAATAACAGCTAAACGTTTAATACATATACAAAGAACATATTTTCTACTGAAAATGTATGGAAATAAATTTAATATTTTATTGTTTTAAATACTACAAATAAACATTTAAATGTTTAATACCTATACAAAAAACATATTTTCTACTAAAAATGCATGGAAATAATTTCAAAAAACAAGATTACACATTTGAAATATGTGGTAGCTACGCGTTATTTTAAATTTAATAAAATTTCGGCGTTATTTTCAAAAAATAATTAAAATCCTTACAAACACTTTTTATTCAAATAACACTTCGGAAAAAATAATTACAATAAAGTAATACTTTACCTGTCCTTTTTTATTTTTTTTTCTGGCGATACTTTTGGGGTAATATTGTCCGTTTTATTTATCACGGTCACTACTCGGTTAAAACTCAACAAAAAAATTCAAACACTCCTGCGCAAGGGTGTCGATAGACTGATAAGGGCTATTATTGGCAGGGACATTACACAGATGGGCGTACCTGCGCAGAACAGTTCTCAGTTTGGTACTTGGCTTGGTTATTCTCTCGAGAAATTGAGTATATACTACACAAAGCCTTTTAATTCAATTCTGTATGTGGGAGCGAAACTACACTATATGGAATTTTGGCCAAAGTGACTTATCTATAAATATAGTATAATAGTCCTTGTTATGCTATTTTGATGATATACATATTCATCTATCTTGAAAACATATTATATTTTGTCCATTAATAACAAACCTATGTCAAAATTTTGTTAAAGCAAAACAACACTATTTGAATGCAACATTGTGAAGTTTTTCAAAAAAGTGAGATATGATAAATAGCAATCGTTCACAATAATTTTCAAGAATGTTTAATTTTGTGTTATCTAACATGTGAGAAGCAAATCGTAGTCGGTTCTATGAAACCTCTTATGTGCTCCAAACCAATTAATACAGGGGACGCAAAAAAACTGTTTTTAAGTCCACAGATCAACAAATGTAATCAAATTTATTATCAATTTCATGTAAAACGTCTAAATTTTTACATGAATTTGATAATAATTTTGATTACATTTGTTGATCTGTGGACTATAAAACAGATTTTTTGCGTCCCCTGTGAAATTTGGTTTGGAGCACATAAAGAGGTTACATAGAACCAACACTGAACGGCCATACTGAAAAACGACGTGTATTGAGATAGCATAATTTCTTTCCGGCTTACAGAATTATCTTTTTAATAATTCTAAATTTCGATTTAATAGTAATGACAATAACTAACGGTGGGACAGGATGGACTTAAATAATTAAAAGGAAATTATTGTCACTTTATACATCATTACTAACTTAACATGTTAAGTAAAAAATTCAACATCTTTGGCATAGAAGCAGACTAATCGGAACTCATTGAGATGGTAGGCCCCAATGTCAGATATCTGTCAAATATAGTTTTGTATGGAGGAAAATTGTTGCTACAATAATATTATTTGGATTTTTTGGCGAAATATTTTTATATTTACAAAAATAAAATAAAACCGGCAAAAATAAAATCTAATTCGAATACAAATTTCCTAAAGCTTATATTCGAGGATACAAAAATAAAAAAAAACCGGCAAAAATGAAATCTAATTCGAATATAAACTTTAAGAAAATCGTATTCGAGTTAGATTTTATTTTTGTTGGTTTTATTTTATTTTTGCCGGCAAAAATAAAATAAAACCAGCAAAAATAAAATCTAACTCGAATGTAAAGTTTGCCGGTGTCGAAAAACTAGGTGTCCAAAAATAATTTAACGTGGTGATCAAAAAGTAATTCTACATATGGCAAAAAGTAATTCTACATATGGCAACAATTTCGTGAATATTACTTTTGCTATGAAATCTCACATTTGACAACAGTGGGGCCTACCATCTCATATAGTGCCGACTAATCATAATTTCAATATAATATTGATGATGTAAAAATCTATACTGCACATTGTTCAGTTGAGAAAACGCTTCTAAGAACTTAATATTATTTAATCACAGTAGGATTGTTAAAATAATTGCAAAAAAAAATTAAAACAATAATCAGAGTCTCATGAATCTTCCACAAGAGTAGGTATTTAATAAATTTTAGAAATGAAAAAATTAATCATCATTCCTTTTATGTTAACCTTAAACTATTGAATACGACAAAATAACACTTTTGAAACGTCCCAAACTAAATGCTGAAAACTATTCTAGAACAATTAAAAAATAAATGCTAAATTTAGGTGTTAAATAAACAATTATCTGTTTATCTATCTATACCCTCACGCCGCCGTGTGGTAGCAGGCAAAGAGGACACAATACCATGTTGGTCTATCCTTACATACTTCTTTCGCTTCCTCTTCATTCATCAAGTTTCTTATACATGCATGCCAATTTCTCTTATGCAACACTCGGCCATGCTTGAGAATCAATTAACGAAAGAAAGAATTATTAACTTTCATAAACATCTTAATTAAAACTATATTGAAAATATCTACAAAAAGGAATGTGGAACACTTTCTCTTTAAGACAATAATATGTATCTATACACCATCACAGTATAACCCACAGACTAGCCTCATGGAATAAAACAAGCTAATTGTTCCCCTTAAACAATAATACAAGTAAACAAATTATAAAACATATTAACTGGTATCACAATCTGTCTGTAAATGGATAAAGAAATAAAATAATACAACAAATAATATCAACATATGTCTCCTTAAATAGTAAATGACAAACTTAGCAAATAAAAAGAGGAATTTTAGAAGTTTTTATAGTAATCTTAATAAGAATATACACAAAAAGAAATATCTTATTTTAACTATGATACTTTACACCAGTGGTCTCTAACCCACGGTTCATGAATTACAGTCCTTTTGTAAACAATCAACTTCTCCCACTCAGCGGGTTGTGGTAAAATGATCATAAATTGATTCAAACAAAGGATTCTGTGTCTCTTTTATTTTCTCCGTCAATATAGGAAAGAAAACAATCATTGTCTTTCTCATCTCTTTTCATAAACAAAGAGTAGAAATGAGAGAAAGAACATTCGTTCAAACTGTTAGTTCGATAAGTGTGGACACAGCTAAACAATGACATGTTTTAATGCGAAATTAAAAGACAAAGTTCACACGTCCAGACCAGTAAATGAGAAAAAGAATGCGTAAGAACATGTTCAATTATCAACTATAATGTTAAACTTTTTGATAAATATCTTACAGTTTATCAATAATTGTGATGAGTGTTTGTAGATATTTGTACTTTCCAACTCTACATAGAGTTTCTAAATGAGTTCGGGTTATAAAACATCCTTCTCTTTTCTTATACTCTGTCAGGGATGGCGAACCTAAGGCACGCGTGCCCAAGGTGGTACGTTTAAGAATTTAGATGGCATGCAAATAATTTCCACGTTCAAAAAAAAAATGTTTTGCTTTAAATTTATAAAATAAAAAAAGTATCTTAAACAATCAGCGAATTATTTAGTTTAATAAGTTTTATAGCTTAAAAGAGAATCTGTTATGATTTTTAAGCTTGTAAATAAAATCAGATAAAATAATGCATTTTTTAAATTTTACATAAAAAAAATGCTTGTGTATTTTCTTCTTTCATCAATAGTATCACAAACAAAAGACATGACGACATTCATGCATAAAAAGATTGCATTGTCTATACTTCCCGCATGATACTAGTCCCCTGAGGTGAATATTTTTGTAATAAACATTGCTCCCGGCAAGTCTTTTTTTTATTTATTTCTTTTATTTTGCCATCAATACGTCCGTAATTATTTTTACGATGTATTAATGCTTTGTTTATATTTAGAATTTAAGTTACATAAACATTTGATGCATTTATATTTCCATGGCATGTGGCATGCGAAATATTATTTATTATATTGAATAAAAAAATTCAGGCACTCAAGCTCAAAAAGGTTCGCCATCCCTGCTCTACGTAGTTTTGTGGGATGCTCTCAAAAAGGTTTGACATAGCTATCAATTTTGCCTTTTCTGTGTTGTGTCATTAAATTCACAGTCTTACGTGGTATTGTTTCCCTATACCTGATACACTAACTTATTATAAATTAATTATTTTTAATATTTGGCAACATCTGACAACAATTCAATATAAAATAGTTCTTGACTTTGAGATCAAGTAAGACTTTACTCCGAGCAATGAATAATAAATGATCACTTAAAATTATTACAACTTTATAGGATATTACGTAACAAAAAAAAACTGTGTTTAATTAGTAGACAATATTATTATATCTAGAAGTAAAAAATTACCTGTAAAAATACAATATTCTTACATATATTAATATCAAAACCATCTATGAGTACACTTAGTAACGCTATCAAAGACCTTGCGTACAACACACGTAGTACTTTGTTTAAGAGATCAAAAAAATGCGTCGACTGCCCGAACATTATAACACTAAAAGTCTTTTATTTTACATAAAACTCATGACACTCATTTGCGTCACAAGTGCGAACTACCACCGTAATTTTTTTACATCATGCCCAAAACAAATTTTGAGTTTACTAATCAATAATAATACCAATTAAAACTGTATACGTAGATAATAATATGTATAAAGATATGTCATTTATATTAATTCTCAAAACAAACAATTAAAAATAGCTCAAATATGAAGTGATCAACCTAGATTAGTACATTCTCTTATATCGTCCCTCTTCTGACTAACAGTTGTATCTGCCTAAATGTAAATTGTTCAGGAGAGCGTTTGTGTTTTACCGTGCATATTTTCGTCTCTCCTAGTTATATGATTCAGTGTAAATATATTACATTATTTTATTTGTACCTATTCTTATATATCTCAGAATCACTTTTGTGATGAAATTTTGAGGAATTAGCAGATACAACACATTTTATTTAGAATAATTCGTAAATACGACAACAAATCAGAAAGCTATTCCAGGATAACGGTAACAGTTACATGTGTTCTTCAGTGAGAACATGCAGGGCACATATAAATATACATTGGTGATCATAACTCGATTTCGCCAAAAATGTCAGATACGACAGTTAGTCAGAAGAGGGATGATATTTTTTAAACGACAAACTAAAATCAACTACATGTCTAATAAAATTTACCAAACGTACAGCACTCAATTGATATAAACATTATGGTCGGTCATTCACCTAAATAACTGCATATTTTTGTGTACAACGAAGGGTAAAAAAGAGATTGATAATGTGGAGTTAAACTACAATGTAAAGATTAATCATATAGAATATAAAGGTAATAAATAAAGTGGTTTAATCCTCTTCTACGCTTTATCACACATCTTGAATTGGACGTTTCTTCTGAAAAATTAATATAAAGATTACAACAAAACTATTGTAACAAGAAATAATGAATCAACATAGGGTAACACTGAACATTTAATAGGCATTCCAAAAAACACAAGCACAATGAAGTATTAGGGCCGGCTAGTGTTGTGGAATTCTCAAGAAATAATTTTTGGAGAAATTTATTTCTCGAAGTAGAGAATTTTCGGAGAATTTTTTTTTTTTATTTAACTTTTTATAATAAATATTTTATTCAATCAATCAATAACAATGTACAAATGTTGACACAATTTACAAGGAACACATAGATGAGAGGATTATTACTCAGCAGGCGGGTTTCAGACCGGGAAGATCATGCTGTGGACAAATACTTAACCTCACTCAGCTCATAGAGGACGGATATGAGAACAAGAAGATATCAGGGGCTGCATTTGTAGATCTTACGGCAGCGTATGATACAGTTAACCACCAAGGGCTCCTTGTGAAATTATACAATGTTACCAAGGACTTTAAACTTACGTCTTTCATCGGTACGCTCCTACAAAATAGACGTTTCTATGTTTCCCTCCAGGGAAAGAATAGCCGCTGGAGAAACCAAAAGAACGGACTTCCACAGGGTAGCGTCCTGGCTCCAGTTATGTATAACATTTACACAAACGACCAACCTATACTCCATGACGTAAAGCAATTTATCTATGCTGACGATACGGCAATCGTGGCACAGGATGATACCTTCGAGAGCGTGGAAATTAAACTGTCAAGAGCCCTGAATAAACTGTCCGAATACTACAGGGATAATAATCTTAAACCTAATCCAACAAAAACACAACTATGTACCTTCCATCTAAGAAACCGGGATGCCAAGAGAACACTAAACGTGACATGGGAGGGAAAGAAACTGGAAAATTGCGAAAACCCTAAGTACCTTGGTATAGTGTTAGATAGAACACTCTCATTTAAGCAACATTGTCTAAACACCAAGGGGAAAATTTGTGCTCGGAACAATATTCTCCGAAAGCTAGTCGGAACAAAGTGGGGTGCACAACCATCTGTCCTTAGAACTTCAGGACTTGCACTCTGCTACTCGGCAGCTGAGTATGCGGCCCCAGTTTGGTTTCAATCTTGTCACACTAGAAACGTAGATGTTGCTTTGAACGAAACTAACAGACTCATAACTGGATGCCTTAGACCTACTCCTGTGGAAAAAAACCAATTACTAACTGGGATAGCACCACCACATATACGAAGAGTGGTAGCCTCTGAGGAGGAAAAAAGGAGACAGCAAGATGACCCTCGACATCCGCTATATGGCCACATCCCCCCGCCCTCAAGGCTCAAGTCTAGAAACAGCTTCCTCAGGAACCCAACGGTATCAACCTCAACCAGCAAAGGGAGAAGAGTTGAGTTGTGGAAAGAACACTTGGGAAATGAAAATCTACCCAAACCAACAGAGGAACTTCCAACAGGTCACCAACTACCATATGCAACCTGGAAATCCCTGAACAGACTGAGGACAGGCGTAGGAAGATGCAGGGTGAACCTGGACAGATGGGGAATGCTGGAGGCCGGCCAGGATGTGAAGTGCGACTGTGGGGAAACCCAGAACATGACACACCTGCTGAATTGCCCGCTTATGGGAGGGGGGTGCTCTGAGGAAGATCTATGGCGAGCTAATGACAATGCCATTTTGGCTGCGAACTACTGGAGGGACAGAGTATAGATGATTATGGACACGGAAAGTAAGTAAGTAGACACAATTTATCACCAATATGGCTACAATTAATTACAGAAACAAAAAAATGTTAGGTACATAGAAAAAAGTGCTAATAACTGATGAAAAATCTTGATGTTTGACACCCCACATGCCCATATTTAAGTTAAAAAAAGATTGCAGGTATGTACATGGAAAAAAGTGTTAATAACCTCTGATTTGGGCCTAAATCAGCCCCACAAATTTTTGAATCAATGAGTTTGGCTGTAAAGTGTACTGAACGAAAGGTCATAATACCACTAAGAAAAATTATGGAGAGAAATTTCTCTTCCATCAGAGGAGAATTTCTCTGGAGAATTTTCTCTTCTCACATCACTAGGGCCGACTGAGATTTTTACAACACAGAACATGACACAATTTTAGACTTTGGACGTACACTGATTTATATTTATTCTCAAAATTTTATACGTATAGGTATATATCTCTACCCACAAGTGGGGTAGCCAGTAGATTAGCTATATGTAATAAACATGTAGATAGTTTTCACTGCGCCAAAAAATAATAATAAGTTCAGGATGGATGGAATACCACATTGCTTGCTTAGTTGAACATGTTGAATGTCTTTATTTGCGGTGTTTTACGAATACCTGACTGTTACAGGACATTAAAAACTTGCGGTAAAGAGTCGGAGACTATACTCATCTCACGACTTGAAACTGTAATAGTTTACATTCTCCAGAGCCACAAAAAAACACATACAACAACAGCTGAGAAGAAACACCAAAACCAATCATTTGAAAAGTATTGTTAAAAAAAAATCTGTGGTGACAAGGTAAAAAGGGGCATGAGTCAGTTTTGCAGTATTGAGTTATTCCCTCCACAGAAATGTAAATATATGTCATACCATGGACCTAAATAGAGTAATGGACAGACACTTTGGTAAACATTTTGTAGCTGCGCGGGGAGGGGAATGACGACCATTTTGTAAGAAATAAATTTTGTTCGGTGCGTCGCATTTGGGCTGCGTTCAGACAGTCACCGAGTGATCAGTCGACGACGCATATTTTGAAAGTACATATACAATGCCAGAACGCATTCATAGTGTTCATGTACTGTATTTTCCAAGAGGGTGTTGGTATTTTCTGAGACTATAATTCTTATTTTGTTACACATTTTGAAAACATAGTAACATAGTGGGCCGTCGTTGCATATTCAAAAAGAGACATGTGCACACATTTTTATTTGGGCATACTCTTTTAAAACTGTTCATTAAGGCATTAAAATTGTAGTCTGGACTTTTTATTGGCATGTGATATTATTCTTTAAGTATTGAATTTTAATATTTGATACTAAGAATCACTTAATAAAATGGTTATGATGTCATTATGAGCAGTTTATTCTGGAAATTTCAAAACATTTATGAATTCACATGTCTCTTTTTGAATATGCAACGACATGTTACTATGTTTTCAAAATGTGTAACAAAATAAGAATTATAGTCTCAGAAAATATACTCGATTTCTGCGTAATTGTCATTTATAATTTCTGACGCTGATTCAGTGAATTCGTTTGGATAAATTTAGGATATAAACTTGTAACAAGTATTTGGGAAGTATACAAGCTCAGAAAGTTAGATAATGGAATAATTAAAAAAAAAAGTATAAAGCAATTAGTTATAAACTAATCAAGTAGTTATTACTTTAACTGTTAATTTTAAAGATACCTATTAAAATAATTTATTCCTAAAATAACACAAAAGTACTTGAATGCTTCTATAAAAAGGCGCCAGTCAAATAATAAATAAATATTTATTTATTTATAATTTACGTCTTTTGCAGGTTGACAAATTTAAGAAATTATAACAAAAAGTAAATCCAAAAAAAAAAAATTTAAAAGTTATAAAAGCAATAAAAAAAATAATAAAAAGACGTAAAAAATAATGGCGCCATTACGATAACATTGGGTCATAAAACGCTCTAAGTTATTCACGATTATCCGGATTACATTCACCACTCACTGCAACTTCATGGTCGTTCAGGTCAAACGACGCCGAGTGACATTTATGCTCCCATGAACCAACCCTTGTATGTTTAGTTGTTTTAAAAATGTTTCAAGTTTTTGCACATCAGTTGAATTTTTCATATCGGTTTTTGTTTTTATATCTAGAAGAATAGGAATCATCTTATGATTAACATGGTGATGTGCGCTATAAATGGTTGTGGTTATAAATCCAATCCAACTTTCGCAGGAAACAGGATTGTCATATTTTCGGTAAGTTGTTTTGTATTGTAGTTTTTATCTTAATATATTGCGATTTTAAAGTCGTTTATATTATAATTCGTATACTTATAAATGATCATAATAATGTTATAAACGTTCTGTATAATTATCTGTCCTTATTCTCCTATATCTACACATGTAACTTGTTTTCCATTCTGTCATCTGACAATACAAAGAACCTACAATCTGATGTTTGGTTTGTTTACCCGTTAGAATGAAATGTTTCATGCATACAAATCTGATCAGGTTAATGATATTATCGCATGTTTATAAACAAAATCATTTTTTGTAGTTTTCCAAAGGATCCAGAAAGGAGAAACTGGACATTATCCAATATTTGACACCAAGTAAACGTAGTGTTTTGTGTTCAAAAACATCTCGTTTTTCTGCGAGGTTGGAGAAAAACGTCATTCTTACGAAATATCCTGAGTTTCCCGCTCATTTGCAAGTTCGTGTGTTTTATATTATTCATTTAGATATATCCTTCAATTGTCATTCATTCTCTCCATATTGTGTGTATATGAAAACAAAGTTTAAAAATAAATACTGAATGGTTTAGAAATGACTCCATTTTATTTACTCATCCTATTCCCTATTTCATCAAATATATGAAAACATTAAGTTATGTGGCATTGTAATTATTTTAAGAAGTAAATATAATGTTTTCTGATACTGTGTGAATAATTTCCATACATTGCCCATACAAATGTTAAATAAAGTATTTCCTACAAAATGGCCACCGTCGATTTCCCTTCCTCACTTTTTGGCTTCGCTGTCATTCATACAAATTACTATAAACGTTCCATCCCCTACCTACATACATCCATGTGTCATACCTCACAAAGTAATGGTAGCCTATGTTACTAGGCAACCCTTGATGGCATTATTTGTGAGGTATGACATTGTCAGATCGATAGGCTGCAGTCAGTTATGAATTCAGCTGCACGTGTTATCTTTGGAGTACAAAGGTGTACACATATGACTCCACTTTTGAGGGAACTTCATTGGCTACCAGTGGAGGCTAGAGTGCAGTACAAAGTGTGTATGTTAGTTTATAAGGCACTGAATGAGGATGCCCCAGTTTATATTGCTGAATTGTGCAGGTTGAAAAATATAGGTATGAGGCAGCGTGCCTTAAGATCTGCTCAGAGTGTGTCCTTGGAGTTGGTAGCTCCGCAGAGGAAAAATTTAACAAATTACGGGGATAGAGCCTTTTCTGTGGCGGGACCCAACCTCTGGAATGGATTACCTCTTGAGCTCAGGCAAGCTGCAGATCTTAAGACATTCAGAAGGGACCTAAAAACTTTTTATTTTACCAATTACTTTTAAATATTGCATTCTGTTTTACATTCTTGGCTTTAAATATTGTATTCTGTTTTATATAATTGACGTGGATACATATTGTATCTAAAATATTTGTAACTATATGTAGTATGGAACTTCTGACGTGGATACCTTTATGTATCCAAGATTTCTCTTTTATCTATGTATTTATCTATATTTATAATATGACGTGGATGTAATGTCCTAGAATTTATGAATTGTACAGTGTCCTTGAGGTGCATCGGCACGTAAACGACACTTTAATATTGTCCAATAATAATAATAATACCTACATTTCTGCGAAGGGAATAACGCAATACTGCAAAACTGACTCACGCCCCTTTACCTTGTTACCACAGAATTATAACGATAAATCAAAATAAAACATAAAATGTAACAACATTGACTTATTCAAATATGAATATGAACATAAAATAAACAGAGATAAAATAAAAAAATAAAACAAAAGACTTACAAATATAAAAATAAAAATTCCAAGTTCTGTAATAACAAATGAATAATGGTCGTGGAATGATTAAGGTAAATGTTTCTTCTCCTTTTTGATACGCTGAAATTACAAACAAAAATAATGACTACAACAATCTGCAATATAAAAGACTTCTGAAAATTCAAAACATGCATACGTATTGATATAATTTAAATACAGGTAAATTATTGGAGAGGATATTTCAATAAAATAAAAGTAGAAAGAGAATTGTTGTGAATAAGAGGGAGGCCTGTGTTTAACAGTGGACGAGATAGACGACTAAGCAAATTATTGGTTACCTTATCCTGCCTGTGTGCACACGTGCACCTGGATCTCTCTTGCTGTAACTGTGCGTTAAGTCTTTCAACTTCATTATTCAGTTCAGCGTGAACTTCTTTCACCTGTTCCATCTCAAGTAACAAATTGGCCTTCGCCTTCACTGCAAATAGATATGTACTGTATAATAATTGGACATTCGAGTAACAAAAATTTTTATCCACTCGAAAAATCATTAAAGCAAAACAAAAAGAACTAAGAAATTTCTTAATCAATATAAGACATCAAACAATTCTCAACTTTAAGTCTATCTTACCTCACAATCATAAACACATTAGTAAATGTGAAAATATTTGGTGATAGTTTTATATTTAGTTTTAGTTAAAACAGACCCAGATTCATAGTAAAATATAACATTGATTCAATTGTTTTCCAATAAAAATATATCAGTTAAGTATTTAAGAGTAAAAGTAAATTATCATGCAACAGAATAAAACAAACAAATCCTCATTAAGTTCCCCACTACATGACAAACATGATAATGATATTGGAATATCAATATTACAGTAGAGTAGTCCGTCAATAAAAAAACTAGTATCAAAGGTCTTATATTTGGGTCACGTGCTGCGTGGAGAGAAGTACCGTCTTCTCTGGCTTATATTGGAGAGCATGATAGAGGTAAGACGGGGAGTTGGCAGAAAGCAGATGTCCTAGCTGCGCAACATTAGAGAGTGGATCGGAATTAGGACAGTGGATGACCTGTTCAGAGCAGCACAGGATAGGGAGGTTTTGGAAAGGAAGACACTAATGACACAAAAGAAAATTTGAACTCACTTTCCCCTTGGCCAATAATATTACAGAGCTTTTTATTTCTCGTTTTCACTAATACCAGCTCTGCCTGCATTTTCTCCATTAGGTTTTTGAGTTGGCTAATCTCTTGGTCTTTTTCCTCCAGCGTAGAGTTTAGTTGTGATTGTTTTATTTCTTCCAAGGTAGGTGGCTTCCTCTCCAAAAGTTTATCTTGCTTTAATTTTTCCAGTCTCTTCTCCTTTTCCTGTCTTTTCCTTTCTAATACTTTGTTCCTCTCTAGTTCTGTTTGGGCTTCCCTTTCCAAATTTTCAAACAGATTATTTTCAAATGATGGCATTTTAGGAGATTCTAAAAAACAAACTTAATATAAAAGAACTGCGTAAACCATTTTAGAAAATAAAAATATACTTTAAGAATTCCAATTAATACTTTTACCAACCATCTTTTTTATTTTCTGTATTGCACATCTCTGCAAATTGTCCCAATGTTAAGGGTTTATTTTTTCCGTGTTTTTTCTTTGCTTGTTCTTTAACTTTTCCATTTTCATGGGGACCAACTTCCAGTGAAGATAGTTTTATTGCCTAAAATTGAATAGCAATTACATCCAGTAATTATCTTATCAGCATTACATTAATTCCATAACTGGATTAATTGAAACAAGCATTTCATTCTACTATATAGATTAAACAAACATAAGAGAGAGGTTTTTTTACTTCAAAGTGAACAAACGTCTCTCTCACATTTCTTTAATCTTTACTAGATCGAAACGAAATGCTTCTTTCAATATTTATCTCTCAATTTATTTCAATAATCTCGTTAATATGTTTTAATTAGGCAGTGGAATCTCAACTACTGTACCCCTGCTTGGAATCTGAGATTGTCAATAAACTACAAATTAATTTACTGTCCTCTCCATTACGAAAACAACATTCATTACACACAGTAATAAATTAATTATATTGTAAATCTGTGATAAATACATACTATGTACGTGCATATTATTAGTAAAGTACCCAATTCCATATGCATAATTTAGGACATTTGCAGATATTTCTTAGATATTCGCACATTTAAAATCATTTGAATGTTGAAATTAAACTCAAGACCTCACTAATGCATTTTACCTAAGTCTATCTCTTCAGGCATACCCAAATGTTAATTTTAAACATTTTTACATGGACAGAATATACAAAATATAATAACTAAAAGAAGCAAAAGGCATCAAACCACATGGCTCAAACATGTGACATCAACCATGTCTCTTACAAGTTGCCAAAGTATGTCAGTACAATGGACTGAATCAACATTTTTATTTGTTTTAATGTCTGTATATTTCCTCTTTAATTTTTATAACATAATAAAAAAACTACAATGCAATAAAATGACAATTTTATGTTTTTTTACCCAACAATATTTTGGTTCCCCTACAAAATTTAACTGACTGGTTTAAAGCACAGTAGATATCACCACATTTTAAAATTAATTTATTTGTTGTTTTTGATATGTAACTGATGATGTGCAAAAAAATAGAACTGAACTATGTATAATTAATTACCTTTAATAGATCATCCTGAAACCTTTCATCCACAATCTCCGTGTCTTTTTGTTTCCATTCCTCCCACTGAGCATTGTTAGTGTTGATCTTCTTCTTTTTCCTTTCACTGTGACCGTTTTGTGCTGTGCTCGAAGCTCCTAATCTCAACTGACCACCACTGCCACCCTGTACAAATGTTTTCAAATATAAAATAAAAATCAAGACCATACACACATTTTTTCAAGAAGGCATTTTATAATTGTAGGCTGATTATTACAAAGTGTAGCATAAAACCAAGAAAAAGTGAAAATAAGTAAAGGGGAACAGCAGAGCAATGTAGCAAAAGTGATATCTGTTGGATGAAGTTTGAAATACACATGTTGTTCAATCACATTGCACCTTTGTACGTTTATTGGCCTTTATGCACCAATTAAGAGTAAAAACTCTTTTTTGATACTTCGCACTTTTGTAATAACCAGCCTTCAAAAAAAACTAAAACCATGATATTTGAAAGTTGAGGAAATGAGAGAACAGTATGCCACGTAATAATTGACGTCGAAAAGTGCAAATCCAACCAATAATTGCAAAGAGAAACATATTACCAGAGTTAAAAGGCATTCGATTGTGTCCAACATGACGTGCTACTTGCTAAATTAGACCATTATGGAATTCGTGGAGTTGAAAAATCTTTTTTAAAATCCTATTTGAGAGATAGAAAACAGATAACAGTGATTGACAATATAAAATCAGATATTTGTGACATAAACTGTGGCGTGCCCCAGGGATCTATTTTGGGACCATTACTTTTCTTAATATATATCAATGATCTGCCTAGTCAAATCAGTGATAATAATAAAATCATAGTGTTTGCAGATGACACATCCATACTGATAAGAGACTTGGATAATTTACAGTATACTAAAGATATAGTAACACAAACCCTTGAAAATGTAAAGAGTTGGTTTGGTGACAATAAATTAGTTCTAAATATGACGAAAACGAATGCTCTTCGCTTCTCCTTACGGCGTGAACACGAAGTTCCTGTAAAAGAAATCTTGAGCAACCAATCATTGAACATAGTAAACAATTGTAAATTCCTAGGGTTGGTTGTAGACAGTAAACTTCAGTGGTCCCCACAGATTGATCAGCTTTGCACAAGACTCAGTTCTGCGATCTTTGCAATAAGAAAAGTTAAAGAGGTTTGCGGGTTTGATGCTGCAAGATGTGTGTACTTCGCGTACTTTCATAGTATAATGTCATATGGTATAATGTTCTGGGGGAAGAGTGCCGAATCAGGCAGAGTCTTTATACTGCAAAAGAGAGCCATAAGGACCATTTTAGGATTGCGCCCGAGAGATTCCTGCCGTGATCACTTTAAAAAACTGGGCATACTCACACTTGCTGGCGCGTATATCCAGGAGTGCCTTATGTATGCTCGAAAAAATATAGAGAACACACCTCTAAACGCAGACTACCATAGCTATCCAACGCGAAGTGCAGGCAGCATCAGAACCGTAAAATGCAGACTAGCAAAGGTTGCGGATAGTTTCGTGGGTTTAAGTGTGAAGCTGTACAACAAACTGTCACTGCATATCAAAGCATTGGAGGATGATCGCTTTAAGGAAGGGGTGAGGAAGTATTTGTTAGAAAAATCATTTTATTCAGTTAACGAAATGCTATTGGAAAAAGATTCTATTAACATGGATGCAGAAACATAATGTAGTTGATATCACATCTGACGACATAATCACTGGGCCCTTTACACCCAGGGATTATCGATCACCATTGATATTAATATATTGTTGTACGCCTTGTCTCTTTTAATTAAATTCTTTGAGAATGATTAAAATGTAGTCTGGATTGACACCCCCAAGTGCCCATTGCGGAGCCTATGGAGGTCGAAGAGAATGAATGAAAATGAAAAAAAGGTTGGGGCACTCTGCTATCTTAGTGCCAACACTGATGTATGCAAGTGAGACGTAGACATGGCTAAAGAAGGATGAAAGCAGCAGAAATGAGATTAGATAGATAGAGAGATACGAAAGATGTGGGGTTAAAGTTTGAGAGATGTGTGCGTAATAGTGCTATATGAGAAGAATGTTGAATGAAAGTTGGTGTAGTAGCTATGATGAATAAATTAAGATGGTTTGGAAATGTAGAATGAATGAATTACGACAGAATGACCAAGAAAATATACTTGGCTGAGAGGAATAGTGCTCGGAGACATGGTTGTCTAAGGATCAAATGGCAAGATCATATATTATTTGTCATTGATTTCTTGCTTTATTCAAATATAATATAATTACCCAATAGTGTAATTACTTACAATAGATTGTTTATTTTTTGTTTTATCAACAGGTGCCTTTTTGGCCTTTTCTCCATTAACTTTGTTGGCCGCTTCAGTTTTCCTAGCAGCTTTAACCTTTGCTGCTACAAAATCATCTTCAACTATCTTCAGCCCAGCAAAACGTGATGGAACCACAATCATTTTAATATTGATGTCCTATATTTGGAATAAAATAAATGTATTAATATTTTTTAAAAAATTAAATCAAATCACTGAAGCAATAATTGGCTTTCTCATTACTGAACAGTAAATCTCAAATTTAAAAGCACCCTCTGATAATTATAATAATTTCTTAGGAAGAATTCCCCATTGGTATAGGCTTGAGGCAGGGCTGCTTCCTCAGGGGAATGGCTGGCGTCATTGAGAGACCGTATAAGGAATATGTATGTTCGTGAGGCTCTCAAGGTGGAACCAGTACTCTTGTATATAGAGAGATCGCAGTTGCGATGGCTGGGTCACGTTCTCCGCATGCCAGAAGACAGACTACCACTTAGATCTTTGGAGGCTGTGGGAGAGGGCAGAAGACGGGTGGACCGCCCTAGAAGAAGCTGGCAAGGGCAGGTGTCAAACTATGTGTTGAAAGGCTTGGTTTGGAGTGGCCAGAGGTCCTGGAAGCAGCGGTGGACAGGGATCTCTGGAGGAGGTACCTAGGCGCAATGGGCCCCCAACCCAACTAGGACGAGGGAAGAAGATGTATATATGTATGTATGTATATAACGCAAAGGACCTCCTTCACATATTTATATAGGCAAAACACTTTCACTGAAAGAAATTTATTTGCAAAAAATGTAAAAACTGGATATTACTTTACCTCGCCTTTGATATACCTACTGATAGGATTTTAATAAATAATGTATCTGTAAAATATACGACAGCCGCTCTCAATTATAAATGATTAATTGTTATAAAACAATTCGCAAAATAAGCTAACTAACCCAGATGTAAACACTTCGGTATGGTATGGTAATGGTATATTTTTTTAATTTTATTATTCTATGGTTCAACTATTATTCAAAGAGAATAATAACACAATCAACGACAGACGATCACAGATTGAAAAGATGTGCCGAAATTGGCTCACAGTGTTGCCAACATCTTAAAAAAGGCGTAGATCCATAGACTTATAATCATTATGAGGGATATTCAGACAAAGGATATTCATTCCCATTCTTCCTATGGTCGTTCGCAACTTGACTTCCAAATTCTGCACCCACCGAATCACGTCATCCGTGAGTGCGTGTAAGTCCTGAAATTCTCCTAGGAATGCGTGTGTGGGATTCTCGTTCATCAGACGGTCAATCAATCCCTATTTGCATAAGTTGAAGCAGTACAGCCTATAGACCATTAAAGGATGACGTCACAGAAAAATCATTGAGGGGCATCAGGCATCCCAACACAACAGACGAAATACAACACATTCACAGTGTTTACGGTGTAATATTAGGTGGAACGCCTAAAGAATACCTAATAATCAAAAACACTGTCAGTGTCGATTTTGTTATTATTTTGTCGTCTGACTTTCTTTTTTTTCTCTGATGGCATAACATCCTACAAGGATGATTTGCGCAATCTGACTGTTTGCCCCTCAAGCAAAAGCAAATCCATAGACAAGACCACGTGACCTTTAATGGTCTATATCACATCTTATACAAAAAAGCAAAGCATGCCCATGGAATAAATTTATGATTTTCGAAAGAAGTTTCTAAAAAAACGACAAAGTAAGTTTAAATTGATTTAAATTCACCGCCAAACGATAGCAAATCTTTTGCAAACTTCAGGTCAATAGTTTGGAAGACATTGCATTGCAGCGATAAACTCGCCCTCTGTACATTGAATAACTAATATTTTAATGATACTTCGTACTGTTTTGAAATAATGTAACCAATGTACAGTGAAGAAATAAATAAATAAATATTTTCCTGGGAAGTGTAAATCCAGGCAGTTCTTCTGTTGAATCTGCTGCTAGGTTTTGGTTTCAATTCACGGTGGTAAAAAAATTTTCTTCACCCTTCTTCAGTTCTGCATTCCAAGCTTTGAGCAACAGCTTTCTAGTAATGACGTGATATTACATATTAGGTGGTTCCATGGAAGATTACCTATGCGAGATTTTAAAATGTAAAAAAATGGATTGTACTCCAAGTTCAAAAATTGGACACTCGTAGCGTTAGTAGTCCGTTCCATTGTCGACAGCCAACCCACAAAACAATTTGAAGATAATAAAACAAATATTTGCAACATAATACATTTTGTATATTATAATATTTATTTTATACATCTTACATTACACATATTTAATAAGATACAATGTATTGAACTACAAAATGTACAAGAAATAGTTGTACAAAATGTACATATGGCGCACCTTTCCACTATTAGTATATTAATCAATAGTATAATAATTAGTATAATATATCAACGAATATTCAAAATTTTCGTTACACCTTTATTGAAAGAGATTCATCATGAATTCCGGATACCGCAGAAGTATGGGGACTTCCATTTAACCTTAGTAATAATTTTCTGTGTAGCGCCTAGCAAAGAATTGGTTTCCCTATCTTTTTCGTAAATTTTCGAGTGTTCTGTAAAAAGCAGGTATTTTACATTTCAAATTCTGAATGTCTTATACTTGTAATGGCACGGAGAGGACAATCTATATGTTTATTACATGCGGTTAGTCTGCTGGCTACCCCACTTGAGGAATACGTCGTGTATGTGTAGTAGTACTAGTATACTTAATTATTATTTATTTATTTTTTCATTAATAAATGTCTTGTAAAAGGCGGATGTTCGAAAAAATAAAGACTTTTACATCTTTAATTCAGCGATGAGGTTTGCCACCCATTCTGAATGTCTTATACTTTTATTGACACGGAGAGGACAATCTATATGTTTATTACATGCGGTTAGTCTATTGGCTTCCCCACTTGTGGTATACGACGTGAGCGTAGATCTGTTATCCTCCAGATAAAATACTATACATTATCATCATAAAAATAATCGAAGTTTTGTTGCATTCACCTGAACTTAAAAATCCCCATATAATAAACACGCAAGCTGTCTTCTTCGTATCAATATAAAATCAAAACATTCAGGATGGGTGGCAAACCTTGTCGTTGAATTTAAGGTATAAAATGTCTTTATTTTTTCGAACACCTTTACAGGACACTCGAAATCTTACGGAGAAGAGTGGGAGACGAATTCTTTACTGGGTGCTCCACGTGATGAAAATTAACTCATTTAACTAACCCTTTCTTTTTTTCCATACAAAATATTATAATACATAAAAATTTGCTGTGATGTATACTTTCACATAGGTATCATTTAGTCTCCAAGCTAAGGAATTGTGGCGTATTAATTTTGGTCATAGATATGAGAGAACTACTAACGCTACGAGTGTCCAATTTTTGAACTTGGAGTACAATCCATTTTTTTACATTTTAAAATCTCGCATTACCTATATCTAGATGCATTATGTAGATTGCGGTTAGACTGAACTTTCCAAACTTCTTTTGGAAAGCTATCTCTCGTCTTAGATTTGGGGTGCTATAATACGTAACTAGGGCACTGAATTTATTTTTAATGCGCCACGAATCACTCTCATCGTTTTGTTCGATTGAATGTTTATGAGACTGATATATGTGAGCTTTGAAACCAAACCGGGGTGCAGTATTCTGCAACCGAGTAGGTAAACCAGACCGATTCCTGCAGCCTTAAGTGTTTTTGCTTCACATCTCCGAGAAGTTTTAGTAAATGTATTGTCTACAAGATGCTTATTCTACCCTAAGCTTTTTATTGGACGGATTTAAGATGTTTTTTTTTTAGAAGTTAGGACTTGTTTAACGTTCATTTTTCAACCAGCTTCCAGCAAAGATCTTCATCTTTCTTCATTTTTGAGATGGAATGATGTTACAACCGTCTTTTATGGATTCGGCTGAAGTAGTCTTCCATTGTTTCCAGAATGGGATGCGTCAAATGGTCTTAGGTGATCGCAAAAACACTTTGACAGCTCCTAGCCGCTATTGTCCATAATTATAGTAACGAAGTTACATGATCGGTCTGCAGGTCTTCTTAAGTTAGTGTTTCTGCAACTTTTTAAAATTGTTATTCAGTATCGTAGTTTAGTGTTATTGAATTAATTGATACTATTTTTGACCCCATCTAGAGCAGTGTTTCCCAACCTTCTCCATGCCATGCCCACCGTAATCTTTTCAATAGTCATATGCCCCACCGACCTCTTTTTTAATTAAACAGTTGCAGTTAAACAGTTTAATTTTTAATATTATATGGAATCGCGGTGCCCCACCGGTGGGGCTTACCCTCCACCTTGGGAAACACTGAATAAATGTAGAGCACTAGAGCAAAACTTTAAATGACCTTTTATTTTCAGTTTTCCCCTCCCCCCCCCCATGTGCACCAGAGACGTATAGAGTTGATTCATCAAATTAATTTTGCTTAAAATCTGTTTCATAAATTCTTGAAATAGCTTGGTTAGAAATACAAGCAACTAAAGCTATAAAAATACCCACCAATAATTTTATGCAGGCTGACAAACATAGCGCCATGCATTTTGACGTTTAATGGCGTCGCGTTTGCTTTATCGTCGCTATAATTTATAAATCTGTCGTTTTACTAGGACGTTGATACATATTTTTAATGATTAATTGGTAGAAATAATAATCCATATATTGTAGAATCACTTTGCTCGTACGTTATTATCTGGATACTGCCTATTTTTAAATTGAAAAGTAACACTGTTTCGTTATGTTGGCTATGTTTGATGACGCTCAGCGAAGCAGTGCTGCCCCGAAACACGCACCCCAGTGAAAAGTGGAAGAATTTGAGACATAATAATTATTTTTTGTTGTGTTAGTAAATATTGTATGGGTTGATTGCATGAACGGTCAGTTTTTAAATAATTTGGTTCCTTTTTTCTTCATGAACCTGTTTATGCACTTTTGTTAAAGGCGAATCGCCATTATTTGTCAAACAGGGCTGCCATTCCGTCGTGTTAAACTAAAAAATATTGATAAGTAATATTTAGGTAATGTGATGCGACGTCGCGGGGTTATGTGTTATTATTCTTATTCACAAAACAAGTGGACCTGCTAATCATTTACATGTAGGCAGTGTATTGTGCGTCCTTAACACCGGCTACTTGGTGATCTTTCAGCAGAAGGTGATCAGTGATCACCGATCAGATGAACATCCTGAGTCTTGTGTAATATAAGAAATGAAGACGGAGTAATGTGTGACCAGACAGAAATAGTGTATGAGGATGGTGAGGTGGTTTGGGTGAAGTTGGGTCCCACCTGGTGGCCTGGCCAAGTGATAGATAAGGAGAAGGCACCTCCAGATGCTCTAAACTCATTCAGAAAACCTCCCATAGCTGTTATCAAGTTCTTCAAGGAAGAGTTATTGTAAGTGTTTGTTTATCCTTGTAATATGGGAACTCATATTTACATTGAATATTCATTGTAAACAGTTAAAGGTTTAAGATATATTTATTGTTGATATCTATAACCTCACATAAGGGACATACAGTAAGGTGTTCAGTAGCAGGACAATTACTGCATATTATAAATGAACTATATTGAAGAACATCCCGATAAAACAGAGACTTCTCACGTAAATATTTATCCTGCAGGCCCTAATATCTGTTTTAAACTATTTTTCAGTTTCGGACATACAAATCCACATTTTTGCTGCAGAACAAAGCTATGATTCTATCTTTGACAAATATTTTTAAGGAAGTATATATATATAGAACTAACTGCTAACAGTATTTTAGTATTAGACACTCAGAAACTGTAGTAAATATGCATGTTTCTGTCAAACAAATGCCACAAGTTTTATATTTCTGTAAAAACTACATTTGTATTAGTGACCCGACATTGGCGTTACATATACTAGAATTGGACACTTGTATTAGTGAGTTAGAAGCAGATAGAAGATTTATATTATGCTCTCAGGTATGCCATGTCGTCGTCTTAAGGTTCGTGTCTTTTCAGTGCTCTTGCAGTTGCCATGATCACGAGTGTGAATGTGTATGATGTGTAAGTGGCGATTGTTGTACGAATGATTTATTGAACACCAGTTAGTGTTTAATAATTTGACTGAAACGCAGTAGGACTATACGGATGCTTACGCTGTAACTGCGCACACTGCAAAAGTAAATAATTCATTCAAAACTTGTTTTTTGCGTGATTGTTGCGCCTGCATGAGTGCTGAAATGTCAAAAACCTATAAGGAACCCATACCTGTAGTCAGGCGCGTGCCTTCCATACATGCAAATATGCAACACATGCCCTAAAATACATAAATAAATTTTAAAAATGATAAACTTTAGTAGTTAGAAATTCATAAATAATGTTAAAATGATATTCTGCACTACTATATTACACAAGTTTTAAGATTATGCATTTATTGTAGGGCATGCGTTGCATATTTGCATGTATGGAAGGCACGCCGCTGCCTGTAGTAGATCACCACTTCTCCAATGAACTAATATTATTACTTACTAATTTCATTCATTATTAAAAAGAATTGGTCTGTTTTCTTTTATTTTACAAGTGTTCTGTAGAAGGTGGTATTCGTAAAACTTCCCTTATGATAAATTAAAAATTCCATTCAGTGATTAGATATGCCATCCATTCTGAATGTCTTGACTTTTATTAGCACATAAAGGATGACTTGTATGTTATATAAAGGTTGTTATATAACTTGAGGAGGTTTCATCATATATTTCCAACATTGTGTTTAGTAATAATACCCATGTAACAATTGATAATTACACCCGTCTTATGTGCTTAAATAATAAAATTAATAAAATTATTTACAGAAAAAGCATTGCAACCAAACTTCTAAAGGTCTTATCAGTTTATTAATTGTAAAATAATATCATTCTAATTCACTAATACATGTGTAGTTTTTAAATAAAAACCTGTGACATATGACAGAAACGTGATGTGCACACATACAATAGTTCATGAATGAAAACTATTACAGTGACACTAGCGGCTCTGTATACATTTCCTATTTATGAATGAAAACTATAACAGTGCCACTAGCGGCTCTGTATACATTTCCTATTTATGAATGAGAACTATATTACAGTGCCACTAGCGGCTCTGTATACATTTCCTATTTATAAATGAAAACTATTACAGTGCCGTTAGTGGCTCTGTATGCATTTCCTATTTTCAAACTGTTTGTATGATTCCCATTCTAATGTTACCATAAAAATGTGCTCAAAAATATTTTTGTAAATGAAATTGGTTTTATTATTTATTTCAGTGAATTTGTGAAGAATTACAATCAAATATACAAGTACAACTGCAATCGGAAACATGAATTCATTAAAAAAGGCTTGGGTAAGAGAAAATTTATTACTATTTTGTATAGGGAAACTTTTTTCTTTTTTAGTGATTCATATTTGTGTCGTTGAGTTTCGAAATCCGCTATAACACGTTTTTGTGATTCGGAAAAATTTGATAAAAACTATTATACAAGTATTAAGCATACTTTCCTGAAGTCAAACAAGTTTGTTAATTATAAGATTGTTACAACAGTTCAATTTCAAAATAAAATTTGCTATTGAATAAAAATAAACTGTTCATTTTTTGTACATAAAAATAACTCCTATTAGTCGGTCGAATTATAGAAAGTATTAAAAGACACATAAAGGAATAGACCATTAAAGGTCACGTGGTCTTGTCTATGGATTTGCTTTTGCTTGGGGGGCAAACAGTCAGATTGCGCAAATCATCCTTGTAAGATGTTATGCCATAAGAGAAAAAAAAGAAAGTCAGACGACAAAATAATAACAAAATCGACACTGACAGTTTTTTTTATTATTAGGTATTCTTTAGGCGTTCCACCTAATATTACACCGTAATCGTCTGTTGTTTTGGGATGCCTGATGCCCCTCAATGATTTTTCTGTGACGTCATCCTTTAATGGTCTATACAGTGGGATTATTTTCTCATCATTTTATTTTTATTTGTTTACAAATGGTGAGTCTTTTGAAAGAAACAATTTTCTACCCTTTGAATATTCAATTATGAATAAAATAATATTTATAACTCAATTTGTGTTAAAATGTATTATAGCAGATTTCGAAACTTGGCGACATATATTGTATTACACTTGAGTAGAGATGAAGACTAAACTGTCTGCTTTCCTTGTGGAATATGCTGAACAGATTGAGTACTGTCCATTTAGATTGCTTCTCAATCATTCGCACATTTTCATATTTGTATTCAACACTAATTCAATAATAAACTGAGCACATCGCTTTTATATCAGAGGTTCCTGCACCCTTGAGATGTATACTTTTCACAAAACACTGGCATTAGAACTTTTATATTATACATAGACTGTTAAGTCAGATATTTTTTGATACGAGTACAAGTTATAATTTTTTTAGTGATTTTGAATTCTGAAAATTTATTAGTAATGAGAGCTGATTTAACGTAATATGTGGTTAGATACGAATTTTGGGTAGTTTCGTTTTTACAATAATAATAATAATAACCATTATTTTTAACCGTGGGATGTGGTAAATAATCTTTAACGGCATAGCTTTGTGTTGAGTAAAGTGCCCCTTTGGATGGAATATTTAATTTTGCAATAGAAGTAAACGATTTTTGTTACTTGGATGTTTTTTTCTATTATTTCAGATCAGCATCGAGCCAAGCACCCGCACATGGAGTTGTTCCCTTCGTACGTGTGCGAAGCTGAAACTCTTACGCACGGCGATCCGGACATTATTCACTCAGAAGAATTCAAACCAGTGGAGAAACTAGACTATAACACTATATTTTCTACTGGTACGTGTGTGATATTTCACATTTATTCATTTGAATAACTAAGGAGATATTGTGACATTTCACTTTGTCAGATTTTTTTCCACAAATTGTGTGTAATTAAGTTGCAAACTCACCAAAGTCATTTTCAAATTATATAAAATTAAATTATAAAATAAAATAAATATTTATTATTTTGTTTTGTGTTACTATTGAGTAAGACAATTGTAGACAATTTACGCAGATCAAGTTAGTCCTATAACTAAGATATGAATCTTGTATTCTGGGTACTAACACGAAGATATACAGATATTGTCTGTAGTGTTCTATCGATTGAATAAATAAATATAATAGATAATATGTTGGATGCGGATCATATATTGAGTTACCAAGAGTCTTAATAATACCATTACAACAACCTTTTAAAGATTCTGCGTACACATTACTCCATGAAAAATACATTTTTCTCTGTTTTAACATATAGTTGATGGATCATTATTTAGTGCCATTTCAATATGTTTTGTTAAATAATTGTTTTATTTTGATAATGTTTATGACCAATTTTATTGTAGGTAATGAGAAAAAACCAAAACAAAAATTGGTGACCCCTTCAAAGTTAGAGGAGAGGACGCCCAAAATCACTCATCCTAGAATTTTGCAAAAGGTGACGTAGGAAATTATTCTTTTAATTCCTTGCAAGTACCAATTTTGTAAGTTTTCGAGTGTCGTATAAAAGACAGATGTACAAAAAAATTCACATTTAAGACAATTTACATCTGTAATTCATCGATAGGGCATACCACCCATCCATTTATTGGCACGAAGAGGACAATCTACATGTATATTACTTGCAGTTAATTTGATGGTTACCCCACATGTGGCATATGCCGTAATGGTATATATATGTACCTAAATAGATAATCAATTTTGTATGCTCTGGAGAAATGATCTAAAAGTAATTAATGTATTGTTATTTTATTTACAGTATCTGAAGGGCACATCAGATTACAAGGTGCACATACTGGTCCAGGAAGATAGGAAAGATGATGGAGAAGCGGAAGACAGGATGCAGTTGGAAGCGGAGGAGGAAAGCATGGTGCCTCCCCCCACTCCTACGCCTCCTCGAACTCCCGCTACCCCAGGCCCACTCACCTGCCATGCATGCCCCTTCACGTGCAGCCGCATTACTGTCATGGTGTTGCATAATAAAACTCACAGCGCTGGATACGTGCCCTACACACCACCCAAGAGACCTAAAATTAGATTGCCACAATCTACTCCAAAAATCAGGTTGTCACCTAAATCTCGATCTCTCAAAAAATCACGAGGAAGACCTAAAAAACTATCTTCTGAAACTGTTTCTCCATCTGTTACTCCAAAACTTGGTAAATCTCCAGCAAAATCTAATTCATCCACTGTTAAACGTAAAGCCAAAGAAAAAGAGGTAGAAAAACCCAAAACGGATGTGGAAATAAAAAATTCTCTTCTTGCTGATTGGAGTGAAAGTAGTAATGATAGTTTTGATATTTTGTCCTCTGTTAATTTGTGTGAAAAACCCAAACCAGTTGTGAGTCCATCTTTACAGTCACCTAAAGTAGAGTCAGTGAACGAGGAACAAAGTTTTCCTGAAGTTGGTGATGATACTTTGTCTAACAAGCCAGCTGAAACTAAGAAAACTGACTGTTTTGATTTTGACGATGATGATGATGGCGAAATAGCTATTCAGTCAATTAGTAGGAAACTTCCTAGACTTTCTACCAAAAGTGATGACACCACTGTCAAAATACTGGACTTGAATGCAGATGCCTCGGAGAAGAAGTCAGTAGCTGTAGAAGATGATAAGCCAGAAGTTGATTTGGATTCAAAAATAAATGAGTTATTACAAGAAACAAAATTACCTGAGCTCCCATCTTTACCGTCGGAACCAAAATTTATTGAATCAAAAGTCTCTTTGAAAGAGGATGCTGATACCAATGAGAAAAAAGAAGTTGTGAGACCGCAACAGAAAACTATTTTTAAAACGAAAACGTTTTTTAGTAGTCGGCATTCTAGGAGTCAGGATGCCATAGAAAAGTATGTCACGGACAACACTAGTATAGATAAACCTCCTACATATATGGAAGAAGTTGAGAAAACTGAGAATCCTTCTGATGCGTCCCCTGTTTTGACTCCACCATCTAAAGGATCTCAAACTAAAACACCCAAGTATGCCCCTAAAATACTACTAAAAAAACTTAAAGCAGCATTGAATGAACAAATCAAACCACAAGTTGAGAAGTCCAAAGATGATAAATGGGATAATGAATCATTGGATAAATTGATAAGTATCAGTTCCGTGGATAACAGTGAAGAGAACAAGTACAGTTCTGTCAATGATCTGCTAGGAACTGTAGAAGAGCCTTTACCTTCACAAACTATTCCAGTTCCACCGGAACCAGTGGTTAAAAGAGACGAAGGTTTTGATGGCAATGTTAGCTGTAAAGAAATACTTACTCCAAGTGATCACAAACCTAATGAGCATGAACCTAAAATGGATATTGTGGTTAGTGAAAGTGTAAAAATACTTACAAATGAAAATCCGCTTGTTGAAAATACTGAATCAAAATCTGTCGAGCATAATGAGATTTCAAATTCATTAACTCAAGAGGAGCCAAAGCTGCTAAGTAGTCCAAAATCATATAGCAGTGACGTAAAGGCTGGAAAAATCATGTCACCCACTAGGAAATCTGAAAGAAAATCAATCTCAAAACATAGAGAAGATTTATCTTTAATCATTCCAGAAAGTTCCTCAAATATTGGATCACCAACAAAATCAGATCCTGTTATTGCCAAAGTTACAAAGTGTCTTAAGAAAACTAATATTGTGAAATATTCAAAGACTACTCCACCTATAAAAAGTGAAGAGATAACGAGTTTTAAGTTAGATGTGCCTGTGATAACAGTGTCTGAAAAATCTAGTAAAGAGTGTTCTATTCAGGGTGAGGTTATTACAGAAAGTGTTAAAGATTCAGATAATATTTGTGATCAAGAAAGTGCTATTATTGAAGTGAAAGCTTCTCATGGATTAGATAATGTTTCCAGAGAAATGGAAAAAACACCCACAGAGTCTGATTTACAAATAGCCGAAACTCTTATTAATTTACCAACATCGGGAGGAGTCCCATCTATAGAATTTTCGCAAGAAGTTGAAGAGATCAAAATGTCAGAAAGTGATAAAAATATTAGTGCTGCTAAGTCCTTGGTTCAAATGTCTGAAACAATTCAACATGAGCATTCACTTCTTGTCACATCTGATACAGCCTCGATACGAAAACAACCTGAACATAGTCCTATACCAAACACAAAACACCTTTTGTCTAAACAGCCTCCAACAGTGATATTCAAGGATAAGTCAATTGAAGATACTAAGTTATTTAAAATTTTAGATGAACCTGTTAAATCTAAGCCTACTATGAAAATCATTAATACAAAACCCAGTGAGAATATTCTGAATTTCCATTTAGGACCTCAAGCTGTAAGCAAGCCTCAAGTTATAATTCGCAAGGGCACTCCTCAAAGAGAGGTTAATCAACCTATAATCTTACGATCCCCTATGAAAAGTCTAGAGCCAAAAGAGGAGGATACCTTGTTTGATATCAACTCGATGCCCATTGTTTTATCTGAAGAGATTTTGACACCTGAAAATATACAAAAAATGCCAATAGTTGTATCAGATATTCAAATCACTCCAAAGGAAACTCAACCAGTGATAACTCAAAAGGTCACTGTAAAGGAACCATTAGTTAATCCTGTCGTGACTGTTGTTGACACTCTCACTACTCAGGTTAAAAAGTATGGGACTGATGGAAGGTCTACGACATTAGTTAATAAACCTATTGTGGAAAAAACTAGTATTCCTAACATTTTATCAAAATCTAATAAAGTAAAAACTATTAAACATCTGCTTGTTGTTGATAAAAATTCTGGCGAACAAAAAATAATTACTTCTGAAAGTTACGAAGATCCACCACCTGTTACTATTACAAAAGTTGTTAAAAGATCTCCGGCAATATTATCAAGAGGGCAAAAGCCAGGAGAGAAATTTATCATTTTGCCACCTGCACATTCTCCAAAGTCAACATCTACACCCCCTGCACTAGCTAAAATGACAGTGGCATCTCCAAAAATAACTCCGTTAATCAAACCTTCACCAGTTAAAAAGACGCAAAAAATAATATTGAACCCTCAGACAGGATCACAGGTAGTACTAGAAGATTCAGCATCTAATGTAAAACCAAAAATAACAACAAAGGCTAAAATAATACAAAACAGGACAAATTCAGAGCCAACAGGCAATGCTGTTATGATTATAACTAATGCCCAGGGAGTCCAGTCTAAAATTGTTCTAACTCCTGAACATCAGAAAGTTTTATTTTCCAAGAAGCCAGGACAATTGACATTAACAACAACACAGACTGCACCTCAAATTAAAAGTGTGGCGAGTGCACCACCACCTCGAGCTAAACCCATCGCTGTTACATCTCAATCAATAATAACATCAAGAGGGCAAATAATGAATCCTATTTCAGGGAATGCTCTAATTACTAGCACAGGACAACTTATTCCCGCCCAGCCTACTATCACATCTTCTTCTCCTGCTACATCTTCCAAACAAAAAGGTAGCATCATATCATCTACCAAAGTAATTCCACCTGGAGAAAGAGTAATAATTACTGGAAAACCCAATCAAGCTATACTTACATCTAAAGGACAATTAATCATGACACAGATGGCACCAGCAACCAGTCAATCTAAAATTATGTCAAATAGTAAATTTTCAACCACTTCTGTGACTAGTTCACAAGTTACCAGTTCGCCCATTATACAAAAAACTATTATTGGAAAACCCAAACAAACATTAATGAAAATGGCTACTCCTACAATTATTAAAAGCAACAGTAAATTTATAAGTGGTGATTTGGCCACTTTGTTACAAGGCAAGAAACCAGGTACAGTAATGCATTTGTCTGCTGCACAGTTTGAACATCTTCAAAAGACTGGTCAGATAATACAGCAACCTCCACTTACTCAAATTGTACAAACTCAGAAGAGCAAACCAACTCCAACAAAAATACAATCTCAAAAACTTGTTCTTCAAAAGCAATCGACTGGTGTTAAGCAAATATCAAGTACCATTATTGAAAAGAAAATTCAGCCATCTCCTGTACCTAGAACGATTCCAAGTCTTATTCAAACCAAGGTGTCTACACCTCCGCCACCAAAGAAACAAAAGTTGCGAGAATTACTCTCAACAAAAGCAGAAACAAATCAAGCTAAAAGAAAACAGAAACCTATAATTACATATTCCAGTCCTGTTAATCAAGTATTAGAGCAACCTAAACCTATGGAGCAGGGGATGGATCTTGGAAATCTAGATGATTTAATACCAGCAACCACCATAGCTACCAGAAAGGCAGAAATATGTGTTTCTGAAAGTGCACCAGTACAGCCGACTATAGCTGTGTCTGAACAACCAGTTAATGCTATGAGCAATTTTGTTCAAGACCAAAGTGGTCCATCTACTAGCATGCAAACTCAAGAAGCTCTGCAAGGAGATGCATCTCAACAAAGTGCAGGAGGCTTGGGTGATGGTCAGCTACTAGCTGTACCAGGTGAAAACTTTGGAGGACCAGCTAATTCCTTCTACCTCTGTGTAGAGGAAAATGGAACTCTCACACCTATTGATAATCAACCACTCGTTTTGGAAAACAATCAACTTGTACCTATGGCAATGCCTCCAGTGTTGCCAGAATTTCTCAATACTGAAGATCAAATACTAGTTGACCAACAAACGTTGCTTAGTTTGCTAGGCGGAAGTGGTGGTGATCGCTTGGTTACTGGAGATAATCAGCAGTTACTTCTACAGGGAGATGTTAGGCAACTTATGGCGGCTCTCACTCCACAAGCAGCTCCTAATCAAGATATTTTGGCTGCAGCATTAGCTGATACTGATGTCTTTCCACCAGAGACCCTTGTTCCCGAAGGATTGGTGGTGTCTGGAGCTGGACAAGGAGTGCTAGTAGAGATGGATGCTTTAGGCAGTGATTTTCAGAATCTCAATTCTGCAGTAACAGTACACAGCAATGTCTCAGAAACCAGTACTACATTGAAGCAACCCATTATGTCTCCTGTGGAGATTCCATCCAAGAAAAGAATCGTGGAAGATATGCCAAATACGGAGAGTCTAGAGGATAGTTTAGCAGTGATAGGAGTGACTCCTCCTAGTGTACCCACATCATTGGATTTGCCCATCACTGTGACAAATCCTCGCATTGCACCCAAAACCACAAACCCTCTATCACTTGCTTGTGGTCCTCTTTATGCACCTCCAACTTTGGTTCTGTCTCCTACTAATTTGGATGCATTTCCTTCATCCTTATTAACAGAACACAAGGAAGCTGATGTAGCCCTAACTACTTCATCTATTTGTCCCGCTGTTTCTGAATCTGCTCAAGACACTCTTGTTAAGAAAGCAGACTTAGTTTCCTTTCAAACTGCAGATAAAATACAGGGAAATAACAGACAGCCCGCATCTTCCATGCCTTGTTTGGATGATTCCAGCTCAGATAGTTTTGCTTCAGACAATCCTCAACAGTTGACTGAACCAATCCAAACGAAGACATATTCTCCCATATCCATGCCATTACTCACTGAAGACCCTCCATCACCATCAGAGGCAGCTGTGCAACAAATTGATACTAATAGTACTGTATCACAAGAGGTGAAATCAATGCCTGTTCTACTAGAATCTGAGGAAGTTATACCTGCTAGTCAAGAAATCCCTGCGGTAGATACTAGTACGCCACTAGATACTAACATGCCACTTCTGGATGATACTCACGAGGAAGCGCAAGTTGCAACTAGTGTCTCTTCAGAAGAGAATAAATCTGAAAGCAACAGTGTACTGACAATTCCTAACAATATTGTACTCCCTAATGATATTTTCAACGAGTGTGGGCCTGGTAATGATGAATCACCCATAGATCAAGTAGGTGAACAAATAAGTAATATCAATGAGGTACCTCCTAGTGAACCTGTGCAGGAGCAGGTCAACCACCAACAAGAAGTAGCCGTGGTGGACAATAGAGTATCAGAAGAGGATGTTGCAACGCCTATGGTTGACATCCCAGAGAATTTAATGGCAGAGGATGTTTCTCAAGAAACTATCCCTATAGCAGAAGGCGATTCAGTGGATGGAATTCCAATCATAGTAACTACAGAAGATGGTGAACCAGGGGGAACAATTGTAGATGTTGATTTGGATGTAGCTCCACCTTCAGTACCCAGTCCACCAGAGGGTAACAGTCTCCCTCACACTGAAGGAGAAGAACCATTTTCTGATGCATCTTCAGATGCGTCCACAGAAATACCCTTGCAGCCTCCCATATCAATTAGTCATCAGTCACTTTCTGCCGGGAGAAATGGAGATCATGAAAAAAGATCATTATCACCTAATTCCATAGATTCATCACCCAAGAGGTTTAAGTATGGTGATGAAAGATAAAATGAGACATGTACATACATTGTTAATAAGAGTGTGCATATTACATTATATTAATAGTCTATTTTAAGTCAATGCTGACTCCATTTTTTGTGAGCTATTATCCTTTAGTATAGTGTTATGATGTAGTAATTAACTAATCCCTAATATATTATGTGTAAAGTCACACACAACATAAATACCTAACGAACCATCATATATAATATGTTCAATAACAAGGATCAAGTTTTCATTTTTACACATTTAACATTTGACGAGTTGCCTTAAATATATTTGTCTGTTATGGACTATGCATGGGCTCCTTACTATACCAACAAATAACAAATCTCTTTCACATAAGCATTTATATAAATGTTGCATAAGATATTATATTAAGTGTGCTTTTACTGAAATTTTAATACATGTACATAACTAGATATTGTTAGTAGATGTAGGGTATGGATTTTCATATATTTTATTTGGCCAAGTACTGAATATGCAGGGAAATAATCACTGCAATGGTATTTGTATTGCAAACAATACTGTAAAAAACTGTATGTAACAGTGATGTTGGTAAATATGATTGATACATTTTGACCAACGTTATTATTACTTCCGCATGACAAAAATTATTTATCAACTTACTGTGTTTTCAAAGGGCCAGTATCGATAGATTTTATTTGAAAACATCTTTCATCATATGAATTACTCAGTTCCACTAGCGAATAACTTGAAATTCTTTAACTCTGAGGTATGATGTGTCTAAATTAATAAGACACTGTCACTTAAACAAACTGAAGCTAAGGTTTGTGGTATTAAAAGAATCTCTACATAAAAAAGCAAACCAAACAATTGATTTTGAAGTCATTGTTTCATAGAACTGGGGAATCGATAATGTTAGAAACACATTTCTGTCTTTGCATTATGAATTGTAGTGCAAATTGGCGAATGTTTTTTTTTCTGTTAATTTAATGCGTATCGATTGATTTAGATGTTGAAATATAGGGTGACAGAGAAGCTCCTGGAGAAACGCCAGAAGCTTTTCTGCGCGTTTGTTGATCTAGAAAAGGCTTATGATAGAGTAGATCGTGAGAAAATGTGGCAAGTACTATCAATGTGTGGGGTGGGTAGTCAGCTAATTCGCGCCATTGCGTCCCTATATACAGGAAGTTCTGCATGTGTTAGAGTGAACAATAACCTGTCGGAATGGTTCACACTGACCAAAGGAGTAAAACAAGGGTGCGTTATGTCGCCATGGCTTTTTAACCTATACATTGATCATTGTATTCGTCCGTTGAAAGAAATGAATGTAGGTGTTGATATGAATGGGATGAATGTAAGAGCGTTAATGTTTGCCGATGATTTGGTATTGATGGCTGAAAGTGAAAGTGATCTACAGCGAATGATGACGTGTGTGTATGAAAATTGTGTGATTAATGGATTGAGAATGAATGCAAAAAAGACAAAAATCATGGTGTTTGAATGAGGAAGTGAGAGAACAGTATGCCAGGTAATGATTGGCAACGAAGTGTTAGAGCAAGTTGACGAATGTGTGTACTTAGGTAGTTTGTTCACGAGAGATGGGAAGTGTGAAAGCGATATTGAAAGGAGAAAAGTTGCTGGCAATAAGGTAAATGGTGCAATCCGACCAATAATTGCAAATAGAAACATATCTACCACAGCTAAAAGGTTGGTGCACTATGCTATCTTAGTGCCAACACTTATGTATGCAAGTGAGACGTGGACATGGTTAAAGAAGGATGAAAGTGGCATTAATGCAGTAGAAATGAGATCGTTGAGAAGGATGTGTGGTAAAAGTCTGAGAGATCGTGTGCGCAACAGTGATATACGAAAGGAATGTGGAATGAAAGTTTTGCATGAAATATTATACAGGTCAAATCTCGATATAACGAAGCTCACGGGACCGAACAAAACATTTCGTTATACTGAAAATTCGTTATACCGAATTCATAGAATTATGACACCCAAACATACACAAGTGTACTCCTGAGTCAAAATAATGGTAACAGGATGTCCGATATTCCAGCTTGAATAATATGTAGGTACCTATAGCAGAACAAATACATACTAGACTTTAGCGCGGTACATTTTTTGCGCAACATTAATAATTACAACAATAATAATAATTATGCTGTCTCACTCCACATCATTAAGATGATAATGGTCTCTTTCCTACTAATGCTGAAGTATAGAACACCCTTTGTACCTGCTGAGGGTGTCGTGTTCCTATCATAAAAAAATCTTTGTTACTGGACAGAAAACAAATAAAACAGCGATCTTCAAACTGTGATACATAGATTTATTTAAAAAGTATATTTATTGCATACATACTCCACATGATGAAATGATTTAAAATTAAAAAAAATATGTTAATATAAAAAGTGTACAAAAACAGCAGAAGATTATAATTTTTTGACAAAAAAATTAGAAATTTTAGTTTGTTTTGATTTTTTTGACGTCTTTCGAAAAAAAAAAAAAAAAAAAAAAAAAAAAAAAAAAAAAAAAAAAAAAAAAAAGATATATCTGGGTTTTGTTATAAACCCAAATACAACCTTATACACCTTTCACACTAAGCTAAAAGCTTGTGCCGTGAAAGGGGAGTTTGCCGGCACCTGGGATCGAACCACGGACCTCTTGTTCTGAAGGCCGAGACTCTACCTCCAGGCTACCGACGAACTCAGATGTAACTTGTAATAATTAATGTCACTTTATTCTTTTAAGGACACTTGCACAATTTTTTATAATTATTTTTTAACATTCTAATGAACTCATTGCCTTTTAAAATCATATTTTATTTGTTCATTTGATGGTTATTATTAATAGTTTTAAATCTTTTTTAATTTCTTATACATGAAATATGTCCAAAGTAATTTGTTGGAAATATACATTTTCATTATGTTTCCCTGCATGTTAGGCTACTGAAAATGATGAAATTTTGGTCGTATATTTGTACTGCAAACGGTGTAGATTTAAAATGTATATATTTATACATATATATTGAATGATAAATATTATGTAAACATACATAATATATACCTATCACATAATATATTTTGAAAATATATTTTTGAAGTGCTATTGATTGGAATTCCACTTGTGTTGTTATGTATATTGGTGAGAATGTGTTGAGGTACTTGTTAATTTTTGTGAAGTCAAAATGATAATTTTAGGAAGATTTATGGGAGATTATTTATTAAGATAATTTTTAGTCCTTTTAATTTAATTTAGCATTTTTTTATTGCAATATTATATGCTAGATATGAATCCATTATCCAAGTTGAAGTGATTATTTTAACATTTAAAATGGAAGTGTAGAACGGCATTAAGTTCATCGAGAATTGAATAATCATACATATTATGTTTAGCTACTCTATTTGTTGTAACTTCATAAGAAAAATATTTTCTATCCAAGTATTTGTAAGCAAATCAAGTTGATATAACAAAAGATAGTTTATATTTCGGTTTGGTTTTTTTTTTTTAGTGCCACAACATTGACTCTATTTCTTGCATTTACTTTATAAGCCATTTTGTAAATTCACTCATAAAATTGACTTGTACCAAATTGTGTAGGATTACGAAAAAGTATAAAATGAAAGATACTTTTGAGTTAGAAGACTTACACAATATATTTGGGAGTCCACTTGATCATCTACAATCTGGGCGTTACTGCTGACCATTAAATCTTGTATAAAAATATATGTATTGATCACTTGATGGTGATCTTT